>CATOZL010000001.1:1200000-1730000 GCA_954870865.1 Wickerhamiella slavikovae
AAAGTGAGCGAGTAGCTAGTGAGATATTGTTTTGTAGAGCTATCAAATGACCAGCTATAGGACTAGGACTTGGCCTGTTTGGCCATTTGGCAGTTTGGCTGTTCGATTGGACTTGGTCTGCAAATCACAAGAAACGCGAGGTGATTTACAAGAAACGCGAGGTGATTTTGGAAAACACATGGAGCATAACAACGGAAAAGATGAATCCAAGGGCGCCAACCATAATAACAACAGGGTCAAGGCTCAAACCAGAAGACTCATCGGTGTACAGCTTGACGAGTGTGTTGGAGGAACCGCCATGGCCGGCCGAGCGGGTCGACGCAGGCTTCTCAGAGGCGGCAGCGCTGGCGCGCTCAGCATTGTTGCGGCGCTTGATGGCGCTCTTGGGGCCTCCAGGAACAGCAGCAGCAGAAGACATGGCAAGTGTTGTCGTGGCCACGTAGAGTTCATCAGAGGGAGTTCTATTTTAATTACTAATCGGATTGTTCCCAGGCAAATGGATACTATCTCTACATCAATGCTAATGCCTTATCATAAACTCACGAAACAAGCTAGAGTTATCGTCTTCGTAGTCGTTTGCAAGGTCAAGACCTTCTAAATCTTCATCAGTCTGGTCGTCAAGTAGTGGCAACCCTCTTCCGCGGCTGTACTCGTTCACAGAAACCGCAATTGACAGGTCTGAGCCCCGACTGTGTAGCCTGTAGAATCCCTCTGGAATTTCCGATGCTTCCGAAAGCCGTGAGTTCCATCTTCTCAAGCCAATATCGCTGGGGATATCCGGCCGTAGGCCTCCGTTTGTAGAATTTTCACCCTGAGGCCTCAAAATCTGCTCAACAGACACAACGGAGGACTGGCGGAAGTAGCGGCCAGAGCGTTCAGGATCTGTTTCGTTGGAAAAGCTTCCGCTCCTGCTTCCAGCACGGCTTCCAGGACGGCTTCCAGGACGGCTGTTTGACCGTGAGGGTGGCTTTTGCCGTGATGATGCAGGACTTGTTGCTGCGTCTAGTCCACTTGACAATGCAACAATCTCCTCGTCAGAATGATGCTCGGAAAGATCATTGTGGTCATAAGCGGTGCTCGGCATGGTCTGCTCAGCAACAGCTTGGGCCGCAGCGCTGCGACTGCTTGCATTGCTTGCATTGCTTCCACTGCCGGCACCGTACAAACCCTCCTCTGAGACTGATTCCAGCTCCTCTTCCAGCTGCGGCGACAATACCGGACTGGAAGAGGGAGAAATTTCGTCGGGGTCTTCACGCCAGAAGATCTCCGAAACATGCTGGTGTTGGCGGGTGCATTCGCTATCGCATTGTGCACTTGGCGCAGATGAACTTGGCGCAGGATCTGTAGAGCTCGAGGGGCCCGCCAGTGATGTTGATTCACTTGTTGCTTCACTTGTTGCTTCGCTCGTTGCTTCGCTCGTTTCACTCATTTCACTCATCCCACTCAGTTCACCCACCTCGGTCTCATCAGCATGGCTCCGCTCGTAGCTGGCAAACCTGCGGCGATAACTTTGCAAAGAATCGTGCTCGTCATCATACTCTGGAGGCGGCAATGCTCCTGCACTGCCATCTTCAAATGGCGGCGGCGCAATTGAAGGTTGCCGTGAAACTGGCGGCCGTTGACCGATTTGCTCCCCAATTACGCCAGCTGCTTCCTGCAAAGCGTGGAACGCAAATGAATTGCTCTGCGTTTCGTCAGAGGTATCATCAATGTTATACGTCGGCAACTGGACATCAGCAACTGTTCTCCGGTCGATCAACGTTACCGGCGAGTCAATAGACACTTCGTATGTCTTTTGTTTCTGCGGATTTTCTGGGTGCCGCTTCGAAAGCCGCATCACGATCTTAATCCAATGGTGCACTTTGATCTGCGGAGAGTTGAAGTTTGGACGCAGCTTGTCTCGCCGGTCAGTAAACTGAGAGGGGATTTTGACGTTGAACTCGTAATTGACTCTGCCGGCTTCGCTGTTGGCATTCCAGGTAATGAGTGAGCCTAGGGGGCCATCGTCTGGCACTTTTTCCAGCAGCAAAAACTTGTGAGTGGGCTCAACGCGGTGCACTTTGCCGTTTCGGGCGTAGTACTGGGTATGTTCAGTAAGGTAAACTCTGATCCGATGACACTTGACTCTGTCCAGCGGAACAAGCGTAAATGCCATTGGGATTGAGCCGCCAATCGCGAATGCCTTGCCGGCAATAACAACTTCGTAATGCAAGAAGCTGTCCCAATCTCTAGAGATCACAATTGGCTCCGAAGCATCCAAATTGGACATTGCTAGCGATCTCAGCAATGTTATATCGCGCTGTCCACCCAAACTATGCTTGAAAGCTCCAGAACGTTCAATGGAGGCTTCCAAATAGTGCCGGACGTGCCCGAAATTGCACTGGATTGTCTCTTGCATCGTTTGGGGGATGGGGATCTCGAAATTGTAGATATATTCAGCCGGTTGGAAGACCCTAAAGCCCTTGGTGGCTGTTTCTGGCTGGATAATCTGTGCAGGCGATGGACTGGCATTTCTGCCTCTGCTGCCGGCCAACAAAATCCGGTCTTTGTTAAGCGCTCGTCCTCTGTGGTGTTCCTGAACATTTTGGACTCCTGGACTTCCCTGCGAACCGCTTTGGGCTTGAGTCTTGGAACCAGTCTGCTCCTTTGCCGCCTGCGTGAGTGCCATTGCCGCCGAGCTCAGCGGCAACATCTGCTCGCCAGGCTTGATCCCGCTTGCTTCTCGTGCTGCTGCTTCTTCTACCACCGCTGCCGCAGTGCTGCCAGCACCAGTTCGGGTATGCAACGTCTGCTCGGCAATAGGAGTTGCTGGCACTACCAGACCATCACCTTCTGCCAACAACGATGCTGCTGCTTGCGCCGCTTCTCTGGTGTTTACCCTTACCAGCGGCGTGCAATCTGGCGGCTGCACCAGGTGAGCACCGGAAGACTTTACTGCTTGTGGCTGGGTAGCATCAAAGAACTTCCATTCGTGCTGCATTAGCTGCTTTGTCTCGTGGGTATTGACCTTTTTCGTAGGGATTCCTTCCGGCCAGTCGGTGCGACAAATTCCGTTAAACCGCAGCGTGATTGCCTTGATCTTTGTGGGCTTGGACACTTTGAGCACCAGCGATCCGCGCAGCATCGCCGCCGGCCGGTCCTGCTGCTCGCTTTTGGCAAATCCATGGAGATGAACGGCCTTTTCCGCCAATGCAATTGCAATCGTAACGCTGCTTGAGCTGGCAACAACATCAGACACTGCCAGCACAGTTTGCGGGGGCATCCTGCACGAATTGAGCTCCTCAGCAGCCAGAGCCGGAAACAAACTAGCGTTGGATCGTGGATTCAAGCCAGAAGGTCTTGGATTTGAGCCTGCTCGTGGACGATTGCTAGCTGATCGAGGGGGGAGTGTTTGCCCGCTCACAGCGCGTGGTACAGGCGGCGTTATAGAGATCTGGTCGCTTGGTGTCCTCAAAAACCGCATGCCATCATTTCCCGAGCCGGTGCTAGCGCTGGAAGCTCTGTGTCTTCTCAAAAGTGCGGCCGGAGCCGGTGTCGGACCTAGCGCCTGGACTGATGGGAAAGCAGACATACCGGCTCTTGTGCTGCTGGTTGTGCTGTTTGTGCTGTTTGCGCTATTTGCGCTGTTTGTACTGGATATACTGCCGTTTGAAGCACTTGCGGCAGTGCTGTTGGAGTGATTTGTGCTGGTGTGGCTATGGGATTTATTATTCCCATTGGAGAAGATGGCTATCGTCGAGAGATCCAGCATGTTGTAAAGTCACTGTATACCCCGTTCCGCACGGTGCCTGTGTTTAAACGTTGCTACAGCGCACGGAATCCTCAATGGGCGGGTTTAGCTGCGTTTGCTAAAGTGAGGTCAAAAAGAGGGGTGCCAGCCTGGTATCTTTTGTGTGGCAAATGCTGTGGTTGCAGAGGTCCAAGTCAGCAAAGAGAAATCGCTAACTGTCTGGCACGGTAAATCTAATGCTTTTGGCTTTTGCTGTTGAGGCACAGGTGCGGCGCTGGGGAATAAAAAGCGGTAATTGAGAAGCCGCTGCATCAAGCGGTTGCAGTTTAGATCTTTTGCAAAATGCGGCCCTTACCCTGGTCAGGGTCATTTTAGGGCGTGGGTGGACGTTTATATCAAGCTATAGTCTTTCAACCAGTAACCGCATTGCCGGGATATCAAACGTACTAGCATGTATTGGCCTCTATGTTCACTTACAGGGTCTTTGCGGTCCCGTTACTTTAGCTATTTCAGCCTTTGTTTGACGGCTCCGAGTGCCCGCATAGCCGAGTACGGCCTTCTTGTCAGCCATTCGCTGCAGGGCAACACAGCCCTTGGGTCCAGTAGGGTTGGTCTAAATCAAGCACGCCACGACGAACGGCCAGTACGAGGAGTGGAATACTAGCTGGGCTCTAGGCTCTGATAACATCCTTGTACATTCAAGACTTATCAGCTTTTGCCTGGTCGTCTCTGGTCCCAAAAGCCTGCACGCCAGGCTCGGCATGGTTCTGAAACTGCGGCGTGGAGCAAGGCTTTGACAGATAGCATCAGCTGCCTCGGCATGCGCTGCATCTGTCTACCTGCATGAGCATTAGGTGATAGGCAACGAAAAATAGCACCTAGAATTGAAGCGATATCGGGATTTGTCCAGGTTATAAGTGGTGTAGATAAGATCAAGATGGTAGATAAGCCGCATGGTGGAGGTCTAGTATGTTTTTGGAGCAACAACGTATGTACGCAACCGGGAACACATTGCCGAATTCAATACTGCAGCGCTATGCATACTGGTATAGGTGCATATCGGGATTGCCATTGGTCTGGTCAGAAATCACACCTTTCCAATCTGTAAATGAAAAATTATTTGGAGATCCATGTAAAATGGTGTACCTACATCTAACCCCTCCATTTTGATAGGCACAAAATTATCTGACTGGTTAGTACCTCTTAAGAGGGGATCCATTCCGTGCACGTGACTTCCTACATGTCGCGCCGTCGCGCCTTGAGAGACTTTTATGCGATTGAAGGCCAAAATACGCCTGAAATACGCATCGAGGGCGAGCCTGACGTGCTTTCCGACCCACATAACGCAAACGAGCTTACCTCGAAATGGCTGAGCCAGCTTGATCAGCCCGATTTCGATGCTGAAAAGTGGACACAGGCACTGCTCAGCTCTGAAGGCGCTGCTGGCGTTTTGCGGGTTCACAAGGCCCTTTCCAGGCAGTCTCGGGCGCTAGACTCGGAACAAAAGGCACTAGTTTACAATAATTATCGCAAAATGACCCGCGCATCAGAGGCACTAGCTGCCCTGGCCGGCGACGGAGCGCTGGACGCCCTGGCGGAGATGCAACAGCCGCTTCAAGACCTAGCAGCAGCTCTGGGCTCGCCCCGCTTTGTTAATAATGCTGAATAGGCTAAAAAGTGCAAGTGAATAAATACATTCTACACAGAACCTCCTGTTGAAGCGAGGCTGCATTGTTGAAAGGCCCCCATTCGGGGCATTTTTTGGGGCATTGTTTAAAGGGCAACATTGCTGAGCAATCTGAACAGCGCGTCCGGGTCCTGGTAATCGTTGTGCACGATAGTGATCAGCACCCACGAGCTGGCGATCTCGTCAATGAATTTATGGCTGTCGGACGCTCCCGGATGGCACTGAGCCCATTCCTTTGCCAGTCTAAACGCCTCGTCTCTCCAAGCCATAAACGACTCTGCCTCCACAACCGTTGGTTGCTGGATCTCCTGCCCCGGGAACACGCCCCAGGTGACTGCAATCGGCCTTGAGACTTGTTGGTTTGTCTCTGGAGAGTCGCAATGAGCGTCTACCGCATAATACGTGACATAGGGATCTGCAGACAGCACTGGCCGCAGAACGTCCAGTGTCTTCCTTGGCACCATAAGCTCGACGTACAGCTTCTGGTAGACGTACCCCAGTGCCGGGCCCCATCCATGGACCGGGTGGGTGGATTTAACACCGTTTACAGCCGGCTGAGAGTTGATTGTGTACAATCCACGCGCATTCAGCCTGGTGAGCTGATCTCTGATCGGCACCAGTTCAGCCGAAACAGGATCGTCAGACCACGGAAGCGAAGGGACCTCGGCCTGGATGTACTTGTTGATCAAACTACCAAGTTCGGCACCAGATTTGGGTGACCCCCACATCTCAATAGCCTTTTCAGGGCTCTGCCGCAACAGAACACCGTACCGTTCAAGCTCACCAAAGGCGGGAGAACGAGCATCGCCCCAACGGCCGTTAGGGAACTCGTCCCACTCGGAAGTGCGCGAGACATACGAGTGTTTGCGATTGTTCCAAAAGATTGGGCGCACCGATTCGTGCTCACGGCCCAAACCGCGAGACTGGCGCCAGGGCAGAGCTTCCTGGCTGCGTTCGGTGATCTCATTTAGGAGGGACATACGTTCCAAAACCATGTATGTAGCGCGCTCCAAGTTCATAGTGTAAAAGTGGAGGTGCTTAATACCGGCATTGACCATCTTTTTACACATCTCAGCCACCAGTTTCGAGCCCAGCTCCCTGATTGCAGCATCATCATTTTGAAAGGCCTTTAGCTCGCTCATGAACTTTTCGGGAACGTTGATCTCACACCACTTGGCGCGGCGCAAGAAACTGGCCCACCCGGAAATAGGCATGATACCGGGTATAATTGCAGCCTCAATGCCAGCAGCGCGCACTTTATCAACCCACTGCAAAAACAGATCGGTGTCGTAAAACATCTGGGTTACCATAAACGTGGCGCCAGCATCGACTTTTTGCTTGAGATATCCAATCAATTTATCAACGTCTTGCTCGTCAGGATGGCCCTCGGGGTACGCAGCAACGCCAATATCGAAATGATCGCCGTACTTTTCGCGGATGTACCTGATCAGGTCCTTGGCGTGCTCAAACTCGCTATGGGGAGGCTCCTCACCAGGCGCGACCTTGGGCAAATCACCTCTAAGGGCCAGAATGTTCTGACATCCAGCTTGAAACGCCTCCTCGAGCGCCTTGTCAATGGTTTCCTTGGGCATTCCAGCGCAGGTAAGGTGCATCACCGTATCAACGCCAATCACATGCTGAGCAGTGTACACGAGCTCAGTAGTGAGCCCAGAGCCCACACCGCCGGCATTCCATGTAACATCAATAAAAGTCGGACTCAGCTTGTACATCCTGTCAATGCGATCGTACAAATTCTGGACGCCCTGCGGAGTTTTGGGCACAAAGTACTCAAACGAGACCGTAGGCTTCGAATCCGGGTTGGCATGCGCCTGACGCAGCTTTTCCGATACCTTCATTGCAGAATCACAGAGATTAGCCCAATTTCACTTCAGTTAATTGTTGTGACAAGTGTGATATCGATGAATTATCAAGATGCCAAATGTGAAATTTCGAAATCTGGTTAGGGTGGGGGGTTTACAAAGACTCACACCACAACAAGAAACCTTTGCCCTATCATGCGGAGAAGTAAGGTCCTCACCACCAACCTCTACCCACCGCACCAAAGTTGAGGCTAACAGATCGATAAAGAATGAGCATTATACAGCAAATATACAAGCATTTCAGGACATTTACGAGCGAGGAGTCACAGCTATTGGCAAATAATGCAGGCACGGCCACGAAATACAGTGAATTTGCCCGGCAATTGACGGCTACAGTTGGAAACGAGCAGGTTGAGCTGCACTCTATTGTAGTACCAACAACTGCTGCCAATTCTGCTAATTTGCCGCTAGCTATACTGATACATGGCCTTGGCGGTCAGCTATGGCAGTTCGACGACCTTGTTGGCGAGCTGATACCGCACATGTCTGTGTTTGCCATTGACCTTCCTGGCCACGGAAAATCAGAAGGCTTGCGCCATTCGCCGCCGACTTCAGAGCTTGTAGATGCGATCAAGAAAATAACTGATACTGTTGAGTTGCCACTACACTCTAAAGTGGTGTGTATTGGGCACTCTATGGGCTCAATCATTGCCTGCAAGCTGGCTGCACGGTTTACGCCAAACGCTGCATTTATCGCACTAGCACCAGCTGTTGTTGACGACTTTAACCAGTTTGCAAAGCTTCAGTTTATGGCACGGTACATGCCATTGTTCATTTTTGATCTCTTCCGAGCTAGCCAGCGGATCGGCGGCCCAGAATCCAAAGGTGCTCGCAGCCTTGTTAGTCCGAAAACAACAGACAATGAGATCATCGCTAACCAGCGGCGAATCAACTTGACAATTGAGTCGGACGCATGGCTTAAAACTGCAGCAGGTGTCCAGCCTATTACTGAACTTGAGGCTCTGGCATTTGGGTCCGATGCCTTGATTGTGGTGGGGGGAGACGATACCCTGACTACCCCTGCAAAGGCTCGTGTTTTGGCATCCTGGCTACGAAGGAGAGAGGATAAATCCAAGAAAGTTGCATTTGAAGAGATAGAAAGTGCCGGGCACGCTTTGGTTTTTGAAAAGCCCCGGGAGATTGCACAAATTATTCTGGACTTTTTAAAATCTGCGGGTATACTAAGTAATTAAGCAGTGTATTTTTTTCTGACATTGCAAGGTGGCATGCAAGAGGCCCTCAAACTTTGGAATTCGACAAGCATTTACTCATTTAAAATCACAATAAACATCCCATCCCTTTTGGATTACTTATTTCAAGAATTCAATGGTTTCATGGATTTCCTTAAGATTCTGACCTGCCGTCTCTCCCCTAACCCCACACAATTTATCTCTGCACCCGCAGCTAATTTTCATCATAGCCTCCTAGACAAACTATGGTTGTCGGGCACTGTGTTTTTGGCAGCGCACACGGATGTAGGCCGTTTTGGCTGAACCCGTGAGCAACCCCATCTCTCACAGCGCTGGTTGATGCCGACTGTAGTGATTCGGAAGGCTTATAGCGACTATACGGGCGCATAAGAACCCTCTGGCCAGAAATAGTGGCTTTTGGGTGTCAGAACGCTCATACAACTCAAATTATTGGTATAGATCAGTACTTAGGTATTTCAGCCCGCTGTCGTTCAGCGTCAGCACTATGTTTTTGCCCATTTCAGTAGTCTGAAGCAGTTTAATCGCTGCTGCCACATTGGCGCCAGAAGACATACCCACAAAGGTGCCCTCAAGCATTGCCAGCTCTCTTGTTACCTTGAATGCCTCTTCGTCTGTAACTTGGAGGCAGCCGTCGATGAGCTCACGGTTTATCTTTGGTAGAATCATCGCGTAGCCGCACCCTTGCACTTTGTGCCTTCCCATGTTGACGAGGTCGTGTTCAGCGTACACTGCGGCAGTGGCGGGTTCAGCAACATAGCATCTGATATCCCTGTTGAACTGCTTCAGTCTCGCAGCACAGCCCTGAAACGTCCCCCCGCTGCCCACAAAGTCCACAAAGCAGTCAATTTTGCCCTCTGTTTGCTCCCACATCTCAACTGCAGTGTGCAGCAGATGTGCACGGTAAGAACTCTCCAGCTTGAACTGGTCGGCCCTAAAGGCCTTTCTTTCTAAAGTCAGCAAAGCGGTTTTCTGCTCCACCAGCTTCAGATCGTCCCCCGAGACCTGTCCCACTTGGGAATTTGGTGCTTGAGGCACTAAAACCACTTCAGCACCAAGCGCACGCATCATTCTCGCTCGTTCGGGGGAATTACCCTCTGACATTACTGCGATAAAGGGGTGACCCTTAGCCTGACACACCATTGCGAGACCCGTACCGGTGTTTCCGCTAGTAAGCTCGATTACAGGCTGACCGGGCAGCAGGTCCCCGGATTTTTCTGCCTCTTCGATCATCTGAAGTGCTGGCCGGTCCTTCTTACTGAATCCGGGATTCAAATACTCTAACTTGGCATAGATGTTTCCATTTAGATTATAGTGCCGGGCTATCCTGCTTAAATGCAGCATAGGCGTCTGGCCAATCGCCTCATAGATACTCTCCAGCATTTGGAAATACGGTTTTATTCAATTTCTTTTCTACTACACCTACTTAGACAGGGATGGTGATAGCTGGTGATTCCAGTGCTGTAGGGTAAGGGCGGGCTGCACTGCAGTATCTCGCCGCTCGTTAATTGTCTCACCCAGCGTCATATAAAGACGTCGATCTTAAGACTCTAAATAACAGCTTTTTTTGCAACAATTGGTTGCAACTGCAGTACAGAATGAGAAGAAAGACAAGCTCATTATTGTTAGCCCTGGCATTGATGCTATCTGTGGGCTTCCTTGTGTCCAGAAGCACTAATCTTCCTGCTAGCGCTCAGAAACTGGCAGGTGGCTATAGCACAGTCCTCAAAGGCGGAGCGACCAAAGCACCGCTCAAGAACAATGGCGTTGATGCCGAGACTGAAGCAGACGTGATCGCTGCTGTGCCAGGAGTTCCAGCACTGGCAAATATCGCCGTTGGCAAGCCCATCATGAACAAGATGCCCAACATGACCGCAAGAGCAGAACTTGGCCGTGCTGGCTGGAAAATGCTGCACACAATGCTTGCGCAGTACCCTGAAGAGCCCTCTAAAGATGCACAGACTACGTTACACAACTATCTACATCTTTTTAGTCGCATTTACCCATGCGGAGAGTGTGCGGCTCATTTCCAGCAGCTGCTCAAAGACCACCCGCCGCAGCTATCGTCCCGCAAAGCCGCTGTGATGTGGGGATGCGATGCCCACAACAAGGTAAATAAGAGATTGAACAAACCTATCTTTGATTGTGCGCATATCGACGATATGTACGATTGCGGATGTGGGACCCCAGAAGATGACCTCAAGGTGCAGCAAGAGGAGGAGAAGTTCAACAAGCTAAAGGCCGAAAGCGATAAAAAGGCCAAGGGCGAGGCCAAGGGTGAGGCCAAGGGTGAGACCAAGGGTGAGACCAAGGCCAAAGCCAAGAACTCAAAACTAGAGCCCATGGTGCCCAAGATGGCCGGTTAATTTTAGCGGCTGGTATTGCGGCGGCGACTATGAAGTCTGCCCTGCAAGTCAATAGCTCTTTGGTTGACCCAGGTGAACTTGTACTCTGGGTCCTTCAGCGTGTTTTCACGCGCCTCAATACAGGCTCTCAAATCAGGCATGACCTTTTGTAGACGATCCCATAATTTAGCTTCACGTTCTCCGCTGCGGAACAGCCGCGCAGAAAGCTCGTCAAGTTCGCTAGCTTTGTCGTAGAACCTCCATTCGCGTGGCGCCAGCAATGGTTCCTCCCTTTCGTGCGTACGTTTAAACTCCAAAACATTGATGTCTTTGGATGCAGGAGTAAGAGGCAGGGGCTCAAGCTCAGCTTCGATTTCTTCTTCTGTGGGCATTTGTGGAACAGGACCAAATTCGTCTTCAGTATTCGCATCATCTGTTTCCGCAGAATCGATCTCCATTGCTTCGGATTTCACATTTTCATCAGTTTCACCAGGTTCGGTAGTTTCTACAAGTTCAGCTGGCTCAGCAGGTGGTTCCGGATCGTTGAGAATGCTTCGAATGCTTGCTTTGGCCGGTGCTTCAGCAGGGGCAATGGGAGCAGGGGCAATGGGAGCAGGAGCAATGGGAGCAGGAGCAGTGGGAGCAGGAGCAATAGGAGCAGGAGCAATGGGGGCAGGAGCAATGGGGGCAGGAGCAGCAGCAGGAGTAGGAGCAGGAGCAGCAGCAGGAGTAGGAGCAGGAGCAGTAGCAGGAGCAGTAGCAGGAGCAGCCGACACCTCAGAGACATTCGCAGGAGAGACCGAAAGTGAAGGAGCGGATGCAGGAGTGCCTAGCATCTGAACAGTGTTGGGAGCAGGCACTGGAGCAGGCTGCTGAAGCAAAGGAGATACTTGCAAGGGCAGCTGGGGCATGCTTGGAGGTTGGACAGACATTCCAGGCATAGGTCTTGGCATTGCTGCCATCCCTCCGGGCATTCCAGGTCGCGACTGATCCCATCCCATGAAGTAAGGGTACGGAGCTGCGGGGCCCTGATTTGGATTGTAAAACGGCTGGTTCATTACGATTTGACCGTTTACAACCATGTACGAAGGCATCTGTGGCATTGGCGGTGCTCCAAAGGGTATTTGCATCGGCTGGCCAGGGATCTGAGCCATCATTGGGGTTTGTACAAACTGAACGGCTGGTTGCATCATACCGTTTGAGTGCATTTGGTACATCATTTGGTACTGCTGTTGAGGCTGCTGTTGCTGCTGCTGTTGCTGCTGCGGGAACATGGCCGGGTATACTGGTTGTGCGGATGGGGGAAGGCCTATTGGCACGACAGGACTGGGCTGTAGTATTGGCGTAGGATCAGCCGGGGCAGGATTTGGAGCTGCAGGAGCAGGGGAAGGTGGAGGCAGAGAAGAATTGTTTCGAGCTGGACTGGAAGGTTTCCTCTTGTCTTCTTTCTTTGCTCGTTTCCGACTATCGCGGCTATTGAAAACCCCAAACATCGGCTTGGCGGGAATCTCAGCAGGACTCTGTCTTACTGACTTGAGACTATAAGTCGATGCATTGAACAAACTTGAGTCCAGTTCTCCATCACGAGCTGTTTTCCACTGCTGTTGCTGCTGCTGTGGAGAAGGCGTCCCAGCCGGAACCAGAATTTTGTTTCTGGCTCTTGATTTTGATGCTGGAGACTGCGGCCGCTCGCGTTTCTTTGTGCGGCGACTGAGGGCAGCTGCTCTAGCGATCCGCATAGCCTTTTGATCATGCCATGCATCCACACGCCGTTCTGCAGCCCACAGAATACTCAGACGCTGCTTGCGACGTGCGGCCTGTGCCTGTGCAAGCTTTTCCTCGTGGCTGACCAGCAGCGCAGCCGTCCACGCAGCAGATGCAGCTTCCGAGTACTCTTGTTTGCCGAGCCTTTGCAAATCTTCTTCAGAGGGACCCTGTACCCAAAGACGGCCCATCTGATAGCATAGTTGGGCAGTGTCATCCTTGGTCTGAGTGTCTGTGGACACCTCAGTCTCTGAGTCAGGGTGTGCTTCTAGCTTTGGCGGCTCGGGTCTAAGCATTCCAGTTGCTTCAAACCACCAATACCTATTAAAGAAGCGATCGCGACCGAGCGGTTTAGCGCGCTGAACATCGTAGTGAGCAAGCTCAGCACTCGCAGCAGCGACATTCTGGGTGCGTTCTACCAGCTCAACCTGAGCCTTGACAAGGTCTGCCTGGGCGGTTTGATACTTTTGTGCATCTTTCGACAGCTTCGCCTGAGCAAGCTTGTCTCTTCGCTCGCGTACGAGGTCAGTAGCTTGCTTAACCAGCCTGGTACACTCTGCACGGACCTTGCGAACGCGAGTAGAGTCTTCAAGACGACGCTCTAAGAAGCGACGGATATTTGGGGTGCCATAGATTGATCTCACAAGACAATGCAACACAGTAATACGGTGCGCGACGCTTAGACTAGCATACCGCGATGAAGCCATGAGAAGACTGGCACGGTCATCTTCGTGCACTAATGCGTTCAAACAGTCGATTACGCGGTCGTGCCACTCGCGGAGGTCGGACACAGCGTAGAGAAGGGAAATGCAGCATGTCTGCCAGCCGCCCTGGACAAAACGGCGTAGCCCAATCCGCTTGAGCCATGATGTGCCGCCGAGTTCAAGGTACGCTGCCGAAGGAAGGTCTTCTTCTTCTTCTTCTTCTTCTTCTTCTTCTTCGCTGTTTTCATCGTTGCTCTCACTGTCTTTGTCATTGCTAATCTCTTTGTCGTCATTGTTGTTGTCATTGTCGTTGTCATTGTCATTGTCGTTGTCGTTCTCAATCTCATTGTCCTTGTTCTTGTCATTATCTTCATTCTCATTCTCATTCTCACTCTTGGTCAGATCTCCGGTCTTGCTCTCATTTTCAGGTTCAATTTCGGGTTCGTTTTCAGGTTCATTTTCAGGTTCATTTTCGGGTTCATTTTCAGGTTCATTTTCGGGTACGTTCTCTTTCTCAGGCTCGCTCTCAGCTCTCACGTCCTCTGTCTGAGACTCAGACTTGACATCCTGCTCTTCCTGGTCGGTCTCGTTGGACGCTTCTTGCGGCAGAGGCGCAGATAATTCCTCCTCGTTCTGGTCTACCAGAATAGAAAGCAAAGCAGAGTGAACCTCTTCAATTAGCAGCGACTCTGAAGCTGTTGCGTCCGGCGTTCCGTAGTTTTTTAGGGCACTCAGCAGCAGATCAAATGGAATGGGATCCAGAAGAAGCATCTCGTCGTAAGTACTGATAAAAGTCCAAACCTCTAAAAGCCTTCCGACGTCTTCTCCAGACTCTGTGAGTTTCAAGGTCTTCCAAGCAGGCAGATCAGAGTAGGTCAACGCTGTTTGGTCGGCTTCGATAGTGCCAGCAATAGCTTCCTGCGCCACACGGTCAACGTAAAGAAGCAGATCATCGGCCATAACCAGAGGCCCGGATTTAGCTTGCCGATAGCGTGCGGTGCGTTTGCCATTTGCCTTGCCAGGTTTAGAAGCCAGTACAGAGTTCTCATTAAGCTGCGCCGAGGAGTCGGGCGCCGCGCCAAGGCGTTTACGACCTTTTCTCTCCTTTTCGCAGCCGGCACCGGCCGGTGCAGAAGAGTGTCTTACTAGAGGGCTGCCTGTAAGCGCAACATCAGCTGTAGACTCGTCACAGATACTTTCATTTGCCTGCGACTCTCCCCGCAGCACGTTTTCTGCCGCCCGCTGCTCAAAGATGACCTGCACCTCTGGAGGCATTGTAGTTGGCAAGCCCAGGCTGTTTGCAAAGCTGGGTTTCACGATCCAGGGACACCCTGGCCAGTTTTCACGCTCGGTGGCGTACTTGATGAAAGTGCGGAGATGCACTTTGTTGAAATTCTTGCGGTCTCGCCAAATGTTGAGGCCATTTCTGTCAATCTCTGTTTGCGAGTCGTAAACCAGCTGCAGCCGGTAAACCCATTTCAGATGAGCGTCAGTAGCTGAAGACGGGGACGTAGTCGAAGCAGATGTTGAGGATGGCTCCAATACCGTTAGCGGCGCATACGTTGTTGACGATTTTGACTCTGCAGGATGCTTTTCCAGAACTACTGCTCTCACTCTCTGGTCGGAGCCCAGTTTGGTGTATACCGTCTCTCCCACAAAGAATTCATCACGCAGCCCCGTATAAATGCGGTCCACCAGCTGGTCGAGCCGCGAGATAGTGGAGAACTGCACCTCCCGCAAGATCGGTTCCTGCAGATGCACGGGAAATCTCTCCAAAATCAAGTTCATCTCGCGGGCCTCTTCGGCTAGTGCTTCAAAGTACGTGAGGCAAGAGTGGCCCGTCACCTCGCAAATGAACTTGCGCTGGTTGTAAAAGTCCATGCGCTTCAGATAATCGTCATACTCGACAAAGTATTCGAGGGTCTCTCTGATAACCCAGACTGGGGTATCCGGGTTTGTTGGTGTCAATTTTGGCGGCGGGACCACCACTGTTTTGCGCTTAAAGCACACCTGAGGTTAGTTTCTGTTGTACGAATTTGACATTTTGGCGACTGAAAACTGGAGAGTTATTCTTGGACTCGTTGTACTTGGCGCTGCTGTGCTTCGTTACGTGCTTATGCATGCTTGCCTTGACCCTTACCCAGGAGCTTACCGCTTCCCACTCGCACACACTCTTTCTCATGGCAGAGGCCATAAATCATGGACTCGTGGGTCTTTGAGGACATTTCACACTGCGGCCTCTTTATCAAACCAAAACATGGAATCCGGCGAGTAATCTAACGCAAGTTGGTGCAGTTCAGAGCTGCTGGGGGGTCAAATTTAAGCCGAATCGCCTGCGTGAGCCTGTCAAAAGCGTGCGGCTAGCCAGAGTGTCGCAAGTATCTTCATGTCGCCAGCAGTCGGTTTTCATTCTCACTTACCATTTATAACATTCACAACAGTACCGTTCCTCGCTAACTCGTAGTCCGATTTAAGTTTGAGAGAGTGGTATGTCGATGGCAAAGTCCACAGCGGGCATTGCAATTGGGCTTTGTCCCAGACATAGCTGCTGCAGGATTTATGCACAACCGTATATCCAGGGTTCGGGCTTGGGTCTCTCCTACATGCTTTATCGGTACAGGCGGTGATGTAGTATAGACTTTTGGTATGTGAGGCGTTGTTGGACCATACGAAACCCAGGATCTCGGTCACGCGATTATGTAAATCTCAAATTCTTTAAACTAATGGGGCTTCTTTTTGCTGCCTATAATCTTTGAGCGGTGCAGAGGCCATTGCCGTTTGCTTTGAACTACCAAAACATTATCCTAGTGTAATTTCAGCAGGACACTTTTTCAAGCTGTAGTGTAACTCAATTTATAGGCACGCATGCGTCACCACCAGGACTGGAAAAGCCCAGCGCCAGAAAATAGATGACTAAGATTTTTTTTTATTTTCTCCGACCGGGCAGAAATTAAATTGTGTGCATCAAGTCAGATCAAAGTGCATTTCAAAATCTACTGACTTCCCTGCCACCATGTCGTCTGTCGAGCAGCAGCAAAACAAGGCTCACAGAACAGGCAGAGACCCTGAAAAGGGCAACAAGAAAAAACTGCATGCCAACGGCCAGAATGCCAAGGCGTTTGCAGTGTCAAACCCGGGGAAACTGGACCGGATGGCCAGAAGAACTCAGGACATTAATGAGCGCAAGTTCGTCAATCCTGTAGTTGACAGAACCCCAGAAGAACCTCCGCCCGTTTTAGTTGCAGTTGTGGGCCCCAAGGGTACCGGCAAAACCACTCTGATCAAAAGTTTAGTGCGCAGATTTACAAAACACACTCTTAAGGAAATCAACGGTCCCGTAACAGTTGTTAGCGGCAAGCGGAGAAGGCTGACGTTCTTTGAGTGCGGTACTGACCTCAACTCGATGATAGATATTGCCAAGTGCGCTGATCTGATTCTGTTGATGATCGATGGAAATTTTGGGTTTGAAATGGAGACGATGGAGTTTTTGAACATTTTGGCCCCGCACGGGTTCCCCCGTATTCTGGGCATCACAACCCACTTGGATCTTTTTAAGTCGGTAAGCACGATGAGAGCATCGAAAAAGACACTCAAGCACCGCTTTTGGACCGAGGTTTACAAAGGAGCCAAGCTTTTCTACCTTTCAGGAGTCATAAACGGCCGCTATCCTGATCGCGAAATTTTGAACTTGGCTAGGTTTATTTCCATCATGAAGTTCAGGCCCCTCAAGTGGCGAAACGAACATCCATATCTGCTGGCGGATCGGATCGTTGATATTACCCATCCTACAATTATCGAAAACGACGCCAAGGCCGACAGAACAGTGACTCTTTATGGTTACCTTCGTGGTACTCCAATGCAAGCACAGGATGCCAAAGTGCATATCCCTGGTGTTGGCGATGCGACTGTAAGTGAAATTGAAAGGTTGCCCGATCCGTGTGCCACTCCGTATGCCATCAAAATGGAAGAGGCCAAAGCCCAGGGAAAGGACGCTCCCAAACGCCGGAGACGGCTTGACGAGAAGATGAAGACTATCTATGCTCCCATGAGCGATGTGGGCGGTGTTATGATCGATAAAGATGCCGTTTACATCGATGTGGGGTCCAACAACTTTGATCCTGAAGCTGCTAAACAGGGCGAGGGCGAGAGACTGGTTACATCTTTACAATCATCTCATAGCCTACTTGGAGCTCCTCAAGGTGGAATCCAGCTTTTCAGCTCGGCTGAAGAGATCTACGACTTGGAGAATGCCAACAGCGATGATGAGCAAGGGTTCAGCGAAGATGACGAGGAGTCAAAAGTCGATGTGGGCCGTAAAACCCTTCGTTCTGCTCGAGTTGCAAGCGAGGGTCCCAAAATCACTGAAGTGGACGATGAAGCTGCTGATGAGAGTGGCTCGGGAGAGAGCGATTCTGATCTTGAGTTTTTGGACGAGCAGGAAGAGGATATGGACGAATTAAGCCGCCGCGCACTTAGGTGGATGGACAATTACCAGCCTACCAGCTTTAAAAAGACATGGACTCTTTCACGTGTTTTGTACCTTGACAACATCTCTCCTTCCAGTGCACTCAAGCGTTGGAGAGGCGAAGAAGATGAGGAGGATATTGAACAGGATGAAGATGATGATGAGGAGCTGTTTTCAAAGGTGAAAAAGTCTACAAACAACGATGAAGACGAACCGCTGCTTTCGTACCCTTCAGATCTGAGCAAATGGAGCGAACCGGATGTTGTTGAGACTATCAGCAAAGTGTTTTACCGTGAAGTTCGTCTTAGCGATGCTAACAAGGATGAAGAAGAGGAGGAAAGCGAAGGCGCGCTTGACGAAGGATTTGAGGATCTGGAAAATGGCCAGTCTGAAGATGAGGAGGAAAAGCCCGAGACTTCAAAGATCACATCGGTCGAGGAGCAGCGTGCTGAAAATGCCAAGAGGAAAGAGCAGCTGCGCCAACAGATTGAAGAGATTGAGAACGACGATCGCGATGATGATGCTGCTGTAGACCCAGAAGCTGGCGACGAGAATGCCGAGACATGGTTCGACAACGAAAAGGCCAAGATTGCCAAGCAGCTTGAGATTAACAAGGCCGAGTACGACCAGATGGATGAAGCTACCAGAGACCAAATCGAGGGTTACAGAGCTGGCACCTATGTCCGTTTAGTATTCGAAAACGTTCCCTCTGAATTTGTCGAGTATTTCGACCCCAAATACCCTGTTCTTGTTGGCGGCTTGCTGCCTAACGAGGAGCGCATGGGGTACTCTCAAGTTCGTCTCAAGCGTCATCGCTGGCACAAAAAGATCCTCAAAACCAACGACCCGCTAATCATCTCGCTTGGATGGCGTCGGTTCCAGACTTGCCCGATTTACACTACCAGTGATTCACGCACCCGTAATCGTATGCTCAAGTACACTCCTGAGCACATGTACTGTACTGCCACATTTTGGGGCCCGCTAGTGTCCCCCAACACTGGATTCTGTGCTATTACCAGTGTTGCTGAGCACGAAACCACTGCCGGCTTTAGAATATGTGCTACTGGCACGGTGCAAGAAGTGGACCAGCACGTGGAGATCGTAAAGAAGCTCAAGTTGGTTGGCCACCCTTATAAGATCTACAAGAACAGTGCGTTTATCAAGGACATGTTCTCGTCAGCGCTGGAAGTGGCCAAATTCGAAGGCGCACAGATCAAAACCGTTAGTGGAATTCGTGGCCAGATCAAAAGAGCACTGGCAAAGCCCGAGGGAAACTACAGAGCTACGTTTGAGGACAAGATTCTGATGTCGGACATTATCATTTTGCGCGCGTGGTTCCCGATCTTTGCTCGCAAGTTCTACAACCCAGTTACTTCGCTGTTGCTGAACGATAAGCGTGAATGGGCTGGAATGAGGCTAACAGGAACAGTTCGTGCTGAACGTAGTATGGAGACACCTGCCTTGGCCGACAGCTCTTACGGAAATGTGGAGCGCGCCACTAGACGCTTCCATCCTCTTCAGGTGCCTAAATCCCTCCAGGCACAGCTGCCATTCAAGTCTCAGCTTCAGCAGATGAAGCCGCAGCGCAAACAGACCTATATGCAGAAGCGTGCGGTTGTTCTGGGCGGCGAGGAGAAGAAACTAAGGGATCTACTTGTCAAAGTGGGCACTCTTCGCAACGAAAAGGACGCAAAACGCGCTCAAAAGAAGGCAGAGTCCCGCGAAAAGCTTGCTGCTAAGCAGGCAAAACTAGATGCCAAACGGCTTGAGAAACGCAAAGAGGAGCGCAAAGAGTACTTTGCCACAACCGGAAAGCGCGAAGCCGATGCTGCCCGCGGCGCTGCCAAGCGTGCTCGCCACTAGATAGGTGTTATATGTAATTTCAGGTCTAAACGTAGTTGCTGAGCCAGCGGATACCATCGCCATAGCCCTGACGCATCTTGATTGAGCACATAAAGAGCTCCATGGGACGGATACCGGGATCGAGCTGCACTTTACCCTTGCCGGTGGTCTGGAAGATACCAAGAGCATGTCTCAGCTCATCCTCACCAACAGCAGTTGGGGCATCAATCTTGTTGCCCAGCACCAAAAAGGGAACCTTGGAGAGCTCCTCAATGGAAAGAAGGGCGTCCAATTCGATGCGCGACTCCTCGAATCTCTCGCGGTCAGCAGCATCAACAATAAACACAATGGCGTTGACCTCGGGGAAGTAATCCTTCCACACACGGCGGGCCTGTGCATGTCCACCAAGATCAAAAGTTGTGAAGCGAATGTTGCCAATAGAAAGCTCCTCGCTGGTGGGGTGCAACGTAGGCTGCAAAGTGGCCATGCGGTCAGTCTTGAGGACATGAAGCAAAGTGGTCTTTCCGGCATTGTCAAGGCCCAAAAAAAGCATCTTCGCGTGCTTGTTCATAAGACCCAAGTACGAGAGGGTGTTGTAGACCCAGTTGAACATCCACATCTTAAAGGTAGCCACACAAAGTCGCGATAAGCTGACAGGAGGGACAAGTATTCCAGCGGCTGACTATGCTTGGCAGTACATTCAGGAAAAGGGTACAATATATGGGTTAGGGAGATTCAAGGGGGAATGGATGGGCTAATCGGATACGCGTTGAGTAGAGCTAAAGCTAGTGTTCCGAGGCATAATATAGTCGGCGTTGTTATTTATAGGCTGGCATGGTGCAATTTGAAGTTCAAACTAGTCATTCACGGACTCTAAAGTGCTTATAACATGCGACAGGACCAAAGGAGTAACTTCGTATATTCGCGTAATATGTTATAAGCTAGCCAGCCAATTGTTTCCCTCTAATCAACCAGCTCGCTTGATGGCCGCTATTCTCGTGAATTCATCTAGCCCTTTTATATTTCGTGTTCTTAATCTCAGGATCTGCTTGTCTGGACGGTTAGGAAATTCCTCTTAGTAATCAACCTCCCTATAGTGATGCTCCCGTCTGCCTTTACAACGACGTGTTATGAAGGTTGATATAAAGGTAAGTGAGTCTTGCATCCAAACGCAGCAAATTCGACGGAAAACTAACATCAGAAACAATTCACCGGACGTTCATACCGTGTCAAGGGCATTGACCTCCACCCGACGGAGCCATGGATCCTGTGCTCGTTGTTCACGGGCTCAGTCCAGATCTGGAACTTTGAGACTCAAACTCTTTTGAGGTCATTGGAAGTCTCGCAAATGCCCGTGCGCGCGTGTAGGTTTGTGGCTCGCAAAAACTGGCTGGTTGTTGGTGGCGACGATATGCAAATTCGTGTTTACAACTACAACACGTTGGAGAAAGTCGCTCAATTCGATGCTCACCACGACTACATCCGCACGCTTGCGGTCCACCCTACACAGCCCTTCTTGCTCAGTGGTGGTGACGACATGGTCATCAACCTGTGGAACTGGGACGAGGGATGGCGCAAACAGATGAGCTACCAGGGACACCAGTCCTACGTGATGTATGTGGCAATTAACCCCAAAGACCCCAATACTTTTGCCAGTGCGTGTATGGACCGCACTGTCAAGGTGTGGTCTTTCGATTCGCCGGCGCCAAACTTCACGCTGACAGCCCACGAGACAAAGGGCGTCAACTTTGTGGAGTACTATCCGTTTGGCGATAAGCCATACCTTTTAACCACAAGCGACGACAGGACCATCAAGATCTTCGACTACCAGGCCAAGAGTAACGTTGCAACTCTCCAGGGCCACACCCACAACGTTTCGTTTGCTATTTTCCACCCTGAATTGCCCATCATCATTTCTGGTTCTGAGGACAGCACCATCAAAATCTGGAATGCGCGCTCGTACAAGCTCGAACAAACACTCAATTTCGGCATGGAGCGCGCGTGGTGCGTCGCCACACGGCCCAACTCGAGTGTGGTCGCCATGGGTTTCGAAACCGGCAACTTGCTACTTCGTATGGGCAGTGAGCGGCCGGCTGTTTCGATGGACCACAGCGGCAAACTGGTGTGGTCCAAGCACCTCGAGGCCTTTTCGGCCACAATCAAGCCCCAGCAGCCCCAGCAGCAGTCTCTGTCTGATGAGATTGGCGACAACGGCGAGGAAACTATTCTTTCGCTTGTACCCAAGGAGCTGGGCGGCATTGAAATGCATCCCTCGCAGCTGCAGCACTCGCCCAACGGCCGTTTCGTGGCGGTTGTTGGCGATGGAGAGTGGATTGTGTACACTGCTCTTGCCTGGCGCAACAAGACCTTCGGCCGGGGCACTGCCCTTGCGTGGAGCGCAGACTCTAATGAGTATGCTGTTCTTGCTGAGGATGGCACTGTTTCTGGCTACAAGAACTTTGTTGAGCGCCCTGCAGCTCATTTCAGCGCTATTGACTTTGGCGCCAGCAAGATCTTTGGCGGTGCGCTGCTTGGCGTTGCCTCTGACGGATTTGTGGCATTTTACGACTGGGAATCGGGCCAGCTGGTTCAGACGGTTGACGTTGATGCCACAGACGTTGTTTGGGCAGATTCTGGCGAGCTGGTTGCGATTGTGACTGAGGAGTCGTTCTTTGTGCTTCGCTTCGATATGGATGTTTTCCAACAAGCGCTCAACAGCGAAAGTCTTAGTGCCGACGAAGGTGCAGAAGGAGCATTTGACGTTCTCGAAGAGTACCAAGAAAAGCTTTTGAATGCCAAATGGGTTGGCGACTGCTTTGTTTTCACTACCCAGAGCAACCGCCTCAACTACCTGGTTGGCCAGGAGGTCCACAACATCAGCCATTTCGACAAGGAGATGTACCTCCTTGGATACCTCCCGCGCGACAACGCCGTTTATCTGTGCGACAAAGAGGTCAACGTCTCGTCCTTTAGGCTGAGTTTGGCTGTTATCGAGTACCAGACTGTTGTTCTTCGCGGCGATCTCGAACTGGCGGCCGAGCTTTTAGAAGCTGTTCCATTGGATGAACGCAACCGGGTTGCACGCTTTTTGGAGAGCCAGAACTTGCTTGAGCTTGCACTGCAGGTTTCCAGGGACAGTGACCACCGGTTTGAGCTTGCGCTGCAGCTAGACAAGGTCGAGCTTGCCGAGGAGCTTGTCGGCGCCCAGGAAGACGTTGCCAAGTTCAAGCTGCTGGGCGACAAGCTGCTGAAAGCGTGGAAAGTGGCAGCTGCTGAGCGGTGCTTTGAACGTGCGCGTGATTACGAGTCGTTGCTACTTATTTATACCAGCACGGGCGAGAAACTCAAGCTGGCAGAGCTAGCCGCAAAGGCAGTTGAGCGCGGATCGTTTAATCTTGCCTTTAATGCTCTTTGGTTTATCGGTGATATTAATGCCGCCGCTCAGCTTTTGTCCCGGGCTGGACGCCACGCTGAGGCGGCAATGCTGGCGCTCACCTGGGGCGGAGACGTCCAGGGCTTTGCCACAAAGTGGAAGGAGGAGCTTGCTGCCAGCGGCCGTGGCAAGATCGCCGAATTAATCTGCGACCCAGAGAACTTCCCAAACAAGTTCCCGGCAAATGTTGGCGAGAGCGTTTTGGTAAGATCACAGCCGGCTGCAGATAGTGATCTTATCGATATCGATGAGAATGAGGAGGCTGCAGAGACTGTGGCTGACCCTGAGCCTGAATATGTGGCTGAGCCCGAGGCTGAGCCGGTCGCCGCTTCTCCTGTTGTGGCTGAGCCCGAAATCGTGGCCGAGCCCGAAATTGTGGCCGAGAATGAAGTTGTGGCCGAAGTTCCTCAGGTTGACGTCAACTTTGGCAGCGATGAAGAGCTCGACGATGATCTTCTGTCTGACCCGGATCTTGTTTAAAATTAAATAGTACATTCATGCCTTGTAATAGCCTAGCCAAAAAAACGCCACTGCACCGGTGTTTCTGCGCCACAAAAGAGCGAATTGCTGTTCTCGAGAAATCCAAAATGTTCTCGGCCGCCTGCACAGCTGCAGGTGGCGGCGTGGCGACCGGTCACGACAGTGCATGCAGGATGCAGATGTGAGGACCCAACCTACTGGAACTCTCCCGAAGATGCATGAGAATATGCAGGCTAGCATATAAAACAACCGCAAGTTTCCCTAGTTGGCCACACTCAATTCAACAAAAACCCAAACACTAAACTCAATGTTCCCCTTCCAGCACCCACTTAACAGCTTCTTCTACGTGGAAGCTCCCTCTAGTCTCCGCGCAGTTGAGGCCGAGAACCGTCGCAGAGCCGAGGCTCGTGAAGCTGCGCAGGAGCAGGCTTATCTCGAGTACCTGACCGAGCAACAGGCATTGGCCGAACAACAAGCGCGTGCTGCTCGTGAGGCATTAGAATTTGCCAAACGCGCCCAGGCCGAACGTGCTGCTGAGCGTGAAAGACAGCGTCAACGTGAGGCTCGCAAACAGCAGCAGCTTCGCGAACGGCAGCTTGCACTAGAAAAACAGGCCCGCGAACAGGCTGCTGCAGCCGAACAGGCCAAGAAGCTCGAGGCTGAGAGACAAAGAAAGCTCGAGGCTGACGAAAAGCTTGCAATCAAGGCTGAAAAGGAGCAGAAAGCATTGGAACCTAAGAAGGAATCAAAGGAACCAAAGGATGCCGGCTCCAATTCAGAAGCAGCAAGGGCTTGGACTCCACGCCGGAAGCTTGCTGAATACCCTCTTAATTTCTCAATCGGACCGAACGGATTCGTTTGCCCAGAGCCAGATGCTATGGTGAGGTACATTTTGGAGCAGCTTCTTGACCCTTCCGCCAGGAGCCAGCCATCAAGGTCTGAGCCAAAGGCTGAAAAGGCTGAAAAGGCTGAACCAAAGACTGAAACAAGGGCTGAAAAGACCGAAAAGGCCGAGTCAAAGACCGAGCCTGAACAGCCTAAAGAAGCCGAAGAGCATAAAGAGCCTCAGCCGGAAGAGTCTGAAGAGCCATGGGTGGTTTACTCCAGCCATGAATCAGCCGAACCAGCCAAATCAGCAGAGCCAGTTGCACCAGAGCCTAAAGCCAAAGAATCAGAGCCTGTAAATGAAGCAGAGCCAGAATCAGAGCCCAAACCTGAAATTGCCGAGCCTGCTGAACATGTCGAACCCGAGGTTGTAGAGGTTGTCGAGCCCGTTACCGGGTCCCGCCAAACAAAAGCAAGTCGCCGGATCGAAAAGATCGAGAAACTTTCTGCGAAACTCGCCAAATACGACACCGAAGTCGATAGAATCGCTGGTATCTACGGCCGCGTTTTGCATGCTGATCTCGAGGGCGTAAAGACTGCCCGCTCGATTATCAAGGTTGTTGAAGCAGCGCTCCGTCGTGTTGAACGTGTTTACGAGAAACTCGACGAGATGTCAGTGCCAAAAGAACTGCGCCGCCAAAAGAGCACAATTACACAGCAGGCTTTGGCTTTGGCCGACAGTTTAGAGGAACTCCGCAAGCAGGACCACAAGAAACTTCAGGATTTCCTGGCAGAAGAGACACACGCCGATTCAGACAGCGATAGTTCTCATACTACGCCGAAATACAAGGTGACTCTTGAAGAGTTGCAGGATGATTCCGATTTTTAAATAATGCATTATAATTTTATTTTCTATTTTTAATATTCACTCAGTCTCGAGCAGCACTCCAAGAGTTGCAGGATGATTCCAATTGAATAATGCGTAATTTCATCTCTATTTTGATACAGATCTCATACTCAGTCTCAAGCAAAGACAGGGTGAGCCAAGTGACTCTGTTTCAGGATAATTCCAATTCCAAATGATGCATTGTAATCCATTTTCTAGTTTTATATATAAATATTTTACTCAGTCTCAGTCTCTTGTGCAAAGGCAAGATGAGCCAGGTGCTCTCTAAAGCCAACTGCTACAAAGTATTGCTCGCGACTCTCCTTTCGTGAAGACTCGGGCTTGACTCGGTAGACCTGGCGAAAGACCTTACGCAAACGGGCTTCCAAAAGGCTGTCTTCTTCGCCTGCATAAAACTTGCATAAAAAGACGCCTTTTGGTTTTAAGTTGCGGCACGCAAACAGCAGCGCAGCATCACAGACGTCCATGCTGGCGGCGTGGTCGCGCGTTAGGATTCCAGAGGTATTCTGTAGCCTGAGATAGGGGAGGTTAATTGTGTTCAGCCAAAATCCATCGTGGATCCGTGTAATACCACACATGTCACTTATTACTATGTCAACGGTCGGTTTGCGTTTGGTGCCATCGGTGTTTGCATTTGATTTCGACGCTGCCATTGAATTGGCATTTAATTTGGCAGAATGATCAAGACTGTTTGCAGTGAGTTTCGCAGAATTTGCCTGTATCAGCTCTCGTTCACGCTGCAGAAACGACTCGCTGCTCACTAAAACCATTTCCTCTTCTTCGCTTAGCTCACGCTGCTCGTCAAACGGCTCCTCCAAAAGCTGGGCCTGCTCGGGGGTAGGAATTGACCGGCCGTCATTGTCGTCCTGGAGCACTTCTTCAAGCCGCTGTTGGACTGATGTGCTAAGGAAATTACCCTGGATAGCAGTTACGCCTTCAGGAGGACGAATGCACAGCAAATCAACACCAATTACCCGACCATTGGGTCGGGTCTTTTGGGCAGCGTATTTGCTCCACGATCCGGGCGCCCAGCCCAAATCGATAACGGTCATGCCTGGTTTGAAGAGCTTAAAGCGCTGGTTGAGTTCTGCGATCTTGTAAACGGCTCGCGAGGGGAAATTTTCTGCCTTTGCCTTTTTACCATAATAGTCCTTTTTCGCACGCTGAGTCCACGCCTTGGAACTGGCAAACCTGGCCTGCCGTATTAGCGACAGGCAATCAAACACCGACGGCCGAAAGCCGCAAACGAGAGCCATCAACAAGGATGGTGAATACTCACCTGAATTTGCTACAATTACGGTAAACTGTAGTCAATAAATCACGATTGTAGTCAATTAATTTCCAATTGAAGCCAAGCCAAAGATTTGTGGCACCGACGCCACAAATCTTGTATATGACGCCCCATGGCCCTTGGCCCGGCCATCTCAAGACCAGCACTTATTAAGCATAAAATTATTTCGACTCCCTAGTTCCAACTCCCATTAGGGCTCGCACAGTCACACCACCACACTCTATCACCACTTTCACGACATTAAATCAATTAACCGGTAACTACCAAGTCATTGGGAGATAGAAATGTCGAAAATTACCTCTGCCGGCGTCCGCGAGGAGGTGCGCAAGCTGCTTGCGCACTCCGAGGAGAAGAAGCGTAACTTCCTCGAGTCCATCGAGCTTCAGATTGGCCTGAAGAACTACGACCCCCAGCGTGACAAGCGTTTCTCTGGTACCATCCAGCTTCCCAACGTCCCCCGTCCCAACATGACCATCTGTGTCTTTGGTGACGCTGTTGATGCTGACCGTGCCAAGTCTGTTGGTGTTGATGCCATGACTGTTGACGATCTTAAGAAGCTCAACAAGAACAAGAAGCTGATCAAGAAGCTCGCCAAGAAGTACAACGCCTTTGTTGCTTCCGAGGCTCTTATCAAGCAGATTCCTCGTCTGTTGGGTCCTGGTCTTTCCAAGGCCGGTAAGTTCCCTACCCCCGTCTCTCACAACGAGGACCTCGGTGCCCGTATCCGTGACGTCAAGTCCACCATCAAGTTCCAGCTTAAGAAGGTTCTTTGTTTGGCTGTTGCCATTGGCCACGTCGAGATGGAGGAGGACCAGATTGTCCAGCACATTATGTTGGCTTCTAACTTCCTTGTTTCTCTTCTTAAGAAGCACTGGCAGAACGTTGGCTCTTTGGTCATCAAGTCTACCATGGGCCCTCCTTTCCGTATCTACTAGTTTAATTTCATATAAATTTTACTAATATTACTGGGGAAAAAAAAATAATTCTTTATCATATCGGTGCACGCGCTAATGCAAAGTGCCCAGGATCAGAGGTTCGGGTTGTCACGGGTTACGTACGTACGGCTTTTCTCCCATCAGCAGCACTGCCCAAACGGTTAAATAACCTTTCCCCACTTTTTGGCAATCTGCACCTGTTTCTTCACCACTTTATCGAGTTGTAGTCAATTTGGAACCCAAGGAGAATTCATAGAATCCAGCAAGAGCCGCGTTCGTTTCAGAAATCATGATCAGTGCATCCTCTGCACTTCCATGGCACAAACAAGACCTTGCGGCAATCAAGGACCTCACAGAGGTTTCGAGTCTTCAGGCTCTTTTCCATGTAGCAGCAATGCTAGAAGTGTTTATCGCGGCACAGGAACGGCTCGCAGCAGATCAGCAGCAGTTTGTACACCAGGAACACCCCTTTTCCTACGCCGCCACTGCGGCTGAGGCTGCTGCTGTTGCCAAAGAGCTGGGATTCCCTGAACCGCAGATCGCAATGAGCGATGACGACGATTCTGATAATGAGAGTATGAGCGAGGACAGCAGCAGCGAGTCTGAGGCTTTTGAGAACGCGCGCCAGCCATTGCACCGCATCAAAAGAAGCACACCAGCCGCTTTGGAAGGCACAAGGCCGGAACATCTTGCTGCTCGGGCCTGTTTACCACCGGAAGAAAGTGATACAAGCCATGGTCATGTGTTTGAGTTCCCGCCGCATGAGCAACATGCTGTTTTTAGCGACGAAATAGGCGCTGCGAGCCCACTATCGTCGCGCCAGCGGCTGAGAACCTCAACGCACAGTCTGTCGGTTTCCAGTGCTTATGGCCCGCTGTCGACTCCTGAATGCTTGTTGACGCCCAAAATGAAGGCGAAAAGAGCCGATAGTGTTTCAGAATCGGTGTGGAAAAAACCCAGTTTCCACTACCGGCACCGCACGGGGATCTATTTCGATATCAGCACCGCAAACAGTACTGCTGTTTCAAACGATGCGTCCACAAACCACTCGCCACTCTCTTCGCGCGCTCAAACGCCTCCCCATGGCTCTTCCAACCCCGACGCTAATACTACGCTAACAGCAGCTGCCGAAAAGCTCACAATCGAGACACGGCAGCAAGCAGCGCTTCTGTCGCGGTTCTGGCTGAAAAACGTGCCCAACATCTCAGTACACGACTACCTCTTGCGCTTCCACCGCTACTGCCGGTCTTCTGCCTCTACTTACATTGCTACTGGCCACTATTTGTACCTCGCTTCTGTGGGATTCCAAAAGCTGCCCATCACCCGCAAAAACGTTTACCGGTTATTTGCTGCTGCGTATGTCGTAGCTGCCAAGATTGTTGAGGACGTGCAGTACCCATTTAAGCGGTACGCAACTACTGCGGGGCTCTCACCAACTGACCTGGGCCGATTGGAGGTTCTTTTCCTGTTTCTGGTAGAGTTTAATGTCAGCGTCGACCGCGAAGTGCTGTTTGACAGTATCCGCAACCTGGCGCCGTACTCAAACCCTCAGATGCTGCAAACGGCAAGCGCAGACTGGTTTATTTCTGACGACAACTACTCATAGATGTATATTTATTGCCCCAATATTTGTTTGGGGATAATCAGTACCTTGTTTTTGCGCGCATATGGCATTAGGATGCATGCAGCATGTGAACCTTGTGCATATGATATGCATTGCATTTGGGCGACCTCTGACCTCTAAACCAACTTTTCTCTTTTTTACTACCCACAAACCAAAAGCACAGCAGCACTGCAGCATAAAATGCAACTGCTGTACCTCCTTAGTATCGTCTGTACCGCAATGGCGGTCGCCAGCTCCAAACAGACGCTGGCCCGTAGAGACAAGTTGTGTGAGATCGCTGGCGAGCCCGAACCCTTTACAGGGCTTCGCATCCTTCACCGACACCATCTTGGCTGGCCGTCTCAGCACCACTGGCAGATTGTGCGTTGTACTGATGGCCAAGTTCGCAGTTCGACGCTGTTGCCCTCACGTCGTAGCGACAATTTCCCCTGGCAGCAGCTGCTGACCCTGAAAGATGCACAGGGCACTGCACTCGTCGCTGCCCGCGTTAGAGAGTTTGCTCATCGAAATGTCCCCTATTATCCCCGTGGCTCGCTTGTGGGGGGCATTTTCACCTGCGACGACCCTGTGAACTGTACTGACCGCACTCCGTGGCTGCCGCTGATTGCTGAACCTGAAGTTGTTGCTATGCAGTTTAGACAGCATCTCCACATCGTCAGGTACGTTCCTTTGATGCATACCGCCGATACTGCCGACTTGAGGTACTTTGATGCCTGTGCCACCAACGAAGAGGAACTACATCGTTGGCGGCAGAGGGTGGATCCTAACGAACAGTACAGCTACAGCTCTGTGGACAAGGCGATGCCGTGGTACATTGCCAACCAGGGCCTGAACAAGCTGGCGGCAGCCCTAAAGTATGCAGATGACTATTTCCCATGGGAAAAAGAGGCCAAAGTCATCGACAACGAGCCCCCGAGGGTTAGAAACAAGATGGCAGATGCTGTAGACAGCTTTCTCGGCAGCTAAAGTGACGCAAAAAGTTAGCTGTCAATCGACACAGATGAAATTAGGGTATAATAAATAACGTACATGTACACTCACCAGAATTTAAACGACGAGCGCTTGTTGCGGCCCTCAATATCAGAGTCGGTGCCGTTATCCCGTAGGTCAAAAGTAGCGCTGGACCCCGTAGCGCGGTGCTGGCCAAATCCGGCCTTGCTCTCATCGATCTCTCCAAACATCGGCCCATCCAAAGTGGGCAAACTGTTGGAGATCGAAGCAGTGCCTGAACGGCGGTCGCGAGCCCGAGGAGGCACTACTCTTTCGAGCTGGGCCTGACTCGACTCTGACTGCTCGAACCAGTTGACGTCGGCAACATTGCTCTGGTCGTGGTCTGCACGCGCGGCGTCGCCCAGAGCCAGCAGTTCAGCTGCCGTTTGTGGCTGCCACTCGTTGTCGGCATCGATGAACGAGTGTCTGTCGTCCTTAACAGTGTCAATGTGGGTGTCCGGGTTCTTGCGGAACACACAGATCGAAGCGTACACCAAAGTGTAGACCAGCAACACCAGCGAGAACGCGGCGTTGAGCACAAAGTAGATAACACCCATGATGGAGTTGACGGCAAGCGGCTGGGTGAAAAGATTGCTAAAGAAGGTGTAGAACAACGCATTCAAAGTGATGATAACCTGCATGACAATGTTGATAATGTTTGTGGACCGGTCCAAATACGGCTGGCGCCAGCACACGAGCGAAAGCATTACAAGTTCAATGATGAAAATGGCAATTCCCTGTACTTTGCCCTGAGACTGGGCAAAGGCAATGAAAAGCGCCTTGACAAAGAGGTACGTCATGTAGATGGGGATAAACATGAGGTGTTTGGAGTCATACTCGGCAAAAATGTAGCCATAACGGTGACGGAACTGGCTATCGGAGAACAGGGCATAAGCAGCAGCACCATAACGACGTTTGCTCTCCATGGCAGTCATTATAATGCGCAAAGCGGTACGCAAAGTGACTGCCAAAACGGAAACAAGCAGAATAACCGCAATAACAATAACAGCAGCCGAATCACGCTGCACAAACTCCCACAAACAAAAGATCATCACTGATGGGAATGCCATAAACGTAAGCCTCAGAATAAGGCCACGGAAAAGCGGTGCAGAGTAAGTGTCCAGAGTGCGAGCAGTGTTGTACTTTTCAACCGAATTGGTACGGCGCATCAGCAGCAAAACGCACTTGGCGCAGCCGATAATGAAGCCAACCGCAACACAGATAAACACAAACCACGTAAGTGCAGTCAGCACAATTGCAGTAGTCTCAATATGACTCTTGTAGCCAACGCGCTTGATGCCACGCAAAACAAGCAAAAGCGACGAGGATTTTGCATATGTTTCCTCTGCCAGTTCGTTATCACGCCTGGTTAGCTGAGAAGCAGCCAGTTTTACGGGGCCCTGAAGCGCCTCAAACACGTTTGCATGTGCTTTGCCGCTCTCGTCGTTGGACACAAAGCTCAGCATGTTCTGCACCCTACCAGTAATTTGAGTTTCAGGACTGCGACCAGTCAAGACATTGAGCAAGCGGCGGCCGAGTTTTTGCGGCAAAACGGCGATCGTGCTCTGCAAAAAGTTGGTAGCCGGGGTTCCGCCGGTTGCCTGGACGTACCATCTAAAGATCTTTTGCATAAACGCAGTGTAGATAATGCCAATACTCCAGCTAACATTTGCGGACCACGATTGGGCCATCGGAGGAACACGAGCAACGGCTTCCATATTCACGAGAGCCTGGGACTGGAAGTACTGGAACAGCAAGACGGAAACAGCCGAGATACGTTGGGAAACAGCAGCGTTGCCCATGTAGTCAAAGATAACAGCAGCAGTAAGGAAAAGACCGATCAAAACAGCTGTTACCCACTTGACGGCAGTCTGTTCCACCGTCTGGGTGTTGCGGAACTCAATACGGATACAAGCGAGCGGGTTGGTGATGCTGGAGTTGGTCGAGTAGGCCTTGACGATGGCGTAGGCATCAAGGTCCGGCACGTTGAACGCCACACCAGGGATCTGTTTAGTGATTGATGTGCCCAAGGCCACAGAGGAGCTGATTTCGATGTTTCCAGAGGTGAGGGGACAAAGCTGGGAGAGCGCATCGATGGAACAGGGGTTAATTGACTGGCTCACGATCTTGAAGCCGTAGGCATAGACCTCAACCTGGGCCCTGACGTAGCCGCTAAGTCCAATATTGACATTGACGTCAAAGTCAAGTGATCCGGTAGAATCGTCATAGGTAACGTTGAAGTTTCTTGCAGTGATACCGGTGGAGTCGAGGCAGGGCACCAGTGCTGAGGCCTCAAGGATCCGGGCTGCACTAACGAGACTGAACCAGGCTGTGAAAAGAGCATAAATTGCTGGTTTGGGTGCAAAACGCATCTTGTGACTGTGACTGTGTTTCCCAAAAAGTGTTCAAAGCGGAATGGGAATGAAAACTGTTTCAAACTATGCAAGATACAGGCACAAGTCAAGCCCACAGTCGGTATGTCAAACGGTGAAGTTCTGATCTTGGTTCTTTCTTCATCTCATGCAGGCCAGGCTGCTAACCACGCGTTACCGCCAATTATGCTGCTGACATAATGCATCGCATGCATAGCGATGCGGTTAGCAATTCCAGTGCAGGGGCCATGGAATGGAGCAGACAAGGCTCGGGGGGTTGGGGGGTATGTTCGAGCTCATAATGGTAATAGTACGATATGTGCTTTGCTATGCTGTTTCCGGGGGCGTTGCCGCTTTTTGGCACTGTAGTAGACAGCACATACAGCTAAACTATCGGCTTAATCTCTTTCAGGGCTAGGCGGCTATATGCAGATCAATCTATTTTTGCCCAGGAATGTCTGCCTCTGTGGCATGTTGCAATAGCGAGATCTGTATTTTTGACGTTAAAGTTGCGGCTGCAATGAAAGTCCAAAAGACTGCCTCAACAAATAAACTGTGTTTGCAACCCTTGAAAATTTCTCTCGGTGCCAGCAGCTGTTTGGCCACTTTTACGCCCAAACTATGTGAAAAAGAAGGTGAGGCGCATGCACAATGACGTAGGCATCTAAAACCATGATTCTCCTGCCGCCGCCGATCTCCTTCACACCGCCACGACGACACCGCCACGACGACAACGCCACGACGACAACGGTAGTTGCCACGCACGACGACAAAAGTTGCCACATATTCTCTATCATATTCTCTATGCTGTATCCCAGACCTGCCAAAGTCACTACTAAATCTATAGATGTAGCTCTTCCAAGATCCCCTGCGCGATGCCCTTGTACTCCCAGACATTGCCCGAGATTTTCTTGAACTGCACGCCGTGCAATCCCAGCAACGGCACCCTGACAATGCTGATTTCGAATCTAACGGGAGTAGGAGCCCTGGAAGGAACATGGCCCAGCATGTCGGACCCGCCGACAGTAAGGTCGATACTCTCTTGCGAAGAGCTGTAGTCCTGGTCGCGTACCGGCGATGCCAGCGCAGTGTGCGAGGACCCCGCGGAATTTGAGCCAGACAAAGAGTTGTTGTTGATGGAGTTGTTTCTCGAGTGTGCCCTGCGAATAGAGGAAGAGAACTCTCTGGGAACGACTGGCGTGTTGGGGCCTGCCGGCGAGAGGTACGCCGACTGCGTGAGGTTGTGTGAGGCGCCGTAAATACAAGCAAACCCACCCTTTATTTCAATGTAGTCAATTCCCTGGCGTTCCAAAACCCGTAGAATCTCGCGTCTGATTTCTGGCAGAGGCCGTGTTGATGTGCTTTGCACTGAAAAGAATCCCTTGAACGAAACCTGTTTGGGCGCTTCAATTGATGGCATGCCCGGTGCGCCAGAAGATGCGCCGTTCGTGCTGTCGAGCTCAGTAGCCAATGACTGGCCCAGAGATTTGGCCCGTAAATGGCCTTTGCCCGAGTTGGGTGCAAGTGAAGCTGTTCCGCCAGTGTTGGCTGGCGCATTGGTTGCGGAAACCTGGAATTGGAGGTGCGGTTTTTCCCTTTCAATGCGGTTCTCAGAGTACGGCGCCGCTAGTGCCATTTCAGCCGTCTGGTCAGATCTGTTACGCTGGCGACGCAAACTAAGCCTTCTTAGCAGCGACGAAAAGTTTGCAGCTTGTGAACTAGGGCTAGCAGTGAGATTTGCACTGGCATTACCAGTGCTGCCGCTGCTAGCCTGGCTATAGCTGTTTTGTGCTCCTGAACTGGTGTTTTGCGCTCCTGAACTGGTGTTTGCAGCTGCAGCATTGGCATTGCTCTCGTGGATACCGAAATTGGAGCCGGTAGAGCCTCCATTCCGTGCCGCATAGAGCTGCGAGCCAGCCGGCGCGTCGAACTGGCCGTGGGTACGCGAACGAGCACGGGTAGTGGCTCTGGCAGGCGGTGCAGGTGCTATTGCGATTTGCGGAGTGCGTAAAACGGGCGAAGCGCTTGGTTTGGGCTGGGTAGGCGTTGGAACTTGGATTGAAGGATCGCGCTCGGGAACAGGCACTCTCGAACGGCTGGGAACCGTTACTACACGTCTTGGAGTCACGTTCGTCGGCGTAATGGCCGCATTTTGTACTGTTGGAGACTGCGCCTGTTGTTGCTGCTGTTGCTGTTGCTGCTGCGGCTCTCGGTACGACGGTTTGCGCAGAATTCCCTGTCGCAGCATCCTTTCGCGGGTCAGAGCGTACAAACTAATCAATGGCGAGAAATCAGAGCCGTCAGAGCCCCTGGAAACAGCCTCTGCGTACTGCGGCGACTGCAAAGTACCAACGAGCTCGGCGGTCAGAGCTGCTTCGGTGCCAAACTGCATTGCCGCCATTTCCTGGACGATTGGCACCTCGAGCGGCAGCTGAAGCGGTTGTCTGCTCGGCAGATGCGCGTCTGTGATCTCTTCAAAGCCCTTGTTCATCCATGGATGGTGCAGAACCTCGTGCATTGTGGCTCTTTCCTGCGGCGGTACCACGAGCATTCGCTGAAGCAAGTCGATACACAGAGGCGAGAGCCACGTTGGGTACTCTACGATACCGCGCTTGATCTTTGCATGCAGCGCCGACATGCTCTTGTCTTCGAACGGCACTTTGCCGCACACCAGCACGTAGAGCACTACGCCAAACGACCAGATATCGATTTCTGGACCAGTGTACGGTGTTGCATTCAGCAGTTCCGGCGCTGCAAAGTAAAGCGAGCCGCAAAACGTCTTGAGCAGTCCGTCTTTTCTAAACATGTTTGCCAGCCCAAAATCGATCAGCTTGATGCCGCCCTTGTCGGTAATCAAAATGTTTTCAATCTTTAAATCGCGGTGCACAATCGAGTGCTTGTGGCAGTAGGCCAAAGCCGACGCGACCTCGCGAGCGATCCGGCGGGCCTGGGTCTCCTTGACAGAGCCGTGGGTGATGATGTAGTCGAGCAGCTGGCCGCCGGCGATGTACTCAAACACCAAGTAGTAGTGGCTGGTCATCGCGTAGATCTCATAAAGCTGTGCAATGTTTGGGTGGTGCATCAGCTTGCCCAGCGCTGCTTCTCTAATAACGCGAGCGTCTTTGACCTCGTTGCTTTCGCCCCCGCCAGCAGGAACTCCGCCCCGCGGGTTTGCGGTCGCGGCCTTGGCTACAATCTTCACTGCAGATGGTTGCCGGGTGTACCGGTTCACAGCAAGCTTGACCTGGCCCATCGAGCCAGCACCAATGCTTTTGACGAAATCCCAGGGCCCAATCGATGTTCTCTTGTGCACTTTGGGCCGCGAGGTGCTTGGCGGGGCGCCGGTACTGCTTGGTCCACCGGGAGGACCCTGCACGGGGCCGCCATAGCCGTTGTTGGCAGTGTGATGGTGGTTTCCAGGCGTTCGCGGCGTTGCTGGACCGCGCGGGTGGCTTGCGGCCTGGTAATCGGCATTGGAGTACCCCTGGCCATGGTTGTGCGAGTGTGAACGGTGGTGCGCGTGCTGGTTCGGCAACGGCGCCCGGTTTGTGGTGCTTCCAGGGGTTGTAGGCGGTGGGGCCAAAGTTCGCGGCTGAGGTGTTCGTGGAACATCGGGAGGCGCTCCGGACATGGCCTGCGGTGCTAGAAACGGCGTCGTGCTGCGTTGTTTTGCCACTTCAGGCTGTGTTTGTGTGTCTGCGCCCTGTTCGGAGTGGATCCGGGAGTGTGAGGGATGGCCATAGCCGCGAGTGCTTGCTCGGGCTGTCTGGCCCAAAAGTGACGAGTGCGAGGGCTTGATTGAGGGTGCCTGATGAAGCAGTGGAGTTGGTGAGCTGTCCTTGGAGGGAGAAACGGCACATGTCTCCTGTCTAGGCTCTGGCAATGAGGATTGCAATTGGGGCTGCGGCTGAGGCTGTGGCTGTGCCTGAGGCAGGGCGTCAGCCATTTTGTCCTTTTAGGCCTAAGACACTGCTAACAAAAGTGCCCAAAGTGATTTGCAAGGGCAGCAATTAGCCGAGAATGTCCTGCCAAATTGCAGAAAGTTGAATGATGCTGTGCGCCTTGCCCTCTACGAATTCAAAGGGTGGGTTTCAGATAATTGCTGACCTGAGCCTCTTCTGTGGGGTATGGGCGCGAGGGTACGTTTTGAGGTGCTGAGCCGCGCGAGATTCTGGCGCGTAAAATGTAGGGTTGATAGAAGAGTGGTGGGGGGATGTACAGACAATGTGATAAAAATGTTTCGTGGCCGCGCAAAAACAGGTAATTTGACTAGAAACGGCGGCCTGTCAACAACAAAAATAGCGCAACCTGTATGCCTCAGGGAATGCAGGGCAGAATGGTGGCCAAGGGCCCACGAGAGGCGGGGACAGTATGTGTTGTGTGGCTGACGCTGACGGCTTAGTAATTATATATATTGAAATGCAACTCTGGGTCCCCTACGTACGTAGTACCCAGTACTCAGTAACTGCAGGACCATTAATCAGGTCATCTGCAGGAAGTGCTGCAAATCAGAAAATTAAATTTGTAACGGCTTAGTAGGGTTTTTTTAATTAATTCAATGACCGCGCCGAGACCAAAGAGATCATACCAATATAAACGGCTCTTAATACAAAGGAAATGAAACACAAAGTAGATAAACATAAAAGAGGAAATAAAAATACGTAAACATGAATAAATAGTGCCAGCAAGACTCAGGCAATATAGGCTCGTTTAGATGCTGGTTCTATGCACTCGTCGCGACACCGCTTGATTTCAGCGCCAGACAGTGTGCGTCTCAGCAGCGCGTAAATCTCAGTGCCAAAAACATCAACATGGCTCCAGTAATATGCCACACGTTTAAGATCATCGGGAGTCTGGATCCACGCCGCGTTGCGTGCAATTTTGTCCAAAAACACATCATGCATCACTCGGCTGTGTCTGGCACAATAGTCAATCTGTTCGGGAACAACGTTCATGTTCATAAGAGCACTTTCACGCCAGGCCTCTAAAGCGCGGCGCACAACATGTTCGGTATCGTTGGTCTGAAGCGACATGTCAACTGGAGACGTTGGATATGCGAGCCACGTCCGCGGGTGCAGGGCTCTTTATATCCCTGGATCATGCACCAGGGCGAAGTTCTAGATTTCGGGTAAGCCCTTGAAGATGAGACCCTGGTTTGTACAGGTGATCTCTCCCAAATGGGCAATCTGGGCTGCAGCTTAGGTGATGCCTGCATCCAGGCTCCTCCCAGCCCCAAACCCTTTGGATACATTCACCTTGTGTCATATCGAGTAAAATACAATAATTTAAGCCTAGATGAGCCTAGCGTGTACGGATAATACCAGCAGCAGCAAGCAAGTTGATCTTGCGGCGAACCTCTGGGTTCTTCATGTGGTCGCGCAGCGCGGCGGGATCGTTGGCGGCCTGCTGGAGAATGGTGTTCATGATAGGATCGCGGCGGATCTCGTCAATTTCAGGGTCCTGTGACAGCCGCTCAGCGCGCTGCTCCTCAGTTTCGCCTGGTTCGCCAGCAAATCTGCCAGTGAGTGCCTTGTTGTAAAGCTCGTCAATCTCGCGAATGTGTTTGCCCTCGGTGTCGATCTCTCTGGCCTCGTCCAGTGTCTCCATGGATTTCCTGAACTGCTTCATGATATTAAGGGCAGTTGCCTTGCGGGTGTATGCCTTGAAGAACTTGGGATCAAGCTTGATTGCATCGTCGCAGTCTCTCACCACATCGGGGTAATTGAGCAGTTTTAAGAATGCAGCGGCACGGTTGCCGTAGCTGCGAGGATCCTTGGGGTCACGCTTGATACTTTCAGTGTACTCCTTGACGCATCCGGGGAAATCACCCTTCTTGAATAGCTCGTTGCCGCGCTCGCGAGCCTTTTCAGCCTCGACCGGATCAAGGTAGGCTTCCTGCTCTCTCTTACGCAGCTCACGCTGAGTGTCCCTCAGCTTGGTGAGCACATCAGGCGAACGGTGCTCGGTCAAACTGCGCTCAAAGAAGTCAATAGCCTGCTTGTAGTCGTCCATCTTCAAACACGCGGTGCCCGCCCGCGAGTACGCCTTGGCAATCAACTTAAAATCGGCGCGGCTCTCGTGGCCAAACTCAACAGCCTGCTTGCAGGTTGCAACAGCGGTCTCGTAGTCGCCCTTTTCGTACTCAGCAGCAGCACGGTTGTTCAAATAAGTGATGTCCGGGAACAGCTCGTACGCAGCATTGTAGTGCGAGATAGCCTCGTCAAACTGACGGGCCTTGTAAGCGGTATTGCCCTGAGCTTTTTCAGCGTCGGCCTGCTCCTTCTCGGCAGACTGAGGAACGGGTGCTGGCTTTTCTTGGGCAGCCTGAGACGGCTTGGGCTCAGCAGCAGCACGAGCTTCGGAAGCAGTGCCCTGGGGGGCATCGTGCATAGCCACGTCCTCATCCTGAGCGCCAGTAGGAGCAGCACTGCCGTCAGTAGGAGCGCCCTGCAAATCAATGCCAAGCAGTACACTGACGGCTTCCATAAGCCGCGGATCATTAACAGCGCCAGAAAGCGCGGCCATGGGGTTCTCGCTGAGCTGTTTGAGCTTAGCCTGGAAGTCGGGGTCTGAAAGGTACCCTCTGGTCTTGGGATTGGCCATCAACTTGTTCATAGCTTCGGGGCCCTGGAACATCTGCTTCATACCCATATCCGGGGACTGGCCGTCCTGAGCTGCCTCGCGCTCGATAGCGGCATTGACGGAATCCATCCCCTGCTTAGCCTGTGCATTGCTGGGGTCCAATTTGAGGGCCTCGGTGTACGCATCATGAGCACCAACAAGATCGCCAGCGCCATGAAGAGCAGCGGCCTTGCGAGTGTAGGACTTGACCCAATCAGGCTTGATTTCAACAGCCTTGTTGGCGTCTTCAAGAGCGCGCTGCCAGTCGCGCTGAGCGGCAAATGCGCCTGAACGGTTCGAGTAGAGCACCGCATTTGGCTCAGCAGAGGCCTCAATCGCAGCAGAAAACAGCTCTACAGCTTTAGAGTAATCTTTAGCAACAAACGCAGCGTTTCCTTGGGCTTTCAGTTCGTCGGCAGACATGGTGTGAAAGAAAAGGTATACCAAACAACAAGTTGACAAGGGTCCAGTTATATATGCAATGAATATGCCGGTGTGAACGTTCGAGAAGGATTAGTAATGGAAGCAGGCATAAGTGTGGCGCCTGGACGCCACAATGATTCTCATCAGCACCCAGTCGTCGGGGACAAGTCTTTCAGTCTCAGCTCAGACCCTGGCTGATATAGACACACTCTGGCAGCCAACAAAGATGTTCACAATCCGCCATGCCACTGTGGCTGATATGCAGTCTATCCAGCAGGTGAATTTAGCGAACCTCCCTGAAAACTACTCGCTCAAATATATTCTGTACCATGCCATCTCATGGCCTCAGGGCTCGTACGTCGCTGTCGTCACCGATTCTGCTGGCCAGGAACAGATTGTCGGCTATGTACTTGCCAAAACTGAAGACGAAGCAGGCGGAGAGGAAGCCGCAGCCGCCGCAGAAAAGGAAAAAGTCATCACGGCCCATATCACTTCAATTTCAGTGGTCCGCCCCTGGCGACGGCTGGGTATCGCCCAGGCGCTGCTGAAGTTGTGTTTGCGGTCAATGCGTGAAAACTATAGCGCTGGGCAGGTTACCCTGCATGTTCGCCAGTCAAACCAAGCGGCATTGTGCCTTTACCGCGATGTTTTCAAGTTTGAGGTGTTGGAAGTTTCTAAAAAGTATTATGCCAACGGTGAAGACGCCTATTCTATGCGTAAAACGCTAGACGACTCGCTGCTGGACAGCGAAAGTGGTACCGATACCATCACTGATCTTGTTGCCAAAGTTAAGGCGGCTGCGGCGTGACAAACTATGGTTTTCTGTTCCTAACTTGGGGAATAACCATTGCAAATCTTTGAGTAGACCTGGCGATATCTGTCATTAATATTCTGTGAATTTGCACGCCTAATTACAGCCCCAGGCGGCCAAGGGCGAGAAAGCTTGAATATATTTCATGCGTGGGCGACCGTGTAAGTTCGAGACACCGCTCAACACAAATATGATTGATGACTTCAATGTAAAATTCGCTGATGGGCATATTACGATTCAGCCAGTCAAGACTTGAGCAAGCCTTGTGGTAATTCCTAGTCGGTCCTAGCCCCTTCTGTCGGTTCAAGGTTGTTTTCAGATAGTATTTGTGTGTGAGCTTCAATAGAGTCCCTCAGATTTAAAATCTTATCTATATCCCGGATATGATTAATTTAGCCTAGTCTCTCGATTACTGCTTGGGAATCAGATCTTTGTGTGGCTTTTGCGGGTCAGCTGCAGGCTTTCATGTTTGGATTTTAGCGTGCCTTGATAAAATTTTGGAGGTGAAACGGAAAAGATCGTTAGATTCTGCTGCGAATTTTCTTGTTATGTTTGGCTGGATGTTTGAAAGCGCTTAACTGGGTGGTAATAACGATGGTGCGCATTAGCGGCTGATACCGTCAGTTTTCTGCCCCTCGGTCCCGAAGGAAATATTGTCCTATGATGGAATTGCACGACACCTAACAGTAACTTGCATGTTCTGAAGCACTGGGTCTGCGAGGCCTATTTCATTAGGCGGAACGTCATCTCAAAAAGCGTATCGGCGCATTGACACCAGATACGGTGATCTTTGGGGCTGGATGAGTTTCAGAGAACACAACGTCCATAAACGAGCTCAAGGAGCAATCTGTTCTCAAGCAGAAGAACTTTGGCCACGGCTAAGGCATTTTTAAAGAAGCTCAATGTGTGAGGCGGGCAGGGGGCTAGGTGTTTAAGTTGCTGGCTGCTGATCGAGTGTGTATCCGACTAAGCCAGTGCCAGGGAGATCATAAAAAGTTCAAAAAAAATCCAGGTTCAGTCTTTCTTTTGCATTCTTTGCATCTAGTAGCATATTAAAAACATTGAACCCAGAGATACTGCTGTTAGAAAGCTCAAATATCCGATGCCTTTATTAACACCCGACTAACAGAAGCACTAGGGTTTCCAATAAGATATCAGCTTCACTGGACAGATTGGCCATGAAACTGACTTACTCTCGTATGGGTTCAAAGAGCTTAGGTTGTATAGTCTTGTATATGTCATTCGCTTGCTTATTATTGCATCGAGCCATTTTGCTGAAGTCTGGTCGCTTCACTCTGGCCCGCGGAAATCACTACTGAAGAGCATTCCCCAAAGGCATCACATTTGTGCGATACCTCACCAAGCTACCCACTTGTCACAGAAATATTCTTTTCTTCGTCTAAAACAACATGGCAGTATCCTATGCCAAGAAAATGTCACAAGCGGAAGAAGAGCTTGCCAAAACCCCGTCATTGTACTGTTTAATATCGCGGCATACACGTGCTTTGAACATAAAGTTTGTCAATGCAGTGATAATCTGATTACAGTTGATAGAAAGAGGGTAAACTCCCAGCATTCTTTTATTGTAGTTTCTGCATGTATACCAGAATTGAGTTTGAATAATGGATGTGCAAATTGATAGGACGAAAGTATATACCACTGGTGAATGGGTTCGCGGGACTATCTTGTTGCAGTCGAAAATGCATGACGTCAAAGAAATTTGCGTCGAGCTTCAAGGGATTTTATCGCAAAGCTCACCCAACAAGCCCATGATTTACAAAGACACGAGGTTCTATACTCTCAAAGAAAAGATTGCCGCCAAAGATCTGAACGAGCTTTCGTCTGAAGGCTGTGGCCAATCCTTCCAATTTGCTATACAATTTCCAGAGCATGGGTCCAGTGATTTCGTGAAACTTCCAGCAACAACAGTGCATTTGAACTACACCCGACAAATGGAAATTCGCTACCTAGTCACAGTCATCGTGGTCAGATGGGGCACTCTAGCTCGAAAGCTGCAGCGAACCGTGGAGATTGAGTTCATGCCATCTGAATGCTTGAGTTTAATCCTTGAACCAGATGTGGTTTACCACGAGCAATTTGGAGACATGCAATTTTCCGTCAGAATCAGTATGCCTCGCTTTTTTGTACAGGAGGATGCACCAAACATAATTGCAATCAAGATCTTGCAACCCAAACTTGCTAGGTACAAACTACATTCAGTGAAGGCCAAACTCCTCGGTTTTAGAGCGTTAAAAGGGAAAGGTGATATGTTCCTCAATATACCTGTGAGAAATAAGCTCTTGTCAAAAAAGTTCGTTGAGGTTAGTATCGCTTCGGACTGTAACGAGAGTCCCGCCTTTTCATTATCGGGTGTTTCCTTGAGGTGGCAATTGCGGCTTGATGTGACTGTTACTGAGATACATACCCAAAGTCATCACACATCTGACTTTGTTAAAACGATTGATATCTTGCCAACATTGTTGTACAAGAGTCATCAACAGGACTTTGCGCTACCCGACGAGATTATTGCGACATCCAGACTCAGATACAGGGGTATTCCCAACAGCACACCGCCACTACCAGTTGCCCATGCGGACACATCCACTTCCTTTGAAGGATCGGGTCACACTCAGGGGCCCGACGAATCAAGCCTGCCGGCATACGTTGAGACTCCCGGCCTTGGCGCGAGATGACTCTTGAAAACCACTAGTGTAGACCGAGCATTAACCAAAAACCGCGACGAATTGTTCTTATAGAAACAAGTCAATCTCCTCGTTCTTCTATAACATATATGATCTCGGGCAATAGACTAGAGCTAAAGCGAGAGTACTTTAAGTACTAATCTTGTTTCACTCTTACAGTTTGAGGTTCAGAACAGGGTGTTCTTGCCAACTAGCTTAGGGTAGTCGTATGCCAAAATGAGTCCTGTGGTCATGTCTCAGATCTGAATGCAAGAGTACTGCCGCAGCAGCATGCCTGCGAAATGTAAGCGGACTGAACCCCACTTCAAAGTAAGAGTTTCGCCATCGTCATCACCCCACTTGTAGCGCCACCATTTCGCCAGGAGAGTTCACGGTTGCTGATCCTGTAAAACGCTATACACCTGCTGTCGATCAAAATGGAATTGAAGGTGGACAGCGCAAAGACGTATACATATGGCGATTGGGTGCAGGGAGCTGTCTTGTTCAGCTCCACCGATAGCTATAGTGATAGTGTCGACATTGAGTTGCGCGGAACGATAACATTGACTCTCGAGGATGGGAATGTATGGGACGATGTCTATGTGGTGAGAAAAACTGTCAAGTTTTCACAAACACACCAGCAGTGCCAAGGATCGGAAGATAAAAAGACACATCATTTTGCACTTCAATTTCCAGATTGCAAGCAAGGTGCGAAGATTCCTTCGACCTTGAAGGAATCTCGACAATCAGTTGATGTCAGGCATACGCTCACAGTGAAAACAGGCAAACATAAGCTCTTAAGGCGCAGCGTAGAAACGTCAGTAGAGCTCCGGTTTATAGCCAGCGAAAATATCGCATTACTTTCTGCACCTAGGAAAGTCTACGATGAACACTGTCACAAAGGATTGTCAGCCCTTGCTGAGCTGAGCGTACCGTCGTATTTTGCACAGGGTGGTGTGGATCATAAGTTTTCTATTAGGCTCTTGGAACCGAAAGTATCGGGGCTCCGACTGCTTAATGTCTGGGTGACGTTGAAGTGGGGTTATTTTGACGTCTCAGGCTTTCTGAGAGGCAGTTGGAAGGAGTCCATGCTCGCGGGTTCGAAGTACACACCTGTCTTCGGGGACGCTACCGGTATTGACTTCGATTTCAGAGTTCCTGAGTGTAAGCTGCCTACGTTTCGAAGCACTGATATTGCATATTACTACTACTTGTCGGTTCGGTTGATCCTGTTCAATAACAAAACCGAAAGATGCCAATGCGTGAATTTTACACAGCCAGTTGACGTACTCCCGGAGCTACTATACAAGAACAAGCCCGGCTGTTTTGCTACGCCAGAAGAAATTTGCGATGTTGTTGCAGCCGGAAAGGGCCCATAGCGATTTCCCTGTGACGAATTGCAAAACACACGACCGTGTAGCAGAGCCTGCATTGGCTAACTTTTCCGAAAAGGATGCTTAAAACAGTTCCAGCTAATATGGGAATGCGTTTGCTTGGAGAGCCGATTCGGCAAACGAATATGCACGCATGTGGAGGTTCATGTTTGGGAACGAATAAAGACCAGGAAGCAGACTACATTGGCAAAATCATTGAAAAGGAAAGCTTATTTAAACTCAGCTACTATTGAGTGTGGTGTCGGTTGAGAGAGCGGCTCCAAACTATGAGTGTAAACACGCATATGGAGGTTCATAAAAGACTAACAAATCTTGGTTCATAGTATCAGAAGGAATATATGCACCTCTCACATGCAGCCGAGAGGCACCTCCCACATGCAGCACTCCTCTACGCTGCATTTATTGTTGATGTCGACATATGCTCTGTGAGCCACGCCTATTGGGCATAGAATCAGCGCACAGCTAAGTTGTCTACGACATTTTTGGTTCGTGATGGGAGTATTTGACTTGCCAAAAGGCGTCGTTTGAGTTCGCCTCAGTTGTTGTTCAGATGTTGGAGTGAAAGGCCATCATGCTGCATGGGTATATGCACGCATCTGGAGGTCAAAAAGACGGTCAAATCGACTTGATCAGATGTTTCCAGGGCAAATACCACATTTTTTACGAATAGAAGCAAGCCCAATCCTATCGGCAGTAGAAAAGAGAGTGTAAATACTCGAAAAAAAAGTGCCAGCAATAAAATCAATTGATTGGGTGATGAATTTTTTTGGCTTGACCTTCACTTCGTCAGAGGGGGCACATATGCATCTCATGTGAGAAATGCATATATGCACAATATCTCAGTATCCTGCATGCATTATGGGTTGGGTGTCGACTCATGGTCGAAAGGCTTTATAAACCCAGCTATTCCGTACAATGTCTACATAGAAGAGTGAATTGGTTTCAGCATGTCAAAGAAGAATCTAGGCAGAAAAGCCTCGCCACAGAAAAACCTCAATGCCCCTGAGGCCCAGGAATTTCCATCCGTCCAAGAGAACAGGAATTTTACAAATGACGTTGAGAAGGGCAGCAAGTGACCGAATCGTTCCGACTGGTGTTTGAAGCGTACCTGGGCCAGCTGGGAAAATCCTGTCCGAGGTGAAGAATTGGCGTATCTTTCGATGATGTACGTGCTATGGATCCTCGGTGTAGTGGTGGTCCTAGGCGGTCTCCTCAAGTCCATGTCTGGAGCCCCAATTGCTTCCGATTGAGGCTTTACACATGCTAATAAGCTTGGTAACCTCAGTCTGTTAGTTGCACCGCTAGGCGTCATTTGGATTTCCCATTTGTAATGGCCTGCTACTTGCTTCTTGAATCCAGTTCGTGAAAAATCCTGATCTCCAACCCGCCTCGTATTTGAAACTGGTTGGTCCAGTGGGTTTTGACGCCCTGACCTCTATTGGACACGCGTGAGGTTAATGCAAAGGCTGCCCTTTCTTTCTAAGATACTCGCATGTGCTCACCTCTGCTGATTTGAAGAGTATTTTGAGCTTGAGTTCTGCTGAGTTAGTTGGCGCTGACCGAAAGTTGTTTGGATTTAGAGAGATTTACTATGAGACATGATCTGATTTGATAGAAGACATGATTTTCTCGATAGATAAAAGGATCTACAGTTCAATCTTCGGACAGCAGTGTGGTCAACGTTTAAAACAGTCTATCTAGCTGGTTCAGTCAACTGGGTATTGAAAACTCAGCCGTTCTCCCTGACATTTCAGATTTGCCAGAGACCTGCTGCTGGCCTGTGATCACGTTTTTGCTTTGCTCTCATTACTTTGGCCTACCGTTGCAAGTTCTTATTTTAGTTCAAGACTCCCGACCTCTGTAGCTACTTGGACTTGCCTCGATCCTCCTCCAGATGGATATACGCAAGCTCAGTAATGCTGAATAACATCAACCGGCTCAGGTCTTCAAGGCGCTCATTCTGCTTAGCCTTTCAAATTCAGTCTACCATTCTCGGAAATGATCGTGTTCAAAGACTAGGCTGCTGCTTCTCAAAAGCCGTTCTCAACAAGGGTGTGGTCTTATTCACAGAGAGCTCCACCCCATGCAGGCCATCCTCCTGGGTGTTAGGGGTACTCATTGACGGTGCATCCGTGCAAAGTTTGAGGCCAATTCCGGCAGGAAGATCATCAATATCCTGAAGTTAAAAATCCCAGAGTAGAAAGATGAACGCTCTAGTTGGGTACTTATAACCTTTCCATAAGGCCTCCAATCATAAATGCTCTAGTGACTGCTCCCAAAAATATCATACAGGATCAATAATCTGTTTCATCGAAAGTTACCAATGGCAGCAATCCCCGGTTGAGCTGATATCGGTCTACAAGGGGTCTCTAAGCTAGGACAAGGAATTAATCGTCACATGTTCCCCACTAAATTGAAATGATTTAGGCGCATGTTGTTATGCAGAGGGTACTGGGTGCAGTTGTCTAAAACCAGATGTCTCACAAATATACTTGAATTTGTCCTCAGCGTCAACTCTAACAAATTGCTTTTGAGATGTGTGTTCAAGCAATGGCTTGCATAATTATTTACTAGAGAACATGAGTGTTTTGAAGACGTCCTTGCCGTATTGAAGAAGTCCTTGCTGTATTCCGGAGCAAGGTTTGAGAAGTCTGCAGCCCCAACCCTGCAATTCAAGATATAAAAGCAAGAGGGTATAACCACAAGTGCTCATCTTGCCTTCTTCAAATGCTCACTTTACACTATCTTGAAAAATCTAGAGCCCACAGAATTGTATGGCTTCTTGAGGAACTCAAGGTTCCTTATGAGGTCAAGCTCTACCGCCGTGACCCCAAGACAATGCTTGCTCCGGAATCCCTAAAGGAGGTGCATCCCTCTGGAAAGTCACCCCTGATCACTGACGGCGACGACACTGTTGCTGAAAGCGGAATTATTTGTGACTACTTGATCGACAAGTACGGCCAGGGCACCGAGCTTGCTCCCCGTGACAAGGTGGACGCTCGCCAAATCAACTACGGAAGTGTTGTTGCCGAGAGTAACTTTATGATCGCTGGAATGCAGCTGCTCATGTTCAAGATTGTTAAGGAAAAGCTGCCTTTTGGTCTTTCTCAAATGGTTGGTTTTATCACAAACAAGATGGCAGATGCTTATGCTACCAAGGAGTTCGACCTCAACCTGAAGAACCTAAACGACACTATCAAAGCGAACAATGGTTTCTATGCTAGCGGAAGACTCACTGCTGCTGATATCATGTTTGAAAACAATATTACTTTGGCAACCAAGAACGGGATCATTACCAACCTGGAGCAAAAGTACCCCGAGATCGCTTCATGGAAGGCCCGCCTCGCTGCCCGCCCTGCTTACCAGGCCGCTAAGAAGAAGGAGAAGGAGCTCGAGGCCAAATAATCTACTGGCCCATTTTTAAAGACAGGTTCTGTAGTAACACTCAGTTGAAATCATAATCACATGCAACGCGCATGACCTCGTGCAGGCTTCCATGCATGTGTAACCCTGCGCCCAGTAGGCTAAGGTGAGGTGAGTGGCGGAGAGGCGTACACGCCACCTACGCTACTCGGCTCCGCAGGGTATGCTCCGCTCTGCGGCCATCGGTAAACTAAGGAATGTTTGTTGAGGACATTGCTCGGCCCCGCAAACCGATCGACCCACGTTGAATAGGGCAACTGGACCTGATCCTTAGTTTGGACGAGCCAAGACTATATAGTGGAGCATTAGATATGTAGAAGAACACCTAAATTTCGAAGAACAACGGTCCCCGCCTCATTGCCTCGTTGCGCCACATTTCCTAGGCGCACAGCTTGCAGCATGGGGATTCACGTGACGGCCCAGTAATTAAACGGTGGTGGCCTTCAATCAATTTGCCAACAATGGAACCAGGGAAATTGACGTTATACTACCTCACTGGGTCGCGTGCGTCCCGTATCTTGTGGCTTCTGATGGAGCTTAAGCTTGATTTTAAAGTAGTTTACATTCCACAAAGATCTGGACCGGCGTACGAGGAGTTAGGCAAGGTGTCTCCAACAAAGGAGAGTCCATGTCTTGTAACCGAGGATGGTACTGCGCTCGTTGAAAGCGGCTACATCATGGACTATCTTTTGAGGAAGTATGGCGAGAGTAGCCCAATTGCAGGCAATAATGAGAAAGAGAAGGAGGACATCCGTTTATCGCTTTTTGCTTGCGAGGGAAACCTCATGACGGGAATTATCCAGCTTGCTATTTTTGCTAGAGCCAAGAGCATGCTGCCTATGGGTATCTCGTATTTGGTAGGCAAGCTGCTCGACAAAGTGGCTGACGCTTATGCCACTGGCCTGACCAACCGCCAGTTGACTGCGCTTGATGAGAGGCTCAGGGAGAATGGTGGCTGGTATACCGGCGGCCATCTGTCGGCTGCTGATATCATGTATCACTATGTGGTAGATCTCAATCGCAACTACAATGCTGTCCCTGACTTGCTGGAACGCTATCCGAACATTGCTAAATGGGACTCTGAAATCAGCAAGTTGGAGAATTACCAAAAATCTTTGTTGCCCTCTTCTTAAAACGCTTTTAGCTCCAGCAGATCAATTGACAGTTCCTATGTTTCTTGAAACTTCCATTCAATTGCCAGTTGTCGCTTATAGACTATAGACTCATACCTTTTTAGCCCGCAACACTAAACCCCTAAACGCCCACAATCAACCCTAACCTGGTATGGGGAACACCAGCTCACAAATTACTACCCCAGATTTGTAGTAAAGTATAGAGCATTTGTAATTCGAGGGAGCGCTCGAGGACCAGTACTTTGACGTTTTATTGCAAAAATGAAGTTTTAGTTCATACAATATAAATCAGCGCTCCTAAACTCTGGCAATGTCGAGCCTGCCCGTGAGTTGGCTGATTATCATGATTTAAGGCTTGACCTGCGGAATATGGAAAAGACTGCAAGCTCAAAAGTGTATCCACTCGTATTCTTGGCAAGTTACATGCGTTTCCCTGCTTTTCAGATCGGAATTGAAAACGTGGAAGCTAAAGGAAGTTACAAACTTCGAAGAGTTGCTTATTTCATTTCACGTTGGCTTAGGTTCTGCTATGTCTGTCAGTTTAGAGAGGAAGAACACCTTATAATTACATATTATGATAGGCTCGCCTACATTATCAGGACTGCTGACATCTAGAATCTCGTTCCAATGAACATTCCCGTGGATTTACTAAAGAATGGAATACTTAAGGAGGGTCAGGTTTAGGCTGAAGAAATTATAGTGTCTTGGCATTGTATTCTGTTGTGCCCCTCCTTGTGACCAGATATCTGATAATAAGTGGCTGGGCTGAGGGGGACACAATTGCTAATACCATTTGTGAACTATGTTTCCGGCCATACAAAAGCGGGGCAGGCAGAACGATAAACAAGCGCATGCATCTATCCAGCCGACCCCCACAGGATTCTGATGTAACGAATTTTGGAGTTTTCCCTTTGACGATGTCACCTTCAAGTGAAAACGGAAACTCTGAGTAAGGGACTAGAGTTTTGGAAGTCTTCGGCGGTGATATGGGGCAGTGCAGGGATGGCTTTTTGTGGACAGACGATATTCCTGCTCCAGGAATACCAATGCGAGTCTGACGGCTGAGCAGTGCCTTTGCGACTGAATATCATCAGATCTTTATCTCGAAAAATATTGTTCATGATGGCGCTGAGAGCAGACTAGTAGCTTTTAGTTGATAACGCCAAAGAACTTTTGGGGGACATGGGAAAATTGTGAAGATGATGGAAGACCCGTCATTTTTAGCAGGGCCAGTCCTCCAAATGTTTCTGAGACATTGAGTAATTGGAGGGAAAATACAAGATCAAAGTTGAGAAACAAAATACCTAGAGTATAAGGAGTGCGTGAAACAGTATTTTCTCTTGGTTATTTTGCCGGATCAGATCATTCTGTGTGATCCCTTATCTTTTCAACGTTCTGCTGTCTTGTCGGGAACCTCTGTTGTCAGCCGAATCTATTCCGATTGATCGCCTTCCCCTATCATCCATATGAAAGACCTGTCTCTATTTGCAGTCGGTTGCAGAGCAGGGAACTAGATGAGCTTTGTGTGGCTTACCAGACTTTGCAACGGTACCGTAGGGCTTACACTTGAGGTCCAGATTGAGATGCCAGCTGGACGTATTGTCACTATCCCGTCAAAGCCTAAACTTGAACCTTCCAGCTGGAAATATTGCAACAGACCCAAAGCATGCTTGCTTTCTGAGACCGTTGACAGGGTTGATTCTACAGTAGCAACCCCTTCACCTCAACAGAGTGGTGACGAACTAATATTTATGGGCTATGTATATCGCCATTCAGCAGGCATTCCTCTTAGAAGGGGTTGATAGTTTTGCGGCTCTCCTCCGGTCAATCACAATAACTATAATATCATACAAACGCTATACATTAGTGTCTCAAAGGTTATCACGGCTGTACCTTGATTTTATCATGTTTGCATCAATACAGCCAAGTGATATATTTTCTAGATTTCAAAACATGAGAGCCTGGAGGCCCCAGATGTTGAGCCTATTAGAAAAATACAAGAGCCACCTTCCAAAGCAATATTGCATAAATTGAAAGTTTTCGGATCATAAATCAGAGTCATTGGTGTTCAGTCGCAGTATACTTAAGCGAAGTTACAACTTGAAAGGAAGGCTAGTGATACGACCTCTTTCAGTATTATTACTATGTCTGAAATCAATATACAGTTGCCACCTGAAAGGCAGTAGCCACCTTAGATTTCGCTATAGCAACACCTCTGAAACTCGCGCTATCTCAACATCCTTTGCATTTATCCCGTGCTCAAAGATCTTAAGGGGGTACGTGTTTCAAGAAAGGCTATAGAGATATATGGATGTGATCTAAAGTGCCGCCAACCAAGTACCACTTTGTTGTTATTGCGCGTAGGATAGCGGTCATAAATTGGCGCAACATAATAGGGTGTTTGCTGAGAACATACTACAAAAAGAAATGCTTCGCAGGTAGTTCACGTAGAAAGGACTAGAAACTTTACGATAATTATCACTTGCGCAGAGAGTCTAAGAACGGGATTACTCTGGCCCACTTTGGCATGCCAGAGGCTGAAGTAAGAAGCAATGACAGCTGGTGCACAGGCACCACCTGAGAGCGGCAAACACTGTTTACTATGATACAGTTAGCAATACTTGCCATAAAAAGACAGATACATGATTGTTCGTCCAGTTCACGAGAGTGATACCTAATGACCTAAAGAGCATTAGCGTCCGTAATGCGTAGGCAAGCAGCATGCAGGTTGTGTATGCAGGTTGCATGTGACACCCTTAACTTGGGTCTGGGCGCCAAAGGATTAAGTCAAAAGGCTTCTAAAGTTAGCTGTGATGCTTAACCAATTGTCTACACAAAACAGATGTTGTTCCAGTTGCAAGGCTAGTTCAAGCAACATAATGAATCTACGAACCATACCTCAATCTTCCAGCGAGACTCCACCGATTTGGAGGTGTTCGGGATTATAAAAAAATTATGTGAGAGGAATTGAGTATCAGCTTAGTTCTAAACGGCGAATAACATTCCCTTGAGAATTTCCTCATCCCAATCATCCTCAACTTCCTTTCAATCAATTAAACCCGATGGAATTCAAGGTTAGAATCCCGTTACGAGATCCTGCTGCATAGTCCCATCGTCAAAACGGCCTGATTCTTTGTCATCCACCCAAGACGCGTCGGAGAGTATGCGATATTTGGGCATTATCTGGGTGGCCATCTTGACTTGTCTCTAACGAGTTTTCTACGACATCAAGCTTTTTCCCTTGCTACCCCGCGAACGAGTGTAGCTTACCAAGTATATCCTCAAGTATAAAAAGGGTTTCGACGATTCCACCTGCTAGACGCCTACTCCAACACTTCCATCAGTCTTTAATTGCCAGACTAGAACAACGCCACTTTTCAAATGCCTCACCGTCTCAATATCAAGTCAGACAGCGAGCCGCGGAGGCGCTCGTCCAGTATTATAGGGCACCTGCCTACTGAGACCATCATAGAGCAGAGTGATCAGGCTGCCTCGCCCAATATGAATGCCAGCTGGGTGCACAACAAAGGCGCTTGGATGGTCCACCTGGTGATAGTTGCTGCGCTTTTGCTATTGTTTGAGCTTATGCCGTTTGTGAGCAAAGAGCTGGTTTGGACTCTGACCGCGATCGTTTACAATACCGGCTTTTACATCATGTTCCACTACGTCACTGGCGCGCCAATGGATTTCAGCGTGAACGCCGGTGCTTATGATGGCCTAACTATGTGGGAGCAAGTTGATAATGGTGACCAGTACACTCCTACCAAAAAGTTCCTTTTGGGCGTGCCGATCGGGCTCTTCCTTATCTCCACGCATTTTACACACTATGACTTGAAGCTTTTCCTAGTCAACATTGGTATCTGCATCTTTTCAGTGCTCCCGAAGCTGCCCTCCAGTCATAGACTGCGCCTTATGCCGGATTTGCCACCAACTCCAAACTCTAGCGAGACACACCTGCCACGCTCATCTGCATGCCTCGAATCGCCCCGCCGATGAAGACAAGCAAAGGAAGCAACGTTGAAACATGCAAGGGCCATTGCTACTGCCGGCAGGCCAATCTTGCCGCCAATTGTACAGAGCGTCTCCGAATTTTAACGCTATATTTGTTAATATATTTACATCTATATTCTAAAATAGTTGCGGCCAGCCAGCAACCAGCCCATGGAGATCACCAGTCCAGACCCCAGGGGGGTTGTCAACCTGAGTAATGCATGTCTGCATTGCTGCGCATCCGGCTTTGCGGTCAGGCGGTGCTCGAATTGCCCGTTTCACTAGCTGGCAAGGCCTGAGAAGTAATAGTAATGGCCGCAATGGCCGCAGTGGTCACGATAGCCATGGCGATATTACCCCAGTTCCCGCAAGATGGTTCAAAGCAGTGGATTACCCAGAATCCAAGCCCAGTTCGCCAGACTGGAAACCGTCAAAGCAGCCCTCGCAATGGCAGAGTTTCTCACAGCACGACTCTGACAGAATAGAAAGGGCGCTCTGTACGGGACAGCAGTCGGTGACGGTTGGGGTTGACGGATTGCTCGAGGTAGATGTCCCCAACAGAATCGTGCAGCCGACTTATTGGTCAGGTCCCTCTTTTAAAGTGGTGCGAGGCACCTGGTTCTATGCTTCTGGCGCCCGGCCGCTCCCTGAGCAGCTGGCATGGGCAGTTGAAAAGGCGTTTCAGCAGCACTTGCTGAGCTCAACGCATTCTGCACTCAAAGCAAAAGGTGCAGAAACTGAGCCTGCTCAACAACGATTCGAGCTGCCGCACACAACCCCGGGCAAGTTTACTGTTGCATTTGGACAGCATTCGAGTAATAAGGATCCGCAAACGACCACTAAAGAGCCTCCCAGAGTATACGCAACGCTGTACGACCAGAGCTGGCTGGCAACGGTTATACAACATCTTGGAGGCACCAAGATCGTCAGAGGGTTCTTCCCGCCGCCAGCCCAGGTTGCTGGCCCGGAAGAGCCCATTGATTCTGAGACGCTGGCCCGTAAGGCGCTAGCGACAACAGCTGCGCCTGATAGAGAGGTCAAGAATCTGGTGCTGTGCATTCACGGAGTCGGACAACAGCTTGGAGCGAGGTTTGAAAGCGTGGACTTTGTCAAGGATGTCAACAGATTTAGAGACGAGCTTCAGCGGGTTTACGATAATTCAACAAAGCTGCAAAAGGCCCGCCAGCAGGAGCACGCCAAGGACTACCGAAGAAACCATGGAATTCAAGTGCTCCCAATCCAGTGGCGCAGGGCATTTGATTTTAATGGCGAAGACAGCCATGCCGCGCCGCGTTTGCGCAATGTGAAACCTGAGGAGATGTTCCCTGGCGATAACATTTTGGCTCAAGTGGTTATGGATTTCTTGATGTACACCCAGCCTGATCTCCGGCACAGAATGGCCAATGCAGCAGTGAAATGCCTCAATCAGCAGTACGCGCTGTTTTGCGAGCACAACAAGGCCTTTGCCGCTAATCCCAATGTCTCTATTGTGGCTCACTCTTTGGGGGCCGTTGTTATCTATGACATTTTAAGGTGGCACTGTAACCAGCTCGATTTCGAGGTCGACAAACTGTTCATGCTGGGCTCGCCAGTTGGAATGGTCGAGCTGTTGCATGGAAGATCTTTGGACTCGGGTGATCTGGCGGTAAACTCACTTTACAACGTCATGCGTACCTCTGATCCGGTTGCAACGAGACTGGAGCCGCTTGCAGCAATGAACGCAGCAAAAGTACCGCCAAAGATGATCCCAGGGGCGGGAGCCACTATCATCTCGCAGGTACGGAGTATCGCTGATGAGCTGAGCCAGTTATCGACCTCAATTTCAGCTGGAACGGCAACGCTCTTGCGGGCAATCTCTGCCCAGCCTCACGCGCCTGGTGCTGCTATTACACAGGCAACAGAGACCGCGCAGTCGGTTCCAGGGCCCTTGCAGGCTGCATTGCCCAATCCAAAGCTGGTAGAACAGATTGAGAAAACAATGGCTGCTTTTAACCGTCACAATCGTCTTGACTTTGCGCTGCCGGAGAACATCGATGTCTCGCTCATTATCGGACTAGCAGGTCATCTCACCTACTTTGAGAGCCCTGAGGTCTCGCGGTTTGTACTATACGAACTATTGCAAGCTGGTGAAGCCGAGGATGCGGCCAGAGACACTACACAATGAATTATTTGTGCTGATTTTACAGTATTTCACACCTCTTTGGCTGGTGTGATATCGCTGTTTGGTCTCTCGCCTGGGCCCGTTGGTCTGCTTACATAATGACATTAACGACATATTTCCATAAACTGAAATCCTCCTGTACCATCACTCTTATGCCGCGTGGCTCGTTGTTTGGAGCTGCTATGCCGCGTGCATGGCTCCGGATGCCTACCCGGCAAGGTGCTTCTGGCGTCTACGGTGTTATGGCCTGCGGCAAAGCCATGGGCGGTGTTCGCAGCATCGCTACATTTAAAGAGGTGTTTAGCGACCTCACAACCCGCATCAACAGCATGGGCAAGCCAAGAAGCGCATCTGAGGAGGTTGTTCTGCCTGGCGACTCATTCCACACACGGCCTGACTTGAGAAGACGGCGTGTTGTTCCTGAACAGTCTTCATTCTACATGTATATTCCAGGCCATGAAAAGGTTGTTTCACGTCTAAGACAGCTTGTTAACCAGAACATCAACATTCCACTAAAAGTAAGAGACCCCAAACTCATGCGTAAAGCTGCGTGGGTCAAAATTGAAGAGTACCGCACGATGGTCGGCTCAGAAAGAGTGACGCCCAGACTGTACTCCGAATTCACATCTCTTCTGCAAAGGCTAGACTCGTTGGACGAGCAGCTGACCACAACTGAAGTTGTCAAGGTCCTTGATGGTTTCCGTCGCTCAGAAAAGTCTGCTATGGTGCAGAGACCAGCCATCCCGCAGCGCGACGAGCAGGGCCGTGTCACCTCTGTTGGTCACCGCAAAACAGCTGTAGCCAAAGTGATGGTCGCAGAGGTCCACCCTGACTTGCTCGCTGAGGGGCAGGGCGGCAAAATTCTCGTTAACGGCAAAGAGCTGGGCGAGTACTTCAAGCAGCTGTCACACAGAGTGCAGATCACTTATCCACTGCGCGTTGTTGGCGAGCCAGCAGGCTATAATATTGCTGCTAGTGTTCGTGGCGGCGGCATTTCTGGCCAGGCCGATGCCATTGCTGTGGCCGTAGCCCAGGCCTTGCGTGGATTGAACCCGGCTTTGGGTGCTCGTTTAAGATCGGCGGGATGCCTCACCAGGGATAAACGTCAAAAGGAGCGTAAGAAGCCTGGTCTTGCCGGTGCTCGTAAATCCTACACCTGGGTCAAGCGTTGATCAGAGCTGCCAAGAGCTGTAACAGTGTATATACCTTGTACTAAACATTTCACACACACACAATGGGGGGAGAGCTCAGCCACCAGAGCGCAGCCACATTTTTTGACAGGCAAATCATCCCCCCGTGGCGCCAAGAAACTACCAATCCAATCTACTCAATGCTGGGGCCCAGCTTGCGGTACTTTACAGAGCGAGCCAAGGCCCGGCAGCTTTGGAGGCTTTGTGTGCGCACTGCGTACCGCTCGCCGCACCGCAAAGAGCTGCTTGAATGGGCGAAAGCGGAGTTTGAGATGTCCCGCAAGGAAACAGACCCTGATAAGATCAAGTTCCTTGTTTCCGACGGCCTCAAACGAGTGCGTGGCATAGCGCAGATGTTTTAGCGAGCTGATGCAAGAAGCGCAGTAAGCGCTTGATTTTGCGACAGGGCAATATTCTCGGCAATAGTTGCCTCATTCCCCAACTCAGCCTCAGTAGCACCATCAGTAGTAGCTGTAAATCTCTTTTGTTCAATCTGTTTGCGTATAAACTGCCGAGCCTTGGAAGCAGAGTCGCTGAGATTTGAGCATTTGTGTTTGGAGCCCAGGTCAGCTACAACTTTGGCCGTCTCCAACGCCATGGACAAGCTGTGGAAGAATTCCCAGTCAGACGCATCGGGGCAGCAGATGTCGCAGATAGCAGTGTAGATATCAGAAGTTGTGCCCCCTAGCTGTGCGGCCGCGCATTTCAAAGCACTAAACGACTGGAGCTCTGACGGAGTCAGTTCTACCAAGGCATTCTCCGAAACTGTAAATGTCGTTTCGGCATTCTTGTCGCGCAAAAGAGCTTGAATTTCGCCCTCGCGCAACTGCATTGCACCGACGTAGTGGCCAGTTTGCCAGGGTCCGGCTCTAATCTGCCAAACATCTTTGCCGTTTGCAAACTCAGTGCCAGATATGTCAAATTCGCAGCTCGAATCGCGCAAATCAATGAGCTTATCGCTTCCTGCTGCCCAAAGAACGTTCTCAACAACAGTCTTTCCCCGGTCCAGCCGCGATTTATGCAGTTGGTTAATGGCAAACAAACTGCGCGAAACTGAGAAAAGCAGTCTTTGGCGGAGTTCAAGCATCCCTGGGATCTGGGTATAGACTTCGTTTTCCAAAGCCATGGCTACTCCACTAAACGATTCGCTAAGAAGCCTATCGCATGTGGAGTAGTGCTGAGTTAAATCACTAAGGGACCATCCCAAAGTGCCGGATCGCTGAAGCAGCGGTGCACTAATAGCTTCGAGCTGCAGATTCTTGAGACTCAGGGCCTCATAGTGCTTGAGCGCAAGAGACTGGGCACCCAGGTTCTGGTAGATGTATATCAGCAGCAGTTTGGCATTGAAGCTTGAAGGGTCAAACTGCACGGCGTATTCTAAAAGCGCTGCTGCCGATTCGCGGCGGTGGGGGTTGGAAAGCGACTTGAGCGTTTCAGTGGCCGCTAAAACAAGAAGATCAGTGCCAGCGTAGTAGTCTGTGCTGATCTCGGGCTTTTCATTGATAAACTCGCTGTGTTGGGCAACAAGTAAGGAGATGTTGGGCACAGAGCCCAAAAGAGCCATCATTTTGGCACGATTTGCGGCGGCACATGCATTTTGAGCCTTGGTCTCTTTCACAAATTGCAGGAATTCGGGTTCGGCAGAAGGGGCATAGGACTTGGCAAACCGAAATGCCGAGGGTTTGTTGTGGAAATTCTGCCAGAAGTTGATGAGTTCGGTAGACAAATTGAGTTTGAACACCAGTGCAGCCTCTACACGCGCCAGAGCAACATTGTGACCCTGGAATTGTTCAAAAAACTCGTGCAAAGTACTGATATCTTTGCCCTGGGCAGCCACAGCTTTGACCAAAGCCTTCCAATGGTCAAATGAGTCGTGACTTGGCAGTCTTTCTCGGCAAAGCAGTTCGACTTGTGCCCACTGTTTGCCCTCGACAAGCCAGTTGAGAGTATTTAGTTTGAGATTTAAGCTTTGCAGAGACTGACATTCAGCCGATAACGCATACTCTGCAGCTTCCAAGGGCCCCTTGGCGGTATAAATCACATGGGCCTTGGCGTACGCGTGCTGTGGGGTTGAAGGCGCGGCGGTCTTTTCGATGAATTTGAGCGCCATTGGAGCTAGCAGGGTTGCACGCGGGTCTGTAGGTTTAAGCGTTTCGCGCGCCTTGACTAGCGAAAAGGCCACTCGGTATAGCGACGACTGCGACGACTGGTGCTTGTTGGCAGCAATCAGAGAGCGTGATAACCCCCACCAGCTGCCAATTGCCAGCATCGCATTGGTCCACACCTCGATATTGGCTTCAGTAGCTTGAGTTCGCCGTGCACACCGATCGTAAGCTTCGATCAACAGATCAGACTCGCCGTACGCAAGTGCCACAGGCTCAACAAGGGCCCTGACAGTACCAAATTCTGCAACGGAGGCGGTATTGTCTACGACTGTGCTGCCAATCTCGACCGCTTTGGCCTTTTGGTGCTCATATTTGTATAAAAGCGCATTGAGGCCTCGGAGGACTGAGCTTTTGGGCGATTTCAAAACCGCAGTATTGACAGCCTTGCGTGCCGTAGCATAATCCTTTTGGTTTATTGCCTTGACGATTCCGCCTGGCGTTGCGTCAATTGCCATGCCTTTTTTGGGTTGGTCTCTCGGTGCCTGAGGTGCGCTGTTTCTGGTGCTGCATCTGAGGCCAGACATGCATTACCTCAGTAATCACATAATCTTTTTCCGCATCTGATCACAAGACTGAAAAACCATTGCAGGATTAAATAAATCGCTTTCTTTTACCGAATTATTTTTTGCATAAATGTCGTCCATCTACAAGAGACTCACAGGCGATGGCGAGACGAAGCGTGCCGCTGGCGGTGACGACGAGGACGCCAAGCCTGCACCCAAGTTTGCCAACAGACAAAGAGTTTTATTAATTACCTCCAGAGGTGTGACATTCAGACACCGTCACCTTGTCTCAGATTTGGCTAGTCTGATGCCTCATGCTCGCAAAGAGCCCAAGTTCGATACAAAGTCTCAGCTCTCTAACCTCAACGAGATTGCTGAGCTTTACAACTGCAACAACATCCTCTATTTTGAGGCCCGTAAGCACACTGATCTGTACATGTGGATCTCAAAGGCGCCCAACGGCCCTACCATCAAGTTCCATGTTCAGAACATTCACACCATGGAGGAACTTAATTTCAATGGCAACTGCCTCAAGGGATCCAGGCCCATTCTCTCTTTCGATGCCTCTTTTGATGGTGAGCCCTTTTCGCAGCTTATGAGGACCATGTTTACCCAGATCTTTGGTGTGCCCCCGCATGCACGCAAATCCAAGCCATTTGTGGACCATGTGATGACATTTTCAATTGTTGACGACAAAGTCTGGATTAGAAATTACGAGATCGCTGAGCAGGGCGCTGCTGCAACTGTTGCAGGCCACGGAGAGCTGAGGCTGGTGGAAATTGGCCCCCGCGTGGTTCTTACACCAATCACTGTTTTGGAAGGCTCGTTTGGCGGCCCTGTTATCTACGAGAACAAGGAGTACGTCTCACCGAACTTCGTTCGTGCTCAGACTCGTGCTAAAGAGGCCAACGCCGCTCGCGCACGCTCAGAAGCAGCTGCCCAGCGCCAAATTAGACGCCGCGACCAGGTTCTTGAGGAGGATCCTCTTGCAACAAAAAACTTGCTTGCCTAATTTATGTATGTATGTGTTTTTTTTCGTAGAATTGCAGTGCGGATTCCCAGACTTAGAGGCCAATGCAATGCTTGATTGTTCATAAACATCCGAAGTAGGACCACCCATTGTTTCTGGAATCAGGCGATTAGTGCTTCTTGGCAGCTTCGGCTTCTTGCTCCTTGAGGAAGTCCATGATGTACTTCTCCTCTTCGCTGCTGGATGCCTGGATGACGGGCTCAGTGGGGGTCTTCTTGCCGCTTGAAGCGAGAACAACACCACCAATGATGGTACCGAAAGTCGCGAGCGCGAGCTGGTTGGAGGCGAACTTGCGGCCGAAAATAGTGTAGTACGCTGTCATTGGACAAAGGTAACTGGCATGGGAGTTTTCCAGGAGCCAAACTGTCGTGGTTTGTAATGGCTGATAAATAGAAAGTTGCCCAAGCTGATGTGGCGGACGCCACTCATTGTTCCGCCACCTACCACCACCACCACCACCAAAACTTATGCCCTTACAGAGCAGGCTGCATACAGCGTGAAGCCAGCAGTCCAAAGGTTGTACAATTGAATAAGAGCAATTGCTCGTTCAATCGGCCCCCCAACTACATCGAAGTCAACGGCAACGGTATTCAACAGTGTTGACTCCTAGCCCCGCCAGCCGCTAGCTCCCCAGAGGTGTCATGGCGTTAAACTATAGCGAGGATTTCATTCTGAGCCGATTGAGGTCAGAGTACCTTGATATCCTCAATGACGAGGGCGAGATAATTGTTGGAATAAACGATACGAATGCAGAGTTTGTGCTGGCAACTGTCAACCAGAACCGGGCGCTTCCCTCAGCAGATGATGAAGAAGAGGATAGTAATTTCAGCGACCAGGCAAATGCTGAGAGCCCTGAATATGATACTGAGCCCATGCTGGGTGCTGATATCACACTCAAAGATGTGACTGCCGGCCTGGCCTCTTTCAGTGATTTACACTCAAGCGACTCAACAACTGTAGACCGGAGAACCAAGTCAACAAAACAAGACAAGTTTGGCAAAACTTATAGGCCGTCAAGCCAGCTTTATCTCGAGGATTTTTCCAGTAACAAGAATCGGAATCTAGAGCCCAAGATACCAGCGGCAGGTTCGAAGCAACTAACAGATGGAGCGCAAGCGCTTTTCACCAAATTAGGTGCACGGGCCAAGGCTTCGTTCAAATCAAAGAATCTTGGCAAAAGTGAGCGCGAGCGCTGGTACTCAGACGATGATGATGATGACGATGACGAAGATGAAGAAGAAGATGACGACAGATACAATGATGCAGACGACGACGATGATGATGATGACGATGACGATGACGATGACGATGATGACGACGATGATGATGCTGTCGGCGAGACAGATGCTGGAACAATTAATGACAATGAAGATGCAGAAAGCTCGTTGCGAATCGCTCGTCCCTCTTCAGAGCTCAATTCTACCGGTACTGCGACCGATTCTGTTATGACTACAATTGAAGAACCTGCTTTAATAGGTGCCACAGAGACTTCACGCAGTCCCGATCTAACGTTGAGGCAAGAGAGCTTTTACGCGCTTGGGCTCGATGATGATAGCGACTTTGAAGAGCACCTACTGATGGTTGCACGCGAAATGTACGACAGAAACGGGACACTAGACCAGTCTCCCACACGCGCCAACAGCATCCCCAAACGGCTGTCCAACGGGCTAAAACTCACAGTTGAGCCACCTACTGCCGATCAAACTAGACATTCTTCACCGACAGACCAGCAGTTGGACAATCTTTTTGGTTCTAATGCTGGTTTATTGTCTTCTGCAACTCTCCTGCCTCAGCAGCCTCAGTCTCAGCCTCAGCCGCAGCGGCCTGTTCGCAAATCAGTAGGCGCGTTCGGAGCACCATCGCTGGGGCCGCCTTTACGACGTGGTTCTATTCTCATTGGGAACTTGCCTGGCGCCAAGAGATATAGCGACGGCCCGTTGACGTCTGTTTCTGACTCTACAGCTTCTACTTTGGGACTTCCTCCAGCAGGACCAGCAGCAGGACCAGTAGCAGCAGCAACAGCAGCGGCAACAGCAGCGGCAACGGCAGCAGCAGCAGCATCGGCCACAGCTGCTAGATTATCGCCAAGCACGAAATCAGCTTCGGAATTACCCTCTGTACCATCAACCGGCGCCAATCAGGCTGTGGCAGTTACTTTGGCACTTTCAGGCAACTCAGCAACGTCGGCAAAAGCACTGGCTCCAGCCCCAGCTTCAGCGGCAGCACCTCCTGCCTCAAAGGACATTATGTTTGAGAAGAAAAAAGTTCTTTGTGGACCAATAAAATCAGCACTGTCAAAGCTTATGAGCAACGACGGCAACGACGGCGATTTGCTCGACGAGTATCATTCAGCTGTTCGCAAAGAGCCGCTTGTTACTCTGCGGTTCTTTATGCCATCATCCACTGAACCGAGAAGGGCGTGGCAGGTGGAATTAGGCAACGATACCCCCGTCAATTTGGCAATTGGCGCAGCGCTGTGGGTATTCAGGAACCAACATTTCAAGCCGGACTTGGATGCAAGCTTGTCTGATGCAAACTCATGGAATTTGCACCTTGTTGAAGAAGACGGGGAGCCCGATGAGGATTTCCCAGCACTGGATCGTCGAAGACCAGTAACATCCTATTCTGTGGTGGAGTTCGCGCTGGTCAAGGCTTCACCTGAAGAGATTGCCAAGAATGCAACGCTGACCCCGAATCGTAAAAAGAGACCAAGCGGATTAGCGCTAGCTGCAAAGTCAGGACATCTTGCAAGCAGCTCTACTGAACTGCCGGCTGTGGCACATATCAGGATGTACAAGTTCCCCTTTGACTCTTTACTATCAGCACCTTACTGGGAAGGAACAGAGGACGGTACCAAGACAGTCAAGACAATGCTAGAATCGGCTTGTGAACTACACGCCTTGGATCCCTCCTGCTATGCTTTGAGAATCGCTGGAACAGCGCGGGTATTGCCTGGAGACGCTCAACTAGGTGCTTTGGCAGCAGACGATGGCCTTCCGGAGGCAGCACTAGGCAACAATGGAGGAGACACACCGGCGCTGCTGTTAGAACTGGTGCCTCGTCGTGTCCTTGGCGACCAAGACGATCTCGATAACGTGAACCCCAATTCTTTTAACAGAAACAGCATTATGAGCAAGAGAGGTCATAGGACTGGGCCCTCGCTATCGCTATCCTTGGCAACCCAATCCAAGCGTGGTCCCACCAATTCAGAAGCGCTGCAGGGCGGATTTGCGGTGCAGTCACTGGGTTACTTCAAGTACAAAGTGTGGCGACGTCAACATATGAGCTTAATGGGCCGTCACGAGAGGGAACTGATTGTAGACGGAGAGTATGTCCACATCATGCCCCCCAGCGACCGGCTTCTTCGTGATGCGCCCAAGACGACAACGTTCCATCTCCGCCAGGTTGTCCGGATCAAAAAATCTTCAAAAGTGCCAACCGACATTAAGATCTTTGTGATGAAGCAGTTCGGCCCTAAACGCTACGATCTTGAGGCGGTATCGAGCTCAGAAGCTTCAGAGATTGTCGAAAGGGTAGACCGGCTGCGGCGAAAATATTTTGTTAACTCTATAGATGGGTGAACCACTCAAATATCTACCTACTGGCTAGAACCACGTCTGAATGCGGGGATCTGCAGGGCGACCCCAGACTTTGAGCCCGAGCCCACTGGTGGTGGACATCCCCATATAAAAAGGGTACTTACATAATCACTCCCCTTGACCGCTGCTGTGGCCCGACCCACGCATATAACCAGGTTCTGGAATATTCACACTTTCTCATCTTTGTAACACTTGCAATGTCTACATCTCTCAAGAGCGTCAAGAGCGTCATCCCCCTGCTTGACCGTGTCCTTGTTCAGCGTATCAAGGCCCAGGTTCAGACTGCCTCTGGTCTTTACATCCCTGAGAAGAACCAGGAGAAGCTCAGCGAGGCCAACGTTATGGCTGTTGGCCCCGGTGCTCCCGATGCTCAGGGCACTATCCGCCCCGTCAGCGTCCAGGCTGGCGACCGTGTCTTGATCCCCCAGTTTGGCGGTTCTAAGATCAAGGTTGGCGAGGATGACTTCATTCTCTTCCGTGACAACGAGATCTTGGCCAAGATCCAGCAGTAAGCTACTCGCTTCATATGTACATAGTAGATTTCCTTTTATTCAGGACGTTAATATTTCAGCTCTGTGCGCCTTTGCACAGCGTGTGCACCCTTGAAGGCGGGAGACCTACTTTCACCGCCTGAGCTATAAGCTCGCCGGCGACTTCGCTTCGTTCTTGACAGTCTGGGTCACGCGCATAAAGAGACGCCAGCATCTCGATTGCAGACCGTCGGTGACGGATATTTATTTTACTCCGAGCTTCCTCGGGACTCATATTCCACAATGTCTCTTGGTACATTTTCAACGCAGCATCATGCATGCCCGGAGTTGGCTCTTGTTTTTGGATCCAATTAAACATCGCCCGCACCAAATCAAATGGATTAGTATGCGTGCTTGCCTCCAACTTTTGAAGAATGCTTTTAAACTCTGTAGCCCGATGCTCGCGTGCTGCAATTGATGCTAATGTCAGGTACGCCGAGGAAGCTACAGAGCCAGAAAGCAGAGATGCTAGTTCCATTGCACGGTGCAGCGATGTTTGGCCGGTATATTTGATCAATGCAATTGTTTCCTTATCAGTAAACTTGATTTGCAGCTCATCAAGGCGAGCCTTGACTTTTGAAGCGAGCTTTTCCAGTTCAAAGAAGTTGGCGGCAACGTACGCAGGGCCAAATAAAGTCTGAGCCTGAGATCTATCGTTGCGGAGCAGGGAACGTATGAAGCCTGTACTGGCTTCTTTGTCGTTGATATTTATTGAGGCCCAAATCAGCGAGCTTCGTATTCTGGCCGATGAATTTGTTGCATCAAATGAGGGCTTCATGTATGCAAAGAGACGCCGGGCAAATGTATGCTCTGTGCGGCGTTTAGAGCATAGCAAAAGCGCAAACGCTAAACAGTTGGGTATTTCGTGAGATTGGGATGGTGCAGCCATGATTGTTTCGGCGCACATTCTTGAAATTGCAAACTCGGAATTCTTGCAAGCGAATTCAATGATGCTTGCCAATGTAGCAGTATCGGGAGGATCACCAGGAAGTTGAAGCACAAATTGAACTGCCTGGCGAAGTGTAATCACCCGCTGTGTCTCCGCGCTTGTGTATTGAAGCGCAGCCATCAGTAGCCTGGATTTTTCAGTACCGGTAAGCACTAAATTTTTCTGTTTCAAAAGTGCCTCTAGCAGGGCCAGCCTACTTGGAGTTCTTTGTGGGTGATACAGTGATAACAAAGAGATTAGTGTTCGCAACGCATATATTGGTACGTCCAATCCTGGTATAGTGTAGAGAAAAGTAGCTGTCGTTAATGCATTGGCTTCCAAAGCTTTGTTAGCAAGTTCTAGCGTCTTTTGAGGCTCTGATAGCGGAGATATTAGGCCTAACGCCTCTTGGGCATAAGATTCGTCTATTGTGATCCTGTTGGAAAAGCCGGCATTATAGAATCTTTGTTGACCTTGAAATGCTCGTAAGATGCGCGGTACATAGCGCATCGATGCACAAATAAATAAGAGGCAAAACCTAAAGGTGCCAATAATACCTCAAAAACAGTTTCACAGGTATTTTTTTGCGGGCTAAGAGGCAGTAGTAGCAGGCCGCGCCCAGTTTGAAATTTTAACCCCAGGTATATGATTTCCTAGAATCTTGACGCTGTGCCACCTTGGGAGAGTCGCTGTGGCGTCAAGGTAAAAATCAGCCACCCGGCCCCAGGGACCACCGGGGATACCAGGGCAAGGATCTAAAGACGTCACGTTAAGGGTAAGGGCTCACAGACAGCACTTGCAACTACCAGCTTCACCGATTTATATTTAATCCAAAAGAAACACCAAGTAAAGACATTGTTGAAGCCAAATTGGCCTAAAATACTCGTATTTCTACTGTCGGACAACACAGAGTGTCCTTTACTGGACCGTGAGAGCTAAATGCCGCTGCCAGACGACGGTTCAACCGGATGGCCGCTCAGCACTCCGAAAGCTAATACTGCTAGCAGCATCAATACTGCACCCCCGGCTGGCGCAGGCACTAGCACGGGGATACAGGAGCTCTATGCAAAGTTATACCGTGAAGAAAAGATTAGAGATGGTGCCGAAAACTTGCTCCATGAGCTGGAAGCGGATATGCAGCATCACAACAAACTGATAACAAGGCCGTCAGGGAACCGGAAACAGGTTTTGGCACAACTCAAAACCGCCAAACAAAACATAGAAAAATTGCAGAAACAGATTGCCAGTATTGACGGGCAGTCTGTGGGCGCTATCTCAGGAAACACAGGAAACTCCTCCTCTGGTGCATCAGGCAAGCCAAGAGCATCAAGCGTTTCAAACAGCATTATCACCGGCGATTCCTCATTAGGGACAATTTACCCGCGAGCAAACAAGTCGAGCTCGCAGCTCACAGTTGTGTCTGCAGGAGCTTCAAATACCAGCTCCAATACCGGCACAACTTCGTCAATATCGGGGGGCCAATTCACATTACCCACAACAGGCCCCGGAACTACAGAACTTGATAGCGCTACTTCCAACTTACTGCTGAACAGTAAAAACGGCAAAAGCGATACCGCATCAATAGTAGCGAGACAGGCTTCTGCAGTTACCTTGGGATCCAACACCAATATGGCAAGGCAAAAAAAGGCACCGCTCAGAATACGAGCCAATTTTGAGCTTTTGGATATACTGCCCGGCCAGTTTTCAGGAGACTTGGCCTCGCCAAGACCGTTAACCGGGAGAAACAGCGCTGGGCATTCAGATATCGGGTCCCCTGATGCTGGCGGCGACGATACTATTCCATTCTCTTCACCACAAAGGGCTGTAAGCCATGCTTCTTTTGCCAAATCTGGATCGTGGGATATGACCAGTACTGAGTCTCCGCCCAAATTTGATCCCAAGGGCGCTGATTTCCTGCCGGGGAACTTGGCCCAACACTCACAATCACAATCACAAATACAGTCACAGTCACAACCGGCATCAGGATCAATCTCATCTACATTCGGAGCACCAGGAAGTTCTGGTTCAGGCGAAACTCAGGCCACTGAGTCCGATGCGGCGCGCTGGTTTTCAAATTTGATGGACTCGCTATCGGTCGCAGACGATGCAAACCTCACGATCTCTCGGATCTACGTGCTGGCACAGCTTCTATCAATGTACCCGGTACTGAGAACAGATTTCGTACTGCCGCAAATTTGCGAAAAGGTAAGACCTTTTGTGCTTTCCAAAGAGCCTGCATTGGTGGCAGTAGGATACCGGCTGGTTCGACTAGTATCCTCACCTACCTGTGCTGCTACATTGGCCCATTTGCTCTGTCTTGATTACTTGGTGGAACGGTCGCTGGCTAGAGAGGGCGGAACAGCAGTCGATGCTGAACGCAACCAAGCTCTGCTGCTGGTTCGGGCTTTGCTGGCTGATACCAATGGTGCCGATAACTCTTCATTGGGGCTTATCCGGTCTTTGGTTGCAGTTGCCGAGCACCAAAACGACCGGCTCCAGCAGGCTGCTATTGAGACTTTGGCCGAGATCACAGTAATGGCTCCGGAAAAGGCGTACCTGGGGGGTGCAGTTCCGCTGCTGCTCAAAGTGTTGGTAGACGGCAGCCGGGCATTGGCGATGCCCATTGCAATGGTAATGGCCAATTTGCTGGACCGGCCAGATGCTAGGCAGTACCTTAGAAATGGAGCTGATCTAGCATGCGTGGCAAGCATCTTCACCGAGCAGCTTGGATCGACACCGCCCCGCAATTCTCCTAGCATCGAAAGGATCAATACCACGGTGGCAGTTATTGTAACGCTGTTACGCTCGTGGGCTGGCTGTGAGGCCATCAACACTGCCGTTCTGATTCAATGCCTCTTGATTCCTCGCAAAAACTTACAAGAAGCACTGCTGGAGCTCTTTCTGGCAGTATTTGGCCGCAAAAACGGTCGGGATTTGAACGTTTCACAGTTCACAAAGCATTTCACTGCCCGGTTGCTTCAACGATTGCTAAATGAAGAGCTTATTGAAACGCTTCTCAAGTTGGAATCAAGCGGACCACCAAAATCTGTTCAAAGACTAACCCAGGATCTGCTGGGTCTTATTTTTAGCAATGCCACGCTCTACATCCCGCCTGAGATGCTTCAAAGAGTTATTGATATCCCCACTAAACACTTTTGGGAAGAGGATCAGGAGTCGCTCGCATCATTAACACTACCAATCGCACAGGTCTATTCGGCAATGAGAGGACCCCCCGTTGAACGGATCAGGCCTGTTGAGTACTACAACCAGCTTATAGTCCCTTGGACTAACGATCAGAACGGCGATACAACAACAAATGGCGGTGGTGGTAATGCATCAAGTTCTTCAGGCCCAGATTTGGGCAACTCGTCCAAACCTACGGCCTCGAATCCTTCTTCTGTTTGGGCAAAAGTAGGGAGTCAAATGGACGACGCAGCGTTCAAAGCGCTGGTCAATTCGACACATGTCCTGACTACCAAAGTGTACAGCCGCTGGAACTGGGATTCGCTTCTTGAGCTGATCGAGGGTCCTCTGTTTAATCCCAAGAGGCTGGAAGAGCTGTCGCGGACATCCAAGTTTATGAAACGGCTCATGTCCTTTTACCGACCATTCAAGTTCCTGTTTTCTAATGCACGCAAAACCAAACAAGGTTATCTCACTTATGTTCACGTCGGCAAAGTGTTGCTCACAACTCTACTCAGCACTACTGAGGGACGGAGGTATCTTGGTGACAATAAGCTGCTTCGTCAGATAGCAGAGTGTTTGGCACAGCTTGACCCAACGTCGGGAATTGTTTCTACAGAGCCGCTCCTCTCGCCCCAAAGGCTGAAAACTACACTAAGTAGTGGATACTTTGAGCTGTTGGGGGCAATGTCTGGATCTGAGCATGGTTTGGTGCTTTTAGGCCAGCTACGGATCTGGAACATGCTGTACAGTATCTTTGATACCGACAGAGAAGACGTTATTAAGCTTATTCTTGCTTCTTTCGACTACACACAAACCGGCCACTCTCGCTTGCTTCTTCGTAAGGCGCTTCAATGTGGCTCCCTGTCATTGAGGGTCTTTGCAACAGAGCTACTGCCAATTTTAGCTCTAAAGGCCCAAAACAAAAACCAGAGATCAAGTAGCGGCAGCTACTGGATAATCAAGGCTTTGGTGGACCAGCTCTACGACTTGGACAGGGCTGTTTGCGCTGTCGCGGTGAAGGGGCTGCTGGTAACCTGTCGTATTGACGAGAATGTCGACCATTTCATCACTTTGAATCCTAGTATTGCTCACTTGGGTACTATTGGCGACCCGCTTTACATGCTTTTCCTTTCTCGCAAAGCCGGGTTTGAATCTCTGTCTCGCCTCGACTTCATCAACCAAAAGATGGACCATTGGGTCCATGGTTCCAATGAGGCACACGTAGAGTTGATTGAGGACTACCTGCAGACTGAGAACCTATTGTTTGTTGAAGAAGACCAAACTCACCTTGCTACGCTTTTCTCACCAGATTTACTTTCGGGAGACTCTATGAACTTTAGAGCATCGTGCCCTACACATTTCTTCGGCGACATCGTGCTCACTGAGGAAGGTGCCAACCTGCTGATGAAACGTGGATATATTGCTACTTTTGCGGCATTCGTTGAGGACAATGTGGATGCGACCGATGAGGAGATCATTGTTAAGCTGAAGGGTTGTCTCTGGACTTTAGGTCATGCCGGTTCGCACTCACTGGGTGCTGAACTTATTTCTCTGGAGACCGTAGAGGCCATGTGTTTGGTGTACAGCAAATCTCTGGTTCGAAGCCTTCAGGCAACTGCGTTTTTCGCAATAGGACTACTGTCCACTTCTTTCGAGGGAGCTGAGATGCTACGTCACTGCGGATGGGGCAGCACTACCGACTCGTTTGGCAACGGCACCGGAATCGCGCTTGTGGTCAACAAATCCGCTCTTGGTGCCGCAATTGCGAGGAGTGAGGCGCGAATCACAGCCAATAAAACGCTGAGAGACAAGTCGTTAGAACGTGAACTCAGTCCGGGAACTGTTGTTGCCAACGATGACCTGAATACTGGTACTGGATCTGGTGCTATAACTAGTCTGACATGCGACCAGAGCTTTGCCAGCTTGACCGAATCAGTGGCAGCGCCGCTTGGGCTCGATTCCGATTTGAATTCGGGCAACGATGCCCGGCTCAGGCTCAGATCACAATCGTTGCAGTCGAACATCAATACCTGGAAGACTTCGCTAGGCCAGATCACCGAGACCGAATCGGAACTGCCGCCATCATTCGAGCCACGGTTCGCAGGGCCTGAAGAGACTAAGAAGGATACGCCCGCCCAGGCAGTACTACGAGCTATTTCAGACTTGAGCAACCATATTTTGGCACACGAGGCAAGCAAGAGGCTAGTGACATTGAGAGCTCAGCGGCCACAACTTTTCCAAAACTCTGAACTTTTCCGTCAGAGCCTTGGGCTTATTGCTCAATACCGGTACAAGCAACTTGTACGGCGGTTTTTATTTGAACTATTTGACACTTCTCTAATTGTGGAGAAACAGATGCGCCGGCGGGCCCTGCGCGCAAAGTAGCACTTTGATCACAGCTAAATTCATAGCTCTATTTATTATTCTCATGCAGACTCGCGCATGCCTTTATGCACGAATCAATTATGACGCGTCACGCGCTGAGTCAAAAGGGAACCTCTCGAGAAAGTGGCCATGGCCATTGTTCCAGCTTTTAGGCGACTTTTCATAATGCAGAGCTCGCTGGACCGGTTTTTCGGTGGCGGCGCTAAACGTGCTGCTACCACAGCGGCTGGAGCAGCCAAAAAGGTCAAAACAGAAGCCGCTGAACCGGCGCCAGAGCCCAAACCGGCAGAGTCAGTGCCGGCAGAGCCCAAAGTAGCAAAATCCCAACCTCTGAGCAAGCCAGAGATCATCACAAACGATCTTCCGTACATGGATCTGGCCACGGCGTTTAACAAAATTGAAGCGACCACTAAGAGACTGGAGATCGGCGAGATATGTGCATCTTTGATGGCCTCTGTCTTGGAGCGTGCTCCCGACTCGCTGGCTAAAGTGACCTATCTATGCATCAATCGGCTTGGTCCTGAATATGAAGGGTTAGAACTCGGTTTGGGCGAGTCGTTGTTGATTAAAGCGCTGGCAGAGTCAACTGGAAGGACGCTGGCATTTGTGAAAAAGGAGTACCAGCAAACAGGCGATTTGGGCCTAGTTGCACTGTCTTCCAAGGCCAACCAGGCCACAATGGCTCGTCCCAAGCCACTAACAGTCTCCAGAGTCTTTTCCCAGCTCACGTTGATTGCTAAAACCACTGGAAACCAGAGCCAGGCCCGCAAGATCGATATTATTAAAGGTTTGTTGGTGGCATGCAGAGAGACCGAAGCAAAGTTTCTGGTGAGAAGTTTAGAAGGCAAACTGCGAATTGGGCTTGCCGAAAAGTCAGTGCTAACGGCGCTGGCCCAAGCGTTTTTGCGCGATGAGCGCAGAATCACTGGGAAAACCAAGCTGACTTCCGAGCAGGCTGAGGAGAATATGAAAGAGGCGTTCAGCAGGGTGCCCAACTATGAAGTTCTAATAAATACAGTGCGCGAACACGGCCTCAGCGAGCTACTCAATGCGGTCAAAGTGTGCCCCGGGATTCCGCTGAGGCCAATGCTTGCCAAGCCCACAAAGAGCATCACCGAAGTGCTTGACAGGTTCCAGCACGAAAAGTTCACTTGCGAGTACAAGTACGATGGAGAACGGGCCCAGGTTCACTGCACCGAAGACGGCAAGATCCACGTGTACTCCCGTAATATGGAGGATATGACACAACGGTACCCTGATATTGCCATGATTGTGCCCAAGATCCAAAAGGAAGGAGCCAAGAGCTTTATTCTTGATTGTGAGGCCGTGGCCTGGGACAGGGAACAACAACGCATCTTGCCATTCCAGGTCTTGTCGACCCGCAAACGCAAAGATGTGCTGGCCGGCGAGATCAAGATCAGTGTGCACCTGTTTGCGTTTGATGCGCTGTACCTCAACGGAGAGTCGCTTTTGCACCATCCATTGAGCGAGCGGAGGCAGTGCTTGCACAACCATTTCCAGAAGCTGCCTGGCGAATTTATGCCTGCAACTGCTCTGGACGGCGAAAGCACCGAGGATATCCAAACATTCTTGGACCAGAGCGTCAAGGACTGCTGCGAGGGCCTGATGGTCAAGATGCTGCATGGAAGTGAAAGCACCTATGAGCCCAGCAAACGGTCGCGCAACTGGCTCAAGTTAAAAAAGGACTACCTTGAAGGAGTTGGAGACAGTTTGGATCTCGTTGTTTTGGGCGCTTACCACGGAAAGGGCAAGCGTACCAAGTGGTACGGCGGCTTTTTGCTCGGCTCCTATAATGCCGATACCGAGGAATATGAGACAGTTTGCAAGATTGGCACAGGCTTTAGCGAAGCCGATCTGGAGAGATTTGCTTCTGAGCTGGCGCCGCTGGCTCAGCAGGCTCCAAAATCATACATTGCACACGACAAGGCCCAGAACCAGCAACCAGATGTATGGTTCGAGCCAAAGATCGTTTGGGAGGTGCTGGCAGCCGATTTCTCGCTTAGTCCGGTTTACCGCGCAGGCGCTGGTGAGCTTGGAAAGGGCGTTTCGCTGCGGTTCCCGCGGTTTATTCGCGAGAGACCTGACAAGGCTCCAGAAGACTCTACATCTGCTGAACAGCTGGTACAAATGTACAGGCGACAGGCATCAGTTCACGACTGAACAAAGTTATTGCTAGTTCCAGGGCTTTAATTGCTTGATTTGCTGGTCACAGCGCAGACAGGGCCAGCCTGGATCTTCTGCCGTCTTTAGCGAAATACACACGTAGCAATACGGATGACCACACTCTCCCGAATAAGGATTTGTGATTGTTTTGGTATTGGCATCATTGTCAAAGCAGATAGCACAGTACCGCTCTGGTAATGATGCAAGAGTGCTAGGTTTGGTCCCGGATTTGCTGTTTGCGCTGCCGTTTTTGCCCAAAAGACGTGCTACCCGACGCTGGATCTTGCTGATATTCAATAGGGGAAGCACAAAGAGTAAGAACTCAGTAGCAGCATTCCAAACAAGCTGGCGATTTTGGAACTCGTAGTTGACTGCTCTCGAGCTCTGGCGCTGCGCGGGGGCCCATCTGATCCGTAGTATTCTCATCAGCAGTGTAGCATATCTTCCAGTGAATAGAAATGCCAGCATAGACGCCAGCGAGGACGCGCCCCAGACAATTGATACCAAATTCACCAGCTTCCGTAGCTTCTTAGTGGAATCTGCAGCATCGTCTGCGTTTGTGAGGTAGGATTGTAGTTTTGAGGACCAGTAGCCGCCGCCAACTGTAACTGCTCCGTACAGCAGCTTTTGTAGCTTGGACATCGGCCTGCGAAACTCGTCGCCAACACGGGTGTCCAACAGCACTAGATTTTGCAATTGGCCGCCATAAGTAGTGCTGTGGCGCCATACAGTAGCACTAAACAGAAGCAAGCGCAGTCCGAGAAGCAGCTCTTCACGGTAGTTCTGTTTCCCAAAAACACCGACACCCTCAAGTAGTCGCTCATGTAGTTGTTTGAGCAGTTCAGAGTCCAGCAAGCTTGCGTCCAGCTGTCCCACGCGGGGCTGAACTGCTCTTCCTAGAGTATCCATTGTTCCTTTAGTGGAAACGCGGGGTTACAGTACAAGGTGCAGATGGAAGGTGATGCTGACACATCACTGTGATCACAACTGACAAACTGACAGACGACCAAGGCTGAATGATCTGAAAAGTAATAATAACCTCCAGGGAATGAGTGATCAGACGGCGCAGGCGCTGTCACAACAGCCTGAACAGTACCAGCAGCAACACCAGCAGCACCAGCAACAACATATTACACAGCCCATGCATATACAACAGCAGTCACCAGGCCAGCAGCTGGCCAGACTAGCGCAGGTCGCAGATAACATGGCTCAGATGCAGGCATTGCCGCCTATTCAACCGAATACTAACTCTCAAGAGTACTCACAAGAATACACACAAGCTCCAATGGCGTATTACCCGCCCCAACAAAACTATAGCCTTCCTATTATGCACCAGCATCAGCACCAGCATCAGCACCCAGGATACTATGAGAACATGAACGGACCAAACTATGGCCAGTTTGTCCAGAACATGGCCCCAATACAGCAACAACAACAGCCTCCGCCACAGCAGCCGCAGCCGCAACCGCAGTCTCAGTCTCCATCACGGCAGCAGCCCTCGAAGCCATCGCAGAACTCATCTTCTCAGCAAATCTTGCAACCAAACACATTCCAATCGTCACCACCTCGGTTTGAGCCGATTGCTGATGCCATACAGTCTGCCAAAGAGTCTGCCAAAGAGAGTTTAGAGCCAGATACAGTCGCAGAGGAGATACTCCAAATCACAGAAGCGGTGAACAGCAAAACAAACGACGGCTGGCACCTCCGAGACGAGCATCAGCAGGCAGTGCGCACCCTCCAACGTATTACTGCTGAGAACAATAGATTGGTGGCTCTTATCGCTGCAGTAAGAGATGCCAATAATGACCCGATAACACTGGCGCCAGAGGCACCTCCGCGGGGGCCTGAGCACCGTACAAGTGAAGTGGAGACTGCATACACAGTTGCTATGGGAGAGCACTACGAATCGCTTCTTTAAATCTGAATATACTCGAAGTTTCGGAGCCGAAATTCCTCGAAATTAAACCCGTTTTTTGGGTCTTGGCGTAACCGGCATGTGATGCCTGCAACCGCACATGCGCCCCAACCCTGACTGTTCGAGACTGCCGCCTGTACATCGTTCCTCGTACTTTCATACCATCAACTGCAGCTTTCCATGTCTTCTGTACCCGAAAAGCACGAGTTTTCCGGCGCCAACACCAACACATCCAGCGGCAACTACGGTCAAGGTTCGTACGGCTACCAGTCCCCGCCACAAGGCAACCAGGCTCAGATGCAGAACCAACAGCACCCGGCCCAGGATTCTGGCTACAATCCGGGCTACAACCCGAACTACCCCCCGCCGCAGGTCTACCAGCAGCAGCCACAGGCCCAGCCTGAGCCACAGCAGAACGAGAGCAGAAATATGGCAAGCAATTGCGGAAACCAGTTCTGTGGAGCCGTTGTTTTCGGTGCCGGCGCAACCCTTGGTGCAAATATCATGAACAGTATTTTCAACTGTTAAGAGTTGTGCTATGCTACTATAATATATATATACGTCGATAATCAGAGCTTGTAGCCGAGATTGATCTGGACGGTCTTGGGATGCACATAAGCATTGAGGCCATATGAACCAAGCTCAGAGCCAATGCCCGACATCTTGAAGCCGCCAAATGGCATGTGGTAGTCCTGGTCGCAGCTGCTGTTCACCCAAACAGTGCCAGTGTCCATATCGTTGGCCATCTGGTGTGCTAGCGTCAAGTCCTTGGTGAAAACAGCACCTCCAAGGCCGTACTCAGAGCTGTTTGCGCCGGCAATTGCCTCTTCGGGGGTCTTGAACTTGATCACAGTGACAACGGGGCCAAAGATCTCCTCCTTGGCAATGCGCATGTCGTTGGTCACATCAGAAAAGATTGTGGGGGCAACGTAGTAGCCACGGTTGCCCTCGCGGTGTCCACCGAGAGAAACAGTGGCACCTTCCTTCTTGCCAATGTCGATGTAGTTGAGAACACGCTCAAACTGCGACTTGCTGACCTGGGGGCCGTGTGTGGTCTCTCTAAGGTTAACGTCGCCAACGTTTGTGCGCGCCTCGACAGCGCCGGCAAGCATCTTGACGAACTTATCGTAGACAGTGTCCTGAACAAAGACACGAGAGGTAGCGCAGCAGACCTGGCCCATGTTGTACATGATACCCTCGGCGCACCACTTGGCAGCCTGATCCAAATCAGCATCGGCAAACACCAGCGCTGCAGACTTGCCGCCCAGCTCGAGAGTGACATTCTTCAAATTGGACTGGGCAGCGGCAGTCATGATGTGCTTGCCAGTGGCAGTGCTACCGGTGAATGCAACCTTGTCAACGTCCATGTGGCGCGACAATGCGTCACCAGCAACGGGGCCGTAACCACTGATGATGTTGATGACACCAGGAGGGAATCCAGCACGCTGAATGTAGTAGCCAAAGTAGAGCATAGAAAGCGGCGTGAACTCGGCAGTCTTGAGCACGATACAGTTGCCGGCAGCAATTGCAGGTGCAATCTTCCAGATTGCCATGGCAACAGGGTAGTTCCAGGGAATGATCTGGCCAACAACGCCGTAGGGCTGGTGTCTGGTGGTCTGAACCCTCTTGGGGTCGTTCATCAGGCACTCGCCAGTAATGCGGTCGGCGGCGCCAGCATAGTATCTGAGAAGCTCAATGCTCTCGGAAACATCAAAGTTGGCGTTCTGGTGACGGGGCTTGCCAGAGTCGGCAGCCTCAATAGCCACAATAGTATCATAGTCCTTTTGCATCTCATCGGCCAGGTTGCGAAGGAGCTGGGCACGCTCAACACCAGTGACATGGCGCCAGGTCTCGTTAAAGGCCTTGCGTGCACACGAAACAGCATAGTCGACGTCCTCTTTGCTAGCGGCCTGCACAGTTGTGATCTCCTCCTCAGTAGCTGGATTGATGCTCACAATCTTCTCATTGCTGGTTGCATTGACATACTCATTGTTAATAAACAAGCCAGTGGGCTGTTGGTAGGTGATACCACCAACTGTGACTGTGTTAGTGGGTGCGGGGGTTCTGCTCATCTTGAATTGGATATCCACGTTGGACTTGGCCAAGACCTGCGCCTTATATACCAGCGGCAGACAGCGTGCATGCGGCATGGGGGATCCAGGCGGTAAGGGCGGTAAAAAGTGATTCGCGAAATACTGTTGTATAAATAAATTAGATAGAATATCAAGCGCACCGGGGTAAATTGAGCCTTTGCTGTAGTTTTAAAACCGGTAAAGATTCGTCTAGAGGAGGAGTTTGGGGGGGAAGGCGCGTAAATCAGTGGATAGGCAGGGCTAAAGGGTATTAACCCGATCGGGAAGTATAAGCCGAGATCTTAGCGCCAACTGCCGTTACAAGCCATTTATGGCACTTTGTAGCGAGGATAAGAACCCAGCCCGATAATTCTTGTCAAGTTGAACGAAAAACACAGTGCGATTGTGACGGGTTTGCCGGTAGCCGCTAAAGTCTATGCGTAACGTCCCCATTGAGAGATAATGCGGGGTGCAGCGGCGATAAGCGAAGCCAATCACCTCGACGTAACCCGTGGCCCTGATGGCCTGTAACCCGTGGCCCTGATGGCTCGGTGGTCAGATGGACTAGCCGACGGACGCCACCGCCACAGACTGATCGATCAAGGGCGGGCTGCCGCCACAAAACGCTATTCAGTGCGGATCGTTCATTTCAGTTGATGTTCCTCGCATCAGGCCGCAGGCGGCTGGTTTCAGGCTTCCAGCAGCTCAAGCGCAGTTACTATGTGCTTGCAATCGAGTCTTCGTGCGACGACTCTGCAGTAGCGCTGCTAAAACGAGACGGAAACCGTTGTGAGCTGCTGCACCATGCCAAGACCGCATTGAACAGTGCAGAGACTGGCGGAATTATGCCCCATCTTGCATTGGACCATCACGCTGGCCATATAGCACCCTTGGCGGCCGAAGCACTAAATATTTTGGAGGCAAAAACCAACGGGACCCGCAAAGTCGATGTTGTGGCCGCCACCAGAGGACCAGGGATGTACTCCTCGCTTCTGGCTGGATTCCAAGTAGCGAAGGGAATAAGTCTAGCACAAAACGTTCCACTGGTTGGCGTTCATCACATGCTTGGCCACCTTTTGATGCCAAGGTTCCCAGAGTTTGCAACTGCCAGCGAGCTGCAGTTTCCGATGTTGTCACTGCTGGTTTCGGGAGGCCATACAATTGTAGTGCTGAGCAAGTCGGTTTTTGACCATGAAATATTGGCAAATACTATCGACATTGCAGCCGGGAACGCGCTGGACAAGTGCGCGCGTGCATTGGGAATGAAAAGCACAATGATGGCCAAAGAACTCGATCAATTTACCCAGCCTGGCCTTCCGGTTGCTGAGCTGCCTCCAGGCCTAAAATTCGCGCTACCACTTGAGAACAAGCGCGAAAAGACCAACGAGCTGGCTGCCTTTTCGTTTGCCAGCTATGTCTCGCAGCTTTCACAAAGAACCCAGCGCGAGGGGCTCGAAAATCTGGACCAACAGCCAGAAGAAATCAGAAGAGCGCTTGGCAGTGAAGTGCAGAACTCGTTGTTTGAGCACATTTCGCGGAAACTGGAGCTCTGTTTGAGCAGTATTTCAGCAAATTTTGGAGACAGGACCCTGCCGCTGGTTGTTTCAGGTGGAGTGGCAGCCAATACGCGCCTGAGAGCTAAACTCGAAACTCTGCAGTCGCAATTCCCAGTCAAACTGTACGCTGCTCCTGCCAAATGGTGTACCGACAATGCATTGATGATTGGCTGGGCCGGTATTGAGATGTTCGAAGCAGGTGTCACCACTTCGTTTTCAGAGGTCCCTCAGGCACGCTGGCCGTTGCCGGAGCTCAAGTACCTCTCTTTGATAGCCAAGAAGTCAGGATAAGATAGCTCTACAACCATCTGCTGGTGCGAACCGTTGTCTGTAGCTTCATAGTAGTACCCTTCTGGTGCAACCTCATTCTCCATTACCGGTATCACGTAGGGCTCGTTGTCTTTGGTTAGAATTGCAACAATATTATCGCGAGCGAGAAAACTGAAATGAAAGAGATTCATTACCGTTTCGCTGTATTCCGATGATGCAATAAGACTGTAGAGCGGAACTGGCTGACTTGTAGCACGAAATATCGATATCACCTGCCTAAGCATTTGCCTTACCAGCCTCGTTTCGTCTTGCTCGTCCATATCTGTGGCTTCCAGGGCCTCAGCATGCTCTGCGCTGCCCTCAACGCGCCTAGCTCGTTCGCCAGAAGGTGCTGCTCTTACATGCTCGGAAACATCCAAGAGATGGCCAACAGTTGGGAGCCCTGAGACTGCGTTGAGCGCCTGGTGGCCAAAAGCGCCAAATCTACGCACCCAATCGGTTGCACGGCCCTCAAACGAGTGATCTATTCTTTGCTTCACTCTTGCAGCCAGCAGCTGGGGGGTAAGCTCAATTCTTTCGCCTGGCGCGGGCCGCTCGTACTGTTTTTTGGTAAGCTCTGTAATATACTCCAGCGCCTCGGCATCCTTGAGAAGAATTAGGGGGTCTTTGGTCCTGTTCGCGTACTCCTGGTACAGCCGATCAAGCTCGAGTTCCAAGCGCTTGAGCCTCTCATTGCCATCTTCATACGATGCAGGATGCGCTCGTACCTTGTCCAGCTCTTTTTTCAGCTCGTCGTACCGCGTAACAGCTTCTGCTCGAAATTCATGGCTCATAACAAGTCCTCAAATTAATTGATGCTGCAACCAAATGCTGACCCAAAGGTGCATGCAGGTAAATTGGGATGCACAACGCGTAAGCCGTCGCTGCTTCACTCTTTGTACCGCAAATGGGCCAAATAAGGCGTCTAAGTCCCGGAGATGTGGTCAAAATTGCAGCTGGAGAAATTGTTGTTGCGCCTGCAAATGCTTTAAAAGAGCTTTTGGAGAATTCTTTGGACGCTGGTGCCTCTGCAATTGACGTTGTAGCTGCTGGCGGCGGCATCGATCTGTTGCAGGTAACTGACAATGGATCCGGAATCATGGTAGATGATCTTGATATTCTGTGCGAGAGACACACTACTAGCAAGATTAAGAGCTTTGAGGACGTTGCTAGCGTTGCGACTCTTGGGTTCAGGGGAGAAGCATTGGCTTCGCTGTCTCACGTCTCTCATCTGAGTGTTGTCACCCGCACCAAGGATGCTGAAGTGGCGACTTCAGTTTCATATGAGGAAGGGATCCCGACAGCCAAAAAAATCACTGCTGGTCTTGTAGGTACGCGTATAACCGTGGAGAACCTGTTTTACAACATGCCAATTCGAGCCCGTACGCACCAGGGCAAAACCAGGGATACTTATGCCAAGATTCTAGAGGTTGTCACGCGGTACGCGCTTGTAAAACCAGGAACCAGGTTCAGCTGCCGCCAAAAGGGTGATACACAGCCAACTGTTTTGTCGGGCAAAGACACAAAGTCGCGGATCCAGCAGATTTATGGCAACTCAGTAGCGCAGGAACTGCAGCCTCTGGAGATCAACTGTGAGCCGAGCATGGGCCTTTTAGGTGCCAAGGGACTAGTTTCTGGCGTAAACTTCGAGTCCAAAAGGTCGCTTGTCTCGATTTTCTTTGTAAACGGCAGGCTGGTGGAGATTCCAGCATTGACAAGAGCAGTTTCGGCAGCATTAGCATCTATTTCGCCCTCGCTGGCCAATACTGGCTTTATTTTACTTGAGTTACTGCTTGATCCTACTGTTGTGGATGTGAATATCCACCCCACAAAGCAGTCAGTTGGGTTATTGTACGAAGAGGCACTGATCGGTGCAGTTTGCAGTGCCATTGACGCCAAACTGACAAGTGCTGAAGCAGATAGCAGAAAATTAAGGACACAGTCCTTTATTACTAGCCAATTGACATCGGAACCGGCAAATTCGCTGGCAAGACCAGCAACCAGCAGCCAAAGCCAGAGCCAGAGCTTTGTTGCTGAAGAAAGACCACAGTCACAAAGAAGGTATGAGCACAAACTAGTGAGAACTGATCCCAGACAAAGAACGCTAGCAGTATCCAAGGGCTCTATGGAAACACCGCATAAAAAAGTACGGCTGGACGAGGATTTGAATGAGACAGATGCCGGAAACCAAGAACAGTTTGGGTATAAAGTCGAGATTGATCCAGAAGCTGAGCACCGCCAGTTCAACTTGGGATCAATAACAAAGCTAAAAAGCGAGGCCCGAGAAGCTATTTCGCAACGGCTGCTTAATTTATTTGCTCAAAGCACGCTGGTTGGCTGTGTTGACAAGGCGCGCTGCCTGGCTGCTGTACAGAGTGATTTGAAGCTATATTTGGTTAACTACCGTGAAGCAGCGCGAGTCCTCATCTACCAAACGGTACTGTCAGACTTTGGAAACTTTGGAGTTGTGGAAATAAACAGTGACGATGGTTTAGATCTGTTGGCTCTGGCGCAGCTAGCTAATGCAAACTACAGCGATGAGCAGCTCAAAACACTGGCGGCGATGCGTGATATGCTTTACGAGTATTTCCGCATCCAGCTCTCTGAGATCACCGACGAGGGAAAGATTCTTTTAAAGCAAGTCCCGTTGCTGATTCCCGGAATGCTTTTCAGCCCAGGGAACCTGGTCGATTTTGCAGCAGCGCTGTTGAAACTAGACTTTGATGACGAGCTGGCGTGTCTTCGTGGTGCTGCTAATGCAATTGTGGAGCTGTACGACCCTAGAAGTGTGGGAAAGGACGTGGTAGAGACGTTGTTCAGCTGCTTCAAGCAGGCGTTTGCGCCTACACGCGATCTCGAGCACACGGTGATTGAAATTGCTAGCTTGCCGGGGTTGTATAAAGTGTTTGAGCGGTGTTGATGATGCCTTGTGTGGTGTATGCCTTAGCGGACAGGAGGAGGTACTCTCTCGCCAGCCTCCTTTGCAGGCTCCAAAATCTGCCGGCCAGCCGGCTCTTTATTTGGAGTGCCAGGGCCTGGCCACTGTGGAGGTAGTAATCCGGCGCGTTTGAAGAGCTTTGCAACAGCGTCGCTGGGGTGGGCGCCCACACCAAGCCAGTACTTGGCTCTAACAAAGTCGAGATGACATTCTTTGATCGGTAAAGCGCCAGCAGCCTTTTCCACTGGACTGACGGGCTCAGGAACGGCGTTGTACATTCCCAAGACTTCGAGGGGAAGGGCATCGCGAGCACGACGGCTTTTGGCAACGACAATATTATACAAAGGCTGGTGCCGTCTGCCAAACCGCGCAAAACGGATCCGAATATGAGATTTTGGTGCCATGGCAGTGAACGAGAGCCTGAATAAGCTAACTGTGAATTATCACCACAAGTGCATCAGGTAAGCATAGGCAGGCCGACAAGCTGAACTCTAGGAGACAGAAACGGGCACCAGAATAATGGACCTGAAGATGGATAAAGTGGTGTCAAAATTGGATGCTTTACTTAAAAGATTGTTTGGCTTTGATTTGATCTGTTGATTACTTTGCTTTGATTGTTGAACCACTCTTTCAGAACTGAACTTTGTGAGTGCTACTTAATAGATTTTTTTCGATATGCCACACTGATAGTTGTGCCATCATTATTATTACTATTTCCATTGGTGTAAATACTGTCTAATTGTGACTTAACTTGTACTGTAGATTTCTTTGAATCCACTTCTAGAATCCGAAAGTCTGGGCGGCAGCGTACCGCGCGCCAAAAGTGCAGGCGCTTATTCAGCCGTCGCAGTGGGCAGCCATAAGAGGATTTGCTGGCTGCTGTTCCTGGCCTAAAACTGTACTCTCTGGCCTATTATGTAATAAATTCGGCGTTCAAAGTACCGTTGGTACTCTCAACAGGCACAGGCGAAGCATACCCGCAGAAAAAGCTGCATCCCCCACAAAAGCAAATTTTTCTTGTATTGAAAAAGCTTTCACGCAGAACTCTACCTCAATGTACGATTCCTGCTCAGTAATAATCTGCTGTATCGCTAAATATGCTATCTCTTTCAGCAAATCTTGTTAAACCCCATGTGTTATTTCGAGCCACCGCGTGCAGAATCGAACAAGGGTTAGGCAATCTATTTGCCATATCCTGTCGCCGAAGGGTTATCTTCAACACCGCTATCTTTTCGATAAGACCTGCAAACTGCTGATAGCGAAATTGAAAAATAAGTGTATCTGCGAGCTAAATTCAATCACAGATGAAGTTTAGATACAAATTTTATTCAATCAACTGTTTATTCTGGGGTAAAGATGTGCAGACACGGAGAAATAGGTCAGGGGACTTGAGGAGGGGGCCTATGCATGATGTTTCGACAAATGCACAGTTTCTGTCGCCTTATGCATATAACTTTAGGAAGTAAAATACAGCCAAAGACATACACAAAAATTCCGTCAAAGTCTGTAGATACGGTCAAATAGTATTGCCGCAGCGATACAAAAAAAAGTTCTGCCATTTCATAGTCTAGTTTCTACACTTCAACATGCAACGTATGAGATCAACCCCGGATTTTACCCTTGCCCATTCGCCGGTGTCGATTTGTCAAGCGCGCAGCTGCGGGGGAATATATTTGTATATAACTACCGACTAAACACCCTCTTCTTTGACCACAATTGTCACATCAACACTTGCTTTTCCTTCCAATCATGGCAGCAACTTCGCGTCCTGGAATTGAACGCAACCCCCCCTCGCTGCTTGGTGTCCCCGGACACCGTCACACTCAGGTCATTCACTCTAACGACAGACTCAGCTACACAAAGGCTGAGTTCGCCGGCAAAGACGCCCAAATGCAGCAGGTCGCACAGATCCTGGCTACACAAGGGTTTGTTCCTTCTGAGTTGATTGATACTGAGGTCGACTGGTTCTACAACCAGCTGGGCATTGACGACTCTTACTTTGCCAACGATACTGCCGAAAACGTTGCTTCTTATGTGCTGTCACTTTACTCCGCTAAAGTCTCCGCATACGCTAGCGACGACCACAAATTTGAAATTCACCTCAAGCGTGAGAGCGATGACAACGCTGTTTACATCGTTACCTCTGCTCCTGGTGTCTCTACTCTTGATGGTCCTCAGTACGAGAAAATTATGGATACGCAGTACCTCACTCCTTCGAATCCAGAATGCGCTTGGCGTTTGGAGAGCTTCCAGTCTGGATCCTCTCAATCGAGCCAGGACGGTATTGCCCAGCAACTGAGATGCTACTTCCTCTACCGCTGCAACTTTGCCAACACTCCTGAGCCCAAAATGTCGTCAGAATCCGACATCCGTGCCATCTCAGATAAGACTTTCTTGGACAAGGCCACCCCCCACACTTTGAAGCTCTACGAATCTGTGATCAAGCAGGTAGTCAAGCGTATGGGTCCCGTTATTGAGCTCTACGAGCAGGAGGGAACCCATGAGGGCCGCCTCGTCATTGGTTACCGCCAGGGCACTGCTCCTGGCTACTTTGCTGCTCTGTCGCATTTGTACCACTACTATGGCCTCATGTCCACCCGCAAGTACGTTGAGCAGTTTGCTAACGGTGTCACCGTTGCTTCAATCTATTTGGCTCCTTCTCCCAACCCCAAGCAGGGCGCACCTCCTATCGAGCACTCTATCTACCAGATTGTGAAGGAGGCTTCCTTGCTGTTCTGCTTGCCAGACTCTGTCTTCTCGCTTGAGCTCGCCAGAGGTGAGTTGTCTTTGCAGGAGGCTGTCTACGCCCACTGTGGTTTCATCTTTGTTTCGCACTTCCTCAACCGTCTTGGTCCTGAGTTTGATGCGCTCCAAAAGGTTTTGGACTCTTCTTCCACTACAAACGCAGAGCTTTTGGACCGTTTGAAGCACCGTCTGCGCGGTGAGACTTTCACCCGCGAGTACATCAAGGAGCTGATCAAATCGCACCTCGATATCGTCCAGGCCCTCTACCTCCACTTTGCCAACATTCACTATGTTCAAAGCAACGCCGAGCAGGACAACTTCCTCCCTACATTGTCCTACCAGCGCCTCCAGACCAAGGAGGCGATCAGCACTGAAGAGCTCCGCCACATGGTCACCAAGACTTTGAGCGACGAGCACGAAGTTCTTGTGTTCAACGCATTGCTGCAGTTCAACCTTCAGGTCCTCAAGACCAACTTCTACACCCCAACAAAGGTTGCATTGTCTTTCAGATTGAACCCGGATTTCCTGCCCCGCTCCGAGTACCCGCAGCCATTGTACGGTATGTTCCTTGTCATTGGCCAGGAGTTCCGTGGATTCCACCTCAGATTCCGCGATGTCGCCCGTGGTGGTATTCGTATTGTCCGTTCCCGCAACAAGGAGGCCTACTCCATCAATGCCCGCTCTATGTTTGACGAGAACTACAACCTTGCCAATACACAGCAGCGTAAAAATAAGGATATCCCTGAGGGTGGTTCCAAGGGTGTTATCCTCCTCAACTATGAGCACCAGGACAAGATGGACCTTGCTTTCCAGAAGTACATCGATGCTATCATTGACTTGTTGATCCCTGGCCAGTCGCCCGGTATCAAGGAGGCCATTGTTGATCTGTACGGCAAGCAGGAGATTCTGTTTATGGGCCCTGATGAGAACACCGCCGGTCTTGTTGACTGGGCTACCGACCATGCCAAGGCTCGTGGTGCTCCCTGGTGGAAGTCGTTCTTCACTGGCAAATCGCCCAGCATTGGTGGTATCCCCCACGATGAGTATGGTATGACTTCTCTTTCTGTTCGTGAGTACGTCAAGGGTATCTACCGTAAGCTTCAGCTCGAGGACAAGCCTGTGTACAAGTTGCAGACTGGCGGTCCCGATGGCGACTTGGGCTCTAACGAGATCTTGCTGAGTACATCGAACGAGGTTTACATGGGTATTGTCGATGGTTCTGGTGTTTTGGCCGATCCCAACGGATTGGACAAGACTGAGCTTCTTCGTCTGGCTACCGAGCGTAAGATGATCAATCACTACAACGTGGCCAAGCTTTCCAAGGATGGTTACCGCGTTTTGGTTGATGATACTGACGTGAGACTGCCCAACGGTGTTGTTGTTGCCAGTGGTGTTGCCTTCCGCAACACTTACCACCTTGAAGCAGCCAAGATGCATCAGGTAGATGTGTTTGTTCCCTGCGGTGGTCGTCCCGAGGCAGTCAACACCAACAATGTCAAGGAGCTTATTGATCCTGAGACTAAGCGCACCAGAATTCCTTACATCGTTGAGGGTGCCAATCTGTTCCTTACTCAAACCGCCAAGCTTGAGCTTGAAAAGGCTGGCTGCGTGATCTTCAAGGATGCATCCACCAACAAGGGAGGTGTCACTTCCTCTTCATTGGAGGTTCTCGCTTCGCTTGCATTTGACGATGAGCCCTTCTACAAGGACATGTGCGTTCGTGATGGCAAATCTCCTGAGTTCTACGAGGAGTACGTGAAGGAGGTCCAGGAGCGCGTCAAGCTTAATGCCAGCCTCGAATTTGAGGCCTTGTGGCGCGACCACGAGCTTCTTGATGTGCCTCGCTCAATTCTCTCTGACACTTTGTCCAACGCCATCAACAAGCTCAGCGACGAACTTAGCAGCTCCAACCTTTGGGATGATGTCGAGTTCAGAAACCGCATTCTGAAGCAGGCATTGCCCAAACACCTTGTCGACCACCTTGGTCTCGACCGTGTTCTTAACAACGTTCCCGACTCTTACCTCAGAGCTACATTCGGCTCTTACCTTGCCGGCCGCTACATCTACCAGTGCGGTACTGCAGCCGACCAATTTGCATTCTACGAGTACATGGTTGCTCAACAAAAGGCTTAAAAGCATGCATTGTATAAAATACATAAAACCGACTAAATTATCTTTAAACCTAGCTGGAAACAGTCGTTGAAACGGCTAGATATTTACAAACCTGCCAAACTGTCATAAAATCGACTCAATATTTACAAAATCTAGCAGGAAACAGTCATAGAAACGACAATGTATTTACAAACCTACCGAGAGACAGTCATTGAAACGACGAGATTATTTACGAACCTACGGGGAAACAGTCATAGCAGCAGGCTCTCAACTGTTTTTGTTCCTACATGTTTTCGTGCCCACTTACCGCCCACATTCCACCCCCACATTAGTACGGCGACTTGACAGCTCGCCCACCCCACCTCACGTCGTGATTTCGCCGAATTTAGTGGCTTGTTCCCGTTTTCTCCTGCCTCATTGCCGTTTTGATCTGCTTCATCGCCGTTTTACAGTGAAATTTCAGGTCTAAACCCTGACCACCAATGTGGCGGGTTAGTCATTATCGGTTAGATAAATAGCACGAGCGCATTGTTCTTTTGGCACCGGAATTCTCATTGAGTAAGTATCTAAAACAACAAATTCTGTCACAAAGACGCGATAGCAAAAGCTAGGGGCTATTACCGGGAAGTCAACGAGGAAGGATCAGGTTACAGAATCGGTACCACAAGGCATCGGATCAATAGGCAGGAAATGAGTCATTTGAAAGCTGGCCTAGTGATTTTGCGAGCAAAACAAAAGATATTCGGATCCTTTTCAATGCCAATGGCTTTTAAATAACGCTGGCCTGCACAATCAATGCTAATCGATTCGAAAGCAACGAAAAAGCCATGGCTTTTGTCAAAGGTCAGAGGGTCCTTCAAATCTACATGTGGCGTTTGCGGCGCTATCTTGCCACATCTCCTGTCATCTGCTGTGACGGCATTTAGCGTTGATGTGTGCCAAGATTAGCTCTATGTTCCACACAATGTCTGCGCCAGACAAGTGCTTATCAAACGGCGTGTCGTCTGTCGTTGGTTGCAGCCTGCAGATCTCTATGCCCGAGTCACAACTCATGAGCCTGGAAAATGTGTCAAGCGAAGTGCTTGGCTGTATGCGCGCAGTTCGTTCAAGGTGATTCAAGTTCAGGGCCTAATACACATGGATACATTCGCATTTGGGATTGCTACGACCCCCTGCTAATTATTCCGTTGTACCTGCTTTGATCATCACTATGGAATTCCCCGTTCGGACGACTCGGACCCGACTTCTACCCCTTCCCTGAAAGTATCCAGTGGCCCAATTGATTTCCCCCTGCCCTTGGTTCCCTGGCTTTACCCCGCAAAAATATGGTCTTGTGACTTGGATCACGTTTTTTACACGGAGACTAACAAAGACAATGTTGAAGAATTACATCAAACGCGCTGCTGCTACAGCCGTGCCCCGGATTTCTCGCAATGGTAAGTTCACAAACAGGATAGGTTGGTGTTTTGGACGGTTGTAATGCCGGTTTGTTAATTTTAGCCCTTGGTTTCTTTCAAAAAATGGTGCTGCTGGTGTGCCATTCATAACCTAGGGTTTGACAGACCTGCGTAATCGCTTGCATTATGCATGACATACCAGCTGGATCGACTGGAAGTTTAAAGCCAATAAACAGGTACCTGTATACCAGCAGCATCCTTCCACCTAAAGCACCCACCCAACCACACACACAAATTGAACATGTCTAACTCAGCATCCCAGTTCACCAAGATCAAGGTGGCCAACCCCGTTGTCGAGCTTGATGGCGATGAGATGACCAGAATCATTTGGAAGTCTATCAAGGATGAGCTTATTCTTCCCTTCCTTGATGTTGAGCTCAAGTACTACGATCTCGGCATCGAGCACCGTGACAAGACCGACGACCAGGTCACTGTCGACGCCGCTGAAGCCATCAAGAAGTACTCTGTTGGTGTCAAGTGTGCTACCATCACTCCTGACGAGGCCCGTGTCAAGGAGTTCAACTTGAAGAAGATGTGGCTCTCTCCCAATGGCACCATCCGTAACATTTTGGGCGGCACCGTTTTCCGTGAGCCCATTGTTTTGGACACCATCCCGCGCTACGTCCCCGGCTGGAAAGAGCCCATTGTCATTGGCCGTCATGCTCATGGCGATCAGTACAAGGCCCAGGACTTTGTGGTCCCCGGTGCTGGCCGCGTTGATATGGTCTACACCCCCAAGGAGGGCGGCGAGGCCACTACCATCAAGGTCTTTGACTTTAAGGACCGTGGTGTTGCACTGTCGATGTACAACACTGACGAGTCTATCCAGGGCTTTGCCCACGCTTCTTTCAAGCTCGCCATTTCTCGCAAGCTGCCTCTCTACATGTCGACCAAGAACACAATTCTGAAGCGCTACGACGGCCGCTTCAAGGATATCTTCCAGGAGATCTACGAGGCCGAGTACAAGAGCGAGTTTGAGCGCCTTGGAATCTGGTACGAGCACCGTCTTATTGACGATATGGTCGCTCAGATGATCAAGTCCAGCGGTGGTTACATCATGGCTCTTAAGAACTACGATGGCGATGTCGAGTCAGACGTTGTTGCCCAGGGCTTTGGTTCTCTTGGTTTGATGACCAGTGTTTTGGTTACCCCCGACGGAAAGACCTTTGAGAGCGAGGCCGCCCACGGCACTGTTACTCGTCACTACCGCCAGTGGCAGCAGGGCAAGGAGACCTCTACTAACTCCATTGCTTCTATCTTTGCCTGGACTCGTGGTCTCGCCAAGCGCGGTGAGCTCGACGGCACTCCCGAGGTCGAGGCCTTTGCCAACAAGCTTGAAAAGGCTACTATGGAGACTGTCACTATTGACGGTGTTATGACCAAGGACTTGGCTCTCCTCCAGGGCAAGACCGACCGTTCTTCTTACTGCCTCACCGAGGAGTTCATCAAGCACGTTCGCAGCCGCCTTGAGAAGGAGCTTTAACTCTGATTTGTATGACTCGAGTCTTGACTGGGGGGCAGCACCAGATAGCGTACTGCTCTTAGAGTTGCGACTGTGATGAGACCCAGCCCGATCATTCGGAACATGGGTGTCCCGTAGTGTTTGTAGAATAAACCGTGCGGGTCCGGCTGGGCCATTTTTTAGACCTTGAAAGTACCACTTTTAATGGTGTGGGGTGTAAGAGAGGCAGGCTGAAATGGCTCAAACCTGGCGCTGGGAGCCACCAGACCCCTTGCCCTGGTTACAAAAGCGGCTCCAGCTGTCCCAGATCTCCAAGGGCATTCCCACCTTACTGAGCAACTTGACAACAACTCAAACAATGTCTTCTGGTGTGCAATTGAATGACGACGCATTGACAGCCTTCAACGAGTTCAAGCTCGGCAACAAGAAGGGTGCCACCAACTACATCATCTACCGTCTCAACGATGACAACACCGAGATCATTGTTGAGTCCAAGGGCAAGGCTGCCAAGTACGAGGAGTTCATCGAGCTTCTTCCTGAGAACGACTGCCGCTACGCTGTGTACGACTTTGAGTTCGAGCTCCCCAACGGTGCCGGCAAGCGCAACAAGATCGTGTTCTACCAGTGGTCTCCCGATACTGCCAAGATCAAGCCCAAGATGGTCTACGCTTCAAGCAAAGAGGCTCTTCGCCGCGCTCTTACTGGTGTCGCTGCTGATATTCAGGGCACTGACTTCAGCGAGGTTGACTTTGAGACCGTGCTGGAGCGTGTTTCCCGTGGCGCTATCCGCTAAACACCTATTCACCAATATGATATTGGCCTAAAATGCGCTACGTGCTCCAGTATCTGCACGATCGGCGATTTTGTGGTCCCGTGGGTCTGCGGCTGCTTCGTAAAGAGCAATGACCGGTGCGCGGTTCAATGGCTGCCACTCGCCCCGTAAACCAATATAGGATAGGGCTGACACGTCGTTGCCATGGTTGGCTGATATAAAGATCGAGATACTGGTTGTTGCCGCCCAGTGAGCGCGCGCCAGGGCGAATTCGACAATCCCGTCATTCTCAGCAGTACCGATACCTATATTTGCCGGAAAGTCCAGCTGCTGAGTTGGTTTACGGCTAGTGGCGGCGTCGAAATCGAGACCCAATGTGTTTTTGAATAATTTGATAGTTTTGGGCGCTCGCGAGTCCGCAGGTGCTCGAATTAGCAGCGAGTGCAGCTTCACCAGCGCTGTAAACGGTATAGTTATTAGCAACTCCTCATCAGCATCGCTTTCGCACAATGGATCCGTCTTTAGTCTGTCCTCATGAGTTCGGATGATCTGTGCGGCTGAGCCAGGTTGGAGCTCATTCAAAGCTTGCACCGAGTCTCTGTCGATCTGTGCAAAGAGTGTAGCACCCGCAGTACCTGACTCTGGCGGCGGAATGTGCTCGTGTTCGCAGCTATGATGGTCACACATCAGAATCCAATCTCAAGGCAGGCCCCCACACAGGCAGTGATATTGTCTGAGGCGCCGGCGCCACCACTTGGCGGTAACTGGGCGGGCGTGCATGTAATCGCATGTGATGCCGGCCGACCGATCTACCTGCTTGTAGGGGCATAATGCATAAAAGTGGGGTTCGCAATCTAAACATTTATCAGCTTTAACTTGCAATGAACCCACAAGATCACAGCATTGTTCGAATCTACACCCACAATGTTCGTGTAGCCAAGCAGCAGTGCGATTTAGTGGAAGGAGAGCTCCCATGGCGTGACCGGCGGGATGCAGTTGCAGCATCGATCCTGCTGCATGCTGGCAGAGGAGCGTCAGTTGTCTGTCTTCAAGAGTGTTTACACGCGCAATTGAAGGACCTGCTTGCAATTTTAGGTGATGAATGGCGCGCAGCAGGCAGGGGGCGATGCAATGGCAACAGTGAGGGCGAGTTTTGCCCCGTACTGTTTAAGAGCTCCGAGCTGCAGCTGCTGAGCGAGCGCACTTTCTGGCTAAGTGACACACCAAACGAGCCCTCGCGCGGCTGGGACGCAAAGTACCCGCGTATAGCAACAAGAGTAAGGCTTGCTACTAGAGACCACACCCAGTTTACGGTCTGGTGCACCCATTTTGACCATAAAGGGGAGCGTGCTCGCGAACGAGCAGCAAGACTGCTTGCCTCTGATATTGGTGCGGCTCGCGGAGTACGTATTCTGGCGGGGGATTTGAATTCAATCCCTAGCGATGCGCCCGCAACTACTTTACTGGCATCTGGACTAGATAACACCGCCAAGACGGCCACACGGCGCTTCGGGCACAAGTATACATTTACAGGGTTCTCAGATGCTCAAGACCCTATGACAATTGACTATATCTGGTGCTCTCAGGAAGCGCACACTATTCTCCATGCCGTTTTAGACAATCAGTATGGCCATGCAAATGCGTTTAGCGATCACCGGCCGGTTGTGGCTGATGTTCGCATAGCGCCACATATTTCTGGCGCTACATATAGCTGACCATTGAAGCTAGCTACAGTAGATCCTCAACCTGCTGAGGTTTTAATCCTAGTCAATAATGTCCAAGCTAAACCACCTTTTGGCAGGCGGCTACGCCCACCCACTGTCGCGTTCATGGCAGCAGTCGCGCCAGATCAATAAAGACATGTTTGTCTACCCCGTTTTTGTCACTGCAAACCCCAACGACGAGGTGCCAATCCCATCGCTGCCAAACCAGAAACAATGGGGCGTTGATAAGCTGGTTCCGTACCTAAAGGGCCTGTACGCCAAGGGGCTGCGCAGTGTGCTTCTGTTTGGTGTCGTTGACGATGCCCGGAAGGACCCAGAGGGCAAGCTTGCGGACGACGAAAACACGCCGGTGATCCAAGCGGTCAAAGCTCTGCGTAGGGAAATTCCTGGTCTCTACATCATGTGCGATGTTTGTTTGTGTGAGTACACAAGCACAGGTCAGTGCGGCCTTTTGCGTGAGGACGGCTCGATCCGCCGCAAGGAAACAGTGGAAAGACTGGCCCAGGTTGCAGCGGCGTATGCATTGGCTGGCGCACATGCTGTGGCCCCTTCAGACATGATTGACGGTCGTGTTGCTGCTATCAAGGAGGCGCTTGTTGAGGCTGATGTCGCTCACCGCACGATGCTTGTGTCGTACTCTGCCAAATTCGCCGGATCTCTTTACGGTCCATTCCGCGATGCGGTTGGCTCGTGTCCTAAAATAGGAGACCGCAAGGCGTACCAGCTCCCGCCACAGGGTCGCGGGCTCGCTCGCCGTGCTTTGAGGAGAGATATTGATGAGGGTGCTGACGGAATTATCATCAAACCTTCGACATTCTACCTGGACGTTGTGGCCGATGCAGCTGAGATCTGCAGGGACTACCCGATCTTTACCTACCAGGTTTCAGGCGAATTTGCAATGATTCATGCAGGCGCTCGCCAGGGCTGCTACGATCTACGGACTATGGCATTTGAGACTGCCCAGGGCTCGCTTAGGGCCGGTGCAAACGTACTGATTTCGTACCTCGCTCCGGAGTTCATGGACTGGCTCGACGAGCATGTTGTTTACTAGGCAAGCATTGCCGTGCGTTGCTCGGCTTCTTTTGTCTCCTCTTCCAGCTGTGGCTCAACAGGGGCTCGAATATCTGTTGGAGCCGAGGGCAATTTAGGCACTGTCCTTTCATTTTCCGCAATTAAAGCGTCTAATTCATCCTGAACGTCCTGTTCATCTGCTTCAGAGATCCGTTCAGACAGCATTGCTGACACCTCCGCTTGGTATGCCTGCCCCTCGGCGCTTTCTTCAAGAATGCGCTCCACTTTGTCAATGGACGCCTCTTTGTTCAAAGCCTTGAGGACCTCATTGCCACGATCCAAGCTGGCGACTACCTGGTTACGCAAAACCGCTTGCTCGATATGTGAGGAAAGATCCTCTAAAGTTATCAATTGCTCGTCGGTTTGCTTGAGTAGTGATTCGTTGTGTTTCTTGCGCCGTAAAAGCAGCAAAGCTCTATCGCGCTGCTTTGTTTGTAGCAGCTCTATAGCCTTCAATCTGTCGAAATCAACTGCTTGCCGAAGACGTTTCTGATATTGGCGAATTTTGTCTCTTTGTAGCTTAACATCCAAAATTGCCTTGTCTTGCGCTGTAGCCTTTACCCGCGGGCTTCCTCCAGCAGTCCCTGAGATCCATTTGAGCCATCCCATTGTTAAATGAGGATAAGCTGCCTGCTGCCAGGACCTGCATCATGTCACCTCTTTTGGGCTGGGGATCGCACCGACAGCCTAACCCTAGAAATTTATTTGAATCAGCCAAAGCTCACAACTATTGCAAAATCCCTGTTTAAAAGCCTTTGCAATGCACAGAAGCGTTATTGAACGCTCAACCTACGATATTCTAGGCCAGTATATTGAGGCACAGGGTCATGCCAACATCACACTGGAAGAGGCAGTCGAAGTATGCCAGCAAAAAGACGCCAAGCTCCAAAGAGTCAAGAAAAAGCCGCTAGCAGAGGTTGTTCACCTAGTTTTGCAACGAGTCAAAGCTGACTTCCAGCGGCACTTAGAGTCCACCGAGGCTGTGGACATTGTCGATATTGCAGATGCAGATATTGCAGGAGATGAATTTGATGAAACCGACTATGATAATTATGGTACAACTAGCGATAAACTTATGGTTGTGAGCCACGAGGATTCCAACAAGATGAACGAGAGCATAAAACAGCTGTGGAACCATGCTCCGGCGGCTATGGAGCCCGCTGTGGAAGCTTCAGTCCCAACTGCTTCTCGTGCTAAACCAAAGAGCGAAGAAAAGCCCAAAAAGAAGAAAAGACGCACCGAAGCCAAGAGACCTACTTCAGCGGTAAGGTTAGCAGATATTGGCGGTATTGATAATATCGTCACGCAAATTTTGGAGCTGCTGGCAATGCCGCTTTCACATCCTGAAGTATACGCACAATTAGGCTCAGATATTCCTAGAGGCGTGCTACTACATGGCCCCCCAGGATGCGGCAAAACAATGCTTGCCAATGCTATTGCCAATGAGCTTGGCGTTCATTTCATAAACGTGAGTGCTCCCTCGGTTGTTAGCGGAATGTCTGGAGAAAGCGAGAAAAAGCTCCGTGAGATCTTTGACGAGGCCATTGAAATGGCTCCCAGTTTGGTATTTATGGATGAAATCGATGCTATTACTCCTAAAAGAGAGAATGTGCAGCGCGAAATGGAAAGGCGAATTGTTGCACAGCTTCTCACTTGTATGGACGATGTTGCATTGGAGAAAACCGGTGGAAGACCAGTTATGATCATTGGTGCTACAAATCGCCCTGACTCGATTGACCCTGCTTTGAGGCGTGGAGGCAGATTTGACCATGAGATTGCGCTAACGGTGCCCGACCAGGATGCACGCGAAAAGATCTTGAGGACAATGAGCCGGAAACTGCGGGTTGAAGGTGAGATGGACTACACCCAGATTGCCAAGAGTACTCCAGGGTTCGTAGGCGCTGATCTGAACGCTCTTGTTTCGGCAGCTGGTGTGGCAGCAATCAAACGGATTTTCCAAGAACTAGGCACAACAACAGAGGTTCCCAAAGCTAGTGCAGAAGATGCAGAAACAGCAGACACGGCAATGGCAGACGATGCAATGGACGTCGAGGTCTCTACGGTGCCTACAAGTCTAATTTCACAGTTTTTGGCACGGCACCCTGAACCGCTAAACGCTGAGCAGCTGGAGCCTCTTTGCATTACTTATGCTGATTTCGTCACTGCGATCCCGCAGATCCAGCCCAGCAGCAAGAGAGAGGGCTTTGCAACTGTTCCTGATGTCACCTGGGAAGATGTGGGTGCTATGATGGAGATCCGCGAAGAGCTGGAGTACGCAATTGTGGCACCTATTCAAAAGCCCGAGGTTTATGCTCGTGCTGGAATTTCTGCTCCCTCTGGTGTTTTGTTATGGGGACCTCCTGGATGTGGAAAGACTCTGCTTGCCAAGGCTGTTGCCAATGAGAGCCGCGCTAATTTTATCTCGGTCAGAGGCCCCGAGCTGCTCAACAAGTATGTTGGTGAATCAGAAAGAGCGGTGCGCCAGGTCTTTGTTAGAGCTCGTGCTTCTACTCCCTGTGTCATATTCTTTGATGAGCTCGACGCATTAGTGCCCCGAAGAGACGACTCGAACTCAGAGTCTGCTAGCAGGGTAGTAAATACATTGCTCACTGAACTTGACGGTGTTGGTGACCGAAACGGCGTGTTTGTGATTGCTGCTACCAATAGACCAGATATGATCGATGCGGCAATGCTGCGACCGGGAAGACTAGACAAACAGCTTTTCGTCGAGCTGCCTAACCCGCAAGAGAGAGCAGAGATTCTTCGTACTGTTTGTCGCCGTACGCCGTTGCAAAATGGTGTGGATTTGGTTGCAATGGCTCACGACGAGAGGTGCCGCAACTTTTCCGGTGCAGATCTGGCGGCTCTGGTGCGGGAAGCTTCGGTTTTGGCATTAAAGGCAGTTTTGCGTGTCAACTCAGACCAAAGTGACGATCAGGAGCCGATTGTTGTTGGTGCGGCAGACTTTGAAAATGCGTATGCCAAAGTCAGGCCCAGTGTCAGCGATGCCGAGAGACAGAAATACTATGCCATGCGCGACCGTATGAGCTCGTAAATTAATACCTAGTACATTATTTTCGCTGAATATTACGCCTAAACCTCGAATAAACGCTGCCAGCACCGTGAAGCTGCACACTGACCCAAGGAATATGTGTGTTTTTGGGCGAGTCTCGCGGGTTGACGTAGGCATAAGGAGGTAAGGCTTGCCTGCCTCTGATAACAAACAATTTTTGACGCTCAAATATTGCTGGATCGGCACTGGTTATCAGCCTACAGATGCCTCGTGCGAGGTCGAAATGCTGTACAACCGCATAACCAAGACATTGGCCTACCAGGTGCAGATCTAAAGTTGCAAATGCCGTCAAAACAGGGCAGTCTGGGTATTCAAGGTACTCACACTCAGTATTGGGCGGAGCTGCGACCAGCGCGACCAGCGTACCTTCAATTGCAATACCAATATCCTCCGGGTCGGTCCCCTCACTATCGATAATTCCAAACCCAGAGATCTTGGTTCCAGAGATAGCATCTTTTTTCCACTCGAGTTCGTACGGCTGCCAGTCGGTAAGGTGCTGCGGATTACTCAAATAAAAGTACGCCATAGTCTTGAGCATCCTCAGCTCGGCTGCCGAGAATTTCGGGGGCTCCAGCCCAGGTGGTTTGAACTCTGCTATTGATTCCAAAGTCAGAGTGTAGTCGCTGGCTTTGAAAATCTTGTCGCGCAGCTCGTTGTACGACTCATCCTGGCCCAAGTAACAGAGATTAGTAGGCCTCACAATTGCGCACACGGATGCATTCAGATCAAGGCCTAGCCCCTTGGTCCAGCCGGGGGTATTAACAATTAAAACACTGGGCCCTGTTTGTTGAGAATGATTTTGATAAACGTTGTACAGATGCTGTGCGATTTCGAGATACCTTTGTGGAGTATCGATTGGCGAAACAAACCCGAAACTGGTAGCGTGAATCAAGTTGGGCATCATCGGATGGAGCCAGGGCTGTGAAAAGTTCAGATCAGGCCCAAGCAGATGCAAAGACATTGTGCCCGGCGGAGCGTACTCTGGCTGTCCCGAGTCCAGCTCGAGGTAGTAGACTGTTTGCTGCTGCACGATCATTCTATTGGCAATTGTTTTGGAAAGCGTGGATTTGCCTGATGATTTGGGGCCAAAGGTAATCACGGTTGAGCCATTGCGAATCTGGGATGCAAGATCGCGCCAGGCCGTCATGATCTGCACTGTGTCTTCACCGAGCCGGTGGTCGGGTAGCCGGCTCAGACGCGGACACTCCAAACTTTTAAAGGGAGGACACAAATCGATCCATGGCGCCAACGGATCGGGCAAAGCTGTAATCTGGACAACTGTCGCTGAATCTTCAAACTGGTTTTGGGCCTCCAGAGGCAGAAAGTTCTGGTCGGTGAGCGAAAAATGCGGCTCCAGTTTGTGATACGGTGCAGTTGGGTTATGCACTGTTATGGCTCTTGTGGAAGCAGAAAGGGCGACACCGCTGATTTCAACTGTTCCCTGCAGAACTGTGAGCTCATAGTGTCCGGAAAATGCCAGCGGCCGCTTTACAGCATACAGGGTAGTCAGATCATTGAGTTTTAGCAACTTTAGCGGGCCAGCCGCTTGAGTTGACATTTATGCCAAAAAATTATGTCGAAATGCAGAGTTGTGCGCCTCGCAGGTGCGGGCACTCGCGCGCCACATCTCTCTCTATGACCGCCACAAAAAATGTTTCCCCGGTATGCACCGACTTTGACCACCCAGAACAGGGAAAAAGTATAACGCGAGTAACACCCCTAACCCAGACCCTCTCTATGAGTGCGCTGACGTTAGGCGGCCTATTGGGAGCCCGTCGTTTAGAATCCCGGAGCTGCAGCTTTACCACCTTTCCTTTAGCCAACTCATCAACAATGTCCGACTCGCTTCGCAACAAGCTTCACACCGTCCAGGCCGACGAGCGCTTCCCTGAGGCCAACCAGACTCACCGCTGCTACCAGAACTACGTCGACTACTACCGCTGCATCAAGGCCAAGGGCGAGGACTTCGCTCCCTGCCAGGAGTTCTGGCGCACCTTCCAGGCCCTCTGCCCCACACCATGGACCTCCAAGTGGGACGAGCAGCGTGAGAACGGCAACTTTGCTGCCCTCGGCCTTTAATTTCTGTGATCAAAACACATTTTGATCATTGCGATTAGCCCGCCTATGTATTAACTAAACCACAGCTGTGCGACCCGCGCTGCTGTCCTACATAAAATCGTCTTCCCAGTCGTCGGCCCGGAACTCATTGTTGCTGTGCTCGACTTGGTCGCTAGCGAAAAGATCGGAGTAGCCCTTATCCTTCTGTTCTGCCAGCTTCTTGTACTCTCTCTGCAGCTCAAGATCAGTTTTTTGTCTTTGTCTGTGCTCCTCAGCATACTCGCGGCGCTTTCTTTTTTCAAACTCCATCTTTTCATCCTCAAAGTTGGGGTGTTTCTCGACCTGCGTCTTGTTAAGTCGGTTTATTATTGCGTTGTCCCTGGTTTTGACAAAGACCTTTTTCACAAGCTGCTTCTTCGACATCGAGACCTGGCCAACATCCATTGAGCCGTTCTTTGACAGATTACTCCATGGAGTATAGATTATAGTGACGTTGTCCTTCTTGTTGCCAGATATTGAGTTGGCTTTTGTGAGCTGGGCACAGTCCTGTAGTAGATCTTCTGGCATTGAGTCCCATTCAATGCCCTTGGGCAACCGAGCATAGACATGTGCACTACTCAAATTATCAGCATGGAACCAAACATCGCATTCAAAGCCGTACTTGATCAAATCCTCGTCTAAAAAATAGTTAGTATTTGAGTCACGTCAAACGAGCGCCCTTTCCCGGCGGTTGCAATTATAACTTACTCTCGTACTTATCTTTACCCATGTAGATGACCACGGGGTCTCTGCCAGGGAGTTTCGACTCGAAAAACAATACCATTTTATTGCCGCCTGTTGGGTTTTTTGGAGATCTATTTTTGAAGGTGAAACAATATCGAGATAAAAATAAGGCGCCTAGAAACAGGGCTTTTTTTATTGCGGGGTCGGGAATTATTCGAGTAGACCACGTGATGCGGCTCCCGGACCACCTGGGTTTCTTCGGTCCGCATGTATGCAGCACCCGTGAATAAAACCTATGTAACCGAACAAATATCCAGACATTGCGAAAAGCAAACAGTAAACAGCGAGCTGGGAGTTGAAGCCCCAAGCTGTTAGCGGGCGCTAAAATGAAAGTGCCTGAAGGATATGAAAAACTTGACCTATATAATGTTCTTGACTGTATCAAGAGCTCAAACAATGCTGAAATAGCCAAGGCGTACAAGCGTGCGGCGCTCAAGACACACCCTGATAAGAGCGGCGGAAGCGACGAGGCGTTCGGGAAAGTGGCATTTGCGTATTCTATCTTGAGTGATGAACAAAAACGGCTGGCTTATGACGAGACAGGACAGGTCTTGGACATGGATGTCTCGTTAGCTGATCTGGTAAGGGAATCGTCGCGACGAGTGACTGATGAATTGATCGAAGAGGATAAAGATGAGTATCGTAAATCGCAGGAGCATCAAGACCTGTTAGAAAGCTACAACATCTACAATGGGAACTTTGACAAGATCATCGAATACGTGCTGCACACCGAGGCAGATGAACAGGACCGGCTTATCGAGAAGCTGGAGAAGCTAGTTAACGACAATGAGCTGCCCAAAAGAGCACTTTTCATCAAAACCACAACTCCGCAGGCCCGGAAGAAACGTATGGCCAAGATGATGCGCGAACGGACATTGGCCTCAGAAAGCACAATGGAAGAATCAACAACAGAAGAGCTGGCAAACTCAATTCGCAAACGCAATTCAGAAGCGGATGCAGACTTTATTGCTCAGATGGAAGCAAAGTACGGCAAGCCAGCCAAGAGAAGCAAACCAGCAAAAAAATCTAAGTAATCAATTTTGACATAAACTATAGCTTGCCCGAGCGTAGCTAGTTGCTTACTGCCTTGAGTGCGCCCGGGAGAGCCTTCATCAAAGCATCAATGTGGCCGTATTTGAGGACTGAAACGCCCATGTGGCCAACACGGAAGTAACGAGCAGCAATTGGCGGCAAGATTCCACCGGCAACCACAAAGTTTTGCGAGAGCAGCGTCGAAAGGAGCTTGGGCAGCTCGACGTTCTCAGGAAGGTAGATTGCACTCAAACCATGAGCAGCGCACTCGCGGTTCTTGGCGAGCAATTTGAGACCAATGCTCTCGATACAGTCCTTGAATTCGTCGCTCTTGGCACGGTGGGCAGCCCAGCGCTGCTGCACGGCCTCTTCCGTATTGCCAATCTGGCGCAGAGCCTCACGCAATGCAAAGATGCACTGCACGGCAGGTGTTGAGAAGTAGGCAGGCTTGCCGGCCTCGTATGCTTTCAAGATTGGGATCCAGGTCTGAACGTTGTGGTAGTAAACGGGGCAGGGCTGCTTGCGGTTGGTGGAAGCAGCAATGGCACGCTTGCTGGCAAAAGAAATAGAGCAGCCAGCGGGGGCACCAATACCCTTTTGAGGGCCAGTCAGGGCAAAGTCCAGTCCCCAATCATCGAATCTGAGCTCCTCAATGCCAACTGAGCAAACACCATCAACAAAGATAAGGGTATCGGGGCTCACGCGCTTGACAACAGCAGCCAGTGCCTTGAGGTTCTGCAAAACACCAGTAGAAGTGTCGACGTGAGTGATTGTAAGGGCCTTGTACGAGCCTGCCTTTAGCGCAGCCTCAAGCTCGGCCTCAGAAGTGGCACCACCAACATCGGCTTTGAGTTCAGTAACATTTGCGCCGTAAACAGCCAAGCACTTTGCAAAGTTTGCGGCAAAGAAGCCAGTGTTGAGGCAGAGCACGTTGTCGCCAGGCTCGACAAAGTTGGCACCGGCAATGTCCCAGCCAAGAGTACCGCCACCAGCAATCACGAATGGCTGTGCTTCAGGGCAGCGAGAGTGGAACAAAACTCTCAGAGTCTTGAGGACTTCAGAGAATGCCTCGATGAAACCAGGAGCTGTGTGAGAGACGGAAAAGTGTCCACTCTGCTCAAGAACGGCATCGTCGAACTCAATTGGTCCGGGGATTAGAGTATAAGGATGCGGGGCTTGTTGACTCATTGGTAGTTGTACTTGTTGGCTGAAACTTCTTGAATTGATCAACAAGTTAGTAGAGAAGTTAGCTGGGAGACGGCCTGTATTTGAACCCCACGTTTGTGGGGACGGGTCTGCTGACCAAGCCCGGGCAGACACTGGTCGAGGCCTGACTCGGGTAAATAAGCGCCAGAGGTGGGAAGGTTGGAGTTGAAGTGACATCAGGGGAAGGAAACTTGGCAATCGCCCGTGATAATATGGTGTTTAATGCGCGAAACACAGTTAACACTGCACCGTGCTGTGCTTACTGCTAGTCTGGACTACCCCGTGTAGGTCATTCAAGACATGATTCGACCCGGGACTGGTCGGTAAATCCCGCCTGAATGTAGCTGATAGTACTGAGCGTCGCCAGACCTAGTTATTGGCCTTAGTTAATATCTCTGTGAATAAACATTTTAATTGAGGAGTCTGATCCGGGTCATAATATGGCTAGCTGTCACTCTGTTTGCTAATCTTGTATTTGTAAATAACCTTTTACTCGCCGCCGCACATTCAGTGAATGTATAAAGCCTTGGGGATTAACATCGCTATGTATTCAGATGCAGGTGTATGCACATCAGCCGCTTTGCATCAGGCCACACTCTTTAATTCGAGCCATTGACAAGCATTCTTAAAGTGGAATCTGGCAGAATATTCATTGATCTGATAAAAACAAACTTTAAATACGACAATTGTCAAGAGATATTCAGAATTGGTCTTCGAGTCTTGATCGAGGCGGATCATTGTGGAGGTGGGGTGCATGATCTGATCCGTGTAGAAAGACGCAGGCGGCAATGGCTACTGATTCAGTCTGAATGAAGATGTCATTCTCTTATTAATCTTTACCTGAGCCTGCCACTCTGCTCTGCTCGTTTTACGACGTCATGCTATCCATGCCCTTGGAGCGGCTCACATGTCAGGCAAAGTGGCATTAGGGTTGGCAAACGAGATCTTGGCCAGCTGCAAACCACAGGATGAACGTTTATTTCAAAACAACAAATCAATGATTTCCTATGGTAATCCTTGTTATTCACATTATTTACTCAACATCAGAATGAGTTTTGTACCCCAACATGTTCCAATAGGGGCCTTGAGCGAAGCCCAGAAACTGATACGCCCTTCCCCTATCCCACTTGAAAATCCTGGCAAAATGACCGAGATCGGCATCATTCACTAGAGTCTGCAAAATAACCTTTGAGACCAAAGTTTTACTATCGATCTCCATCTCGATACTTGCTCACCTTTTTTCACTAGTCACTAGAACGAGGACTCTGGCATCAAACCTTTTCACTCGATCTCACCTAAACTCATATCTGCTGTGAGTCAATGCAAGTTCATGCAGCCAAAGAGCCCTTAGCTTCAAGACAATTTTAATGAAAATCCCCACATCGATAGTGATGAAGCCGAGCGATGTTGAATCTGAGCCACTAACTCGAGAATCTTTTGAATTAGATAGTCTCGAGGAACCTGCTGAGCTCCAGCTGCTCGGCTCAACGCTTTCGAATGATGAGCCCAAAGATTCCTCTTTGAAATCAAAGTGGCAAAGAATTTTTAGTCCCGGAGTCCAGCTGTACCTTGTTGCACTGACATTTGGTATTATGATGCGTGCTGTGTCCAAGTATGTTGTGGAGACAGTCGACCCGCTTATCGCCGTGCAGATGCGTATGGTTATCATGGGGACTTGTGCCCTTTCATATCTCTATGGTCGCCGGATTCCCTATACATTCTATGGGTCTCCTGAAGTTCGCAAGCTGGTTTTATTGCGCGGAATACTTGGTTGTGTTAATATCACCTTGATGTTTTTCGCCCTGCAGTTTATCTCGCTGCCAGACCTCACATTTCTTGGCTTTCTCGGACCGGTTTCGACTGGCATTCTAAGCCGGATCATACTGCATGAGAGCTATGTATGGCAGCAGATGGTATGCGGACTGGTATCGTTGGTCGGTGTTGCTGTTATTGCCAAGCCGGCATTTTTGTTCCCCACAAAACATATTAGCGACTCGGATGTTGTTGCAAGATCAATTGATCCTGCCAAAAGATCGCTTGCCATATTTGGTGCTGTTCTGGTCGTTTTGATAGCCTCGTTTGTGATGATTGTGACTCGCAAGATTGGCAAACGCGCTCACCCATTGACTACAGTAGGGATGCTAAGCGTTGCTACAGTTGTTGGAAACAGCATAGCACTGCTTGTCAAGTTTCTGGCAGGCGGCACTGTCAAGTACCCCTCTGACTTGAAGTCGTGGGCGCTAATTGCCTCTACAGGGCTACTTGGATTCGGGCTACAGAGTCTCAGCTCCAAAGCGCTCCAGCTTGAACAAGCTAGCATATTGGCTGCATGCCGTCCTACCCAGTTGATCTGGGCAATTCTACTAGAGGCTTTAGTCTGGGGCGATTTACCGGATATATGGTCTGTGCTTGGAGGGGCGATAATTCTTGTCAGCGTGACATACTCTGCGTCGTTCAAAAAAGATCAGCCTGAGACATAGGCTCTGAATTGACGAATGTTTTTCTATATATATTTATTACCATTCTCTCTTTACCGGCACTGCGTTAAACAACGTGCAAAATGAGTCGACTGGGCACAGGGTTAGGCACAAGTTTTCCGATCGAGCCACGGTAAATATCTGACTAATTTTCCATCGGTTCCTGTCCCCTTCCCCAGAAAGAAATATTTTTTTACCCTGCAGCAGATTATAAGTACCGCATCCCCCTTTAATTCTTCTTTGTGATTTCCAAGATTTCGTCTCCACCTTCAAAGAAACAGAAAATGTCCTCCTACGTGCTCTCTGAGTCCCACAAGGAGCTTATGGCCGCACCTCTGTCGAACTACGACGCTGAGGTCGAGTCAATTGTTCACGACGAGGTCCAGCGCCAGCGTGAGTCTATCGTTCTCATTGCCTCTGAGAACTTTACTTCTCGCGCCGTCATTGACGCCGTTGGAACCCCCATGTGCAACAAGTACTCTGAGGGTTACCCTGGCGCCCGTTACTACGGCGGTAACCAGCACATTGACCGCATTGAGACTCTGTGCCAGAACCGTGCTCTTGAGGCCTTCAACCTCGATGCTTCCAAGTGGGGTGTCAACGTCCAGACCCTTTCCGGCTCACCCGCCAACTTGCAGGTCTACCAGGCTATCATGCCCGTCCACGGTCGCTTGATGGGTCTTGACCTGCCCCACGGAGGTCACTTGTCTCATGGCTACCAGACCGACGCCCGTAAGATTTCGGCCGTTTCTACCTACTTCGAGTCCATGCCTTACCGTGTTGACCCTGCCACCGGTATCATTGACTACGACATGCTCGAGAAGACCGCTGTTCTGTTCCGCCCCAAGGTCCTTGTTGCCGGAACCTCTGCTTACTGCCGTTTGATCGACTACAAGCGTATGCGCGAGATTGCCGACAAGGTTGGTGCTTACCTCGTTGTCGACATGGCCCACATCTCCGGTCTGATCGCTGCTGGCGTTATCCCCTCTCCCTTTGAGTACGCCGACATTGTCACTACCACCACCCACAAGTCTTTGCGTGGTCCCCGTGGTGCCATGATCTTCTTCCGCCGTGGTGTTCGCTCTGTCAACCCCAAGACCGGCAAGGAGGTTCTCTACGACTTGGAGGACAAGATCAACTTCTCCGTCTTCCCCGGTCACCAGGGTGGTCCTCACAACCACACCATCACTGCCCTGGCTGTTGCCCTTAAGCAGGCCAAGACCCCTGAGTTCCGTGCTTACCAGGAGCAGGTTCTTAAGAACGCCAAGGCTCTCGAGAAGGAGTTCAAGAACCTCGGCTACAAGCTTGCCTCTGACGGTACCGACTCCCACATGGTCCTTGTTGCCACCAAGGCCGACAAGGGCGTTGACGGTGCCCGTATTGAGCACGTTTGCGAGCTCATGAACGTTACCATCAACAAGAACGCCGTCCCCGGTGACAGCTCTGCTTTGGTTCCCGGTGGTGTCCGTATCGGTGCTCCTGCCATGTCTTCTCGTGGTATGGGTGAGGAGGACTTTGCCCGCATTGCCCGCTACATCGACCAGGCCGTCAAGTACTGCGCTGAGTTGCAGGCTAAGCTTCCCGCTGAGGCCAACAAGCTCAAGGACTTTAAGGCTGCCGCCACCCGCGATGAGGACGGACGGCTCGCTGCTATCAACAAGGAGGTTTCTGCCTGGGCTTCTACCTTCCCCTTGCCTTACTAGGCTACTCGATGCAGTAAAAACGCTGTGAGTTGAGGATTCAATTCCTTTATTTTTATATTTAATGACATGTAGTTCAACCGAATGTCGTCGACATAATTAATTGTCCTTCCCCCCCTTTGTCATCCTCCTCCTTCAATGATCGTGCTTGCGGTCGCGGATTCGTTAATCCCAGATTTCGCAGTAGTAAGTTGGTTAGCAGTTCCGCAATTGGTGTTATTACAGTACTAACTCAGGCAATTCCATCGCAGTTTCAAGCGCTACTGAAGCCAGGCAAGGTTCAGCATGTTTTGGCACTAGGCAACGTTAGCGACGATAGCACACAAACGCTGCTGAAGCAACTGTCAAAGCAATACAGAGCAGTGCGCGGCAGCACTGATAAAGACCATACGCTTCCCTTGATTGACCTTGTAGTCCTCAACAACTTGCGAATTGGACTGATCTCAGGATTCACAGTTATTCCGCCCAACGACAGCGAAATTCTCTTGATAAAGGCGCGGGAACTCGATGCTGACGTGCTTTTGTGGGCCGGGTCTACCGAAGCCGATGCATTTGTTCTGGAGGACAAACTATTTGTGAATCCGGGGTCAATTACTGGTGCATTTACGCCGAATGCTCCTGACAACAGAGCTCCATCGTTCTGCTTGCTGGATGTCACCGATCGGGCAGTTACAACTTATTTATACTCCCTGGTTGACGACCAGGTGAAAGTGGAGAAATTATCCTACAAAAAGGGAGAAGTGATTCAAGAAGATTAGGCTGAACTCGAGGCAGATTCGGTATATGCTTTGCCCCCCCTTGTGATTGCAGTCTCAATGCAGTACTTTGATGCATCATAGGGCTAGGGTAACTTTTGGCTGAAAAAAACACATAAAGCCTGCTTTTCTGGTAGAACTTGTCTTTCTCTATCACACTATTCCAGGTTCCACAGGCTGCCCGCGCGGGCTTTCCTCGCAAGGCAAAACTACCATGAAAGTAAGTAGATGATGACAAGAAGGCATTTGGCTCGAGACTTTCTGTCGGTGTGGAAAAACCCTAGCTACCTTACTTTTTTTTGACTGAATACTGACCTTTAGAAATGAAAAAGCTAAAAAAGATGAACAAATAAATTATAGTCTAAAACTCCTACAGATCAGCCAACGCTTGAGAGCTTTTGAGCATCTCTGTGAGCCGTCCAGCCAGCGGATCACGCTCCTCAGAAAAACCGCCCTCGTGCCAAACTGTCATTTTTGAAAAGGGGAACTTTGCTTCCCGGTGTGGCAGTTCGAGTTCGTCGTCGTCGGCATGAGGATTAGATAGCACAACGCCGACATAGTCTGCTAGATCCACCTCGGCTCCGGTCAGCTCTTTGCCACGAAAGTACATCTTTGGACTCGGGGTCTGAGGATCCAAAATTAGCTTGGCTGTGTTGACGGTGCCAGTGTGAAATATCTCACAGGGCATGACATTTAGCCGCTGGTTTTGTGCATCTATTCTCTGGCTTGGAAGCAGGTTGAATTCACGGCTCATCTAAGTTGTTGTCAAGTGACAAAGCTGGCTCACATTGGATCTAAATGTGTACCTCAATGTGAACTTACTGTTTGAAGGTGCAGCACATCTCGATGATGTGAAGGAGGTGTCTGGGGAGCGATATAAATAAGGTTTAAGCTAGTGGTGCGGTCCCGCTTGGAGAGCACGCCAGATCTGTTCTAGTTCTGGCAATCTGGGTGTAACATTCTCAAATCCAAGGACGACTCGGTCTCTGTCTTTGACAAGAATCTGTAAAGCATGCTGGACCTGCCAGCCAATAAAAACTTCGTTAATAACAACGTTGACAATTTTGTGTGCTGGCAAAAAGGTTTGGTGATCGTCCAAAACGCAAAAAAACCCCCATCTATCAATCTGGATGCCGACATCCTTTACTTCCATGAGCGATTCCTGTTTTCGAATACGGACAGCTAGCGGGCTCAAAAGAACAAGAAAACTGATGTAGATATTGTATCCAAGGTAATACGAGAGTGCTGCAGAAAGAAGAAGCACGCATTGGAGTCCGATAGCTGCTTGTGAAGGGGGACCAACCACCGTGAACTTTTGGACACCCTCGAACTCCTGGACAATCATGTACGCAACTAATTTTCAGTAAAGGCTAATGATGATGATGTTGAAGCTTTAAGCCAAAGCATGAGGACCACAGACAGCGTAGTTTCAGGCCACGGCTAAATTGTTCAGAAGCAGGACTACCCTCGTATCTGCGGATTATTAAGGTGCGATTTGGCCAGAGATAGAAGTGAAGGGACTGTATTGTCGCGAATATGGCTATTTGAATCTGCGTATCAATGACAATTCAAATATATTGTCGTTCAACTGGATAATGAAGCATTTTTACAGTCTGAACTGGACGCCAGCATGGACTGCAGATTCGTTACAACTTTCACGGTATATTTCGCATGCACTGCGTATCAAGTTACTGTAGGTCAAGCTAAACTTGAACATATCACCTAGAGCACATCCATCTTGCCAGCTAAACGCGTGGTTTTCCTTTCAAACTGTCTTCAAAATCCACTCTTTGGCACTGCAAGATCTGCTTAGTATGCGCCATTTTATGCACCTCAACGCGACTTAATTAGTTGCAGGATTCCCATACAGGCGATTTCCCGACCATGCTGGTCCATGAGTTTCCGGGTGTCCAGGTTGATGATTTTAGAATAAGAGACGAGCATAATCCTCCTGTTATCTATCTTCTCACACATGCCCACTCAGACCACTTGGAAGGGCTCGAGAACAAGTCCTTTCGAGGCCCTCCCGTTCACTGCTCAATTGCAACCAAAGCCTCTGTGCTCAAAATCCGCACCAAAAACGGTACCGGGGTGCTGAAATACCCACACTTGAGTACACATGGTATCAACAGCTCCGATGTTCTTGTGGGATTACAGATGGACGTTGCCCACAAAGTGCGGTACCTGGGCCAAAAGTACCTTAGCATCACATTGATCGATGCAAACCACTGTCCTGGCTCGGTAATGTTTCTTATACAGGACGAAGACGGTCTGGCCGTGCTTGTCACCGGCGACAATAGGTTTGAGTCATGGCACGTTAATGCGCTGGCGCACCATCCATCGCTACTTCCCTTTACCACTTGTACCAACAAATCAATCTCGATCTATATTGACGATGTCTACGCTACCCATAGCGATCCCTTTCACGAGTACCCAGAGTATATGGAAAGCACAAACTTTCTCAAAGATGCGCTATCGCATTGCTACCCCGCAGAAGCACCGTTTGTTGCAATGTTCACCACAACAGGCTATGAAAAAGTGCTGATTGCACTGGCAGCCGCATTTGACACCAAGATCCATCTGGACGAGTACTACTACTATTTATATTTATCGGCAGCTGACAGCTGTCCTACTGCCAAAAACCTCATTACGCACTGCACGCCGTTTGCAGATCAGGCCAAGATACACTGGTGCCGAAAGGGCGGGAGCTGTCCATCTCGCAAAAGACAGGATGCGGTGTTCTTTTCTCCATGCACCACCATCAAGGAAGCAGCAATAGCAGAGCGGAACAGAATAAAGTACTTGCGGGACTACAACGTTGGCGGGTACTGCGAATTGCCGGTGTTTATCGATAGTGACACTGGGAACCGATATGTGCTTGGCAGCGACCGCGAAACGCTTCTTCCAGGCTCGCTTCTGTTCAAGTTCTCGCGCCACAGCTCACGATCAGAAGTTGAGCTTTTGCTAAGACTGTTTGCAAGCCGCGTAGTCTATTCTTCTTCAGGAAGGCCGCTCCTGGGCCTATCCCGGATCAATTCTGAGCCAAATGCTATAGCCAATGAGCCAGACACCACTGCCAGGGCAGAGCATATGGGCACCAGCAGCTCATTAGCTCTGTTGAACAAGCAGCGGCCGGTGTTCGAGAGCGCTCACCCAGTGACGGTGCCGAAAAAACGCAAGCTCAAAGCGCCCAACAGCTCGGAATCAATTGACAACACCGAAGCTCTGGCATTTTTGAACAAACCCAAAACTGCAAGCCAAAAATCGCAGGGTTCTTCTGTCTACTCGTGTACCTCCTCAGTTGACGAACTTACCATGCTTCCATCACCGGGACAGTCGCCGTCTGCTTGTCGTATCGAGGAATTACCTGACAAAAGCGAACTGGAAGATGTTAGAGAGGATTTAGAGGTACGGCTACGAAGCGATCCTGAACTATGGAGCCAGCTACACTTTGACTGGAAATCCGATCAGTAGGGCGCAGTACTGCGTTTGGAGCCATGCTTTTTCTCCTTGTGTGGGCCCCTTCTTGATTTTGTACTGGCCTGGGCCTGGGCCTGGGCACTGTCAATTGTCCACTCCTTGACCAAACCGTCTTCGCCTCCAGTGTACAAGGTAGTTTGATCTGCAAACACTGCGCTCCTGGCCACATCCTCGCCGTGTGCACCTTTAAGCTCGATGAAACTGCCGGCAGCTTCATTCGCGAATTGCACTAGCTTGAGACTGGCTCTGTTATTTGAGCCGACCAAAAAGAAGTTTTGCAAGTAGCATGCAACGTATTCACAGTCCCACGCTTGCCGAAGATCTCCAAACTCAGTTGGCGGAGGTTCCTTGACATCGTCATTGGGGTCAGCGACCTGATAAATTGACATTGTTTCCATATGGCTCAGTGCCATGACTCTTTTGGTGCTGGTGAATTCAGTTTGGTGGATCGAGGAGTTGTGGTTGATAGTCTGGTAAATAGCGTCGTCTGCATCAGTAACGCTAGTATTGTATAAATTAACAGTGCCGTCAGTAGATCCACTCAGCAAAGTATGATCGAATTCAAAGTGGAATTTGATATCGGTAACATCGTCATTATGCGCATCCATGTATTCGGCCAGCGGTTTGTTCAGCTTGCGTAGATCGTAAAGCAGTACACCGGCATCAGACTGTGTAAGCTCAGTGCCGAATGCCAGCTCGTGGTTCTTGACAGCCATACTGGATATAGGTCTGGTGGATTTGACAAGGTTCATGGACTTGGAGGTTCTCGAGTCAATGCTGTGAATTTGACCATTTTGATAGGAGGAAAGCACCGCATTGTTGACAGAACACAATCCCGTTATATTGGAGTCAAATTTTGATGCCTGCCTACACTGTTTTGTTGTTGGATCAATCTGGTGAACTGAGCCATTACTTAGGCCGCACCAGAGGCTGTCCTCAGAAAGTGTAAGATGTTGGACAAACTCGCCGGGAAAGTTGGCTACAATCGAACCAGTCGCCATATTTGTACAACTCTGAGAAATTTTGGGCTCAATACTACTGTAGAACAGCGATTTTCCTAGTTCCTTTCACCAAAATTAATGCTCAGTGCTACTACCGGGGCCTACAGAAAATAATTATGTAACGTGCATACTACTTTCAAGAGTGCAGGTAATCGATCTCAGCTGCGCGAACGTAATACGTGTCGCTTGTTCCGTGTCGCTTGTTTACAGCATTAAACTGCTTGATACGCCATGAGTTCTGCTGTCAACAAATCGAACACGCGTTTCAAACCAAAGGCGCTTGGACGCTCTGCCCCGCGGCCCTCTGCGGCGCGACTCTCGGGTCTGCGTAGCTCTTTTGCATCCTCTGACAACAAAAGGCCCTCGTTTTCAGAGCTAAAGCGGCCTGTACTAGTAGTCCCTGAGCAGCAACCTGCTGTTGAGGAAGCTATTGATGAGCCCAAAGTCACGCTTCCGTTACCAAAAGGCCAGAAAGAGGTGCCAGCTCAGGATATGCATGCCATTGACCACAAAGCCCAGCAGCCCATGGTTAGCGCGACAGAGCCGCAACAGGCACCAGAGCCGCAACAAGCAGCAGTGCCACAACCCGTGCAGGCACAAGTGGCTGCCAGTTCAGTAGGTATCAAACGATCTGCAGAAGTCGCGTCACTGCCGCCGTTGGAAGAGCCAGTGGAAGCAGAAGTAGCTGCCATTGTTTCTGAAATTCCTACTGTTGACGAACAGGGTCGACAGCTCATCAATCCAGAGGATGTAGATGCTGTGGCTGCTGCCAATGCTGACGATGACTCTCACGCTGACCGTGCGATCAATCCAGTGACATTTACAATGGCGGCGCTGTGCAAGGATATCCCCGTTGGAGTCCCCAACGCGCGTTACCACCGATTTGAGCAGGCCCGTCTTTCGAGAAAGCGATACAGAGCGCGACTACTACAAGCTAAGAAGATGATGCGTGGAGAATACCAGCCGCGTAGCGCCGAGTTAAGAAAGGAGCTAGAAGAGCTTTACGATGAACATCAAGCCGAACGGCTAGAAAGATTTGGCAATGGCGAAAAGGCCGATGGCTACGACGCTCTCAATGCAATTGACCAGCAGCCCCTGGAGCACCAGACGATGAAGCTGCAGCTTGGCAAAGACGGCCAGATTTTGCTGGACGAGCAGTCCCAGACCATTGATCGTCACGCGCAGAATCGTGCTGATGATGCTGATTCCCGTGGCCGGGCGAAAGAAGTCGATGCCTATGCAACTGTGATCAATAGCTACAGCTTCAGCAATAAGGAGCGACCCGAGCGCTGGACAGTCATTGAAACTGACAAGTTCTATCAAGCTCTATCAGTTTGGGGCACTGATTTCAACTTGATTGCTCAGATGTTCCCCAATCGCACCCGTCAGCAAATCAAGACCAAATTCAAGTACGAGGAGCGCCGAAACATGGAGAAGCTGCAGCTGTACCTTGTTCATCGCCGCAAGATCAAGGTCGAGGACTACTCGAAAGTGTGTGGTAGAGAAATTGGCGAGTTGGGCGAGCTGGAAGAGAGTTTGCAGAAGCTGAGGCAGGAGCATGAAGAGAAACTCAAAGTGGAAGAAGCGTTCCGCGAGATGGCCTCTGCCGAAGACAAGAAACGGCAGCAGCAAAGCTTGGACCGCCGTCCTGGCCGCAAAATCGTGGTCAAGCGTGAGAGACGGTGATTATTTATTTATCAAGACATTATTTATTTAACCCTTTTCTTTATGATTCAACAAAAGTGTTGACTGATGATCTGATCGAGATCATCAAGACTATACGGAGCAAACAAGATCACACTGCCGTTTTTCGCCCGCGATTTGTCTAGCATTTTGTGATCCTCAAATTCGGTAAGCATGATCCGGAAATTCTGCTCGCTCGACACAATAAACCGCTCCAGACACATGTTGTATAGCTCATCATGAGGAACCCCATATAATGCCGAGCCCAAAGCATTGGCGTCCAGCTTGTGATCGTGCATATTCTGGTACTGCTGGAGTATAAGAACCTGGTACAAACTCTTGGCATTCTTGGTGATGGATGCCAATACCATATCAACTGCATTGATTCCACCAGCGCCGCGAGTCTTGCCCAGGCTCAAGATGTCCATGTATGCAGTCTCAGCATCATAGCCCTGGAAAGTATCGATCTGGTGCCAAACAAAGCCAAACTGGTGCATCTGCTGCTGACTCCACAAGATGGGGGCATTTATATGGTCCACAGAAACCACTAGAGAGATATTGGGGCTGCTGGCCATACGCGCCAAGTAGTCAAATGACCTGCCATCCTTTAATGCTGGACCATCAATGCTGTGCACCACTAAAACAAGACGTGCCTGTGGCTGGTGCTCTTGGAGGTAGTTCAGAAACAAGATCAAACGCTCCGACGGAGATCTGAGCCAGTCATTTGTGATCTCTTCATCGAGAAGGGCATTGACGCAGGTGTTGAGAATATCCTTGAACGTCGTTGCAGTGTTGTACCCATTTGCAACAACGATTGGCACGTCAGACTGCCATGTGTTTAATAAATCATTGATATAGATCCGTTTGGATCCCACTCCGTAAAAACATAGATTGAATTGGTGGCTCAGTTCGAGCTGGTACTGTGGTTTATATCGTTCAAGTGTTGATTGGGCACTATTTTGCAACTCCAACAATCCCTCTGGTTTATTGCGCATCAGCTCAATAAACATGGCATGATCAATTTTTGGGGCACGCGTAAACGGGATTGGCACTTTTGCGCCGTTTTCCCGCTGCTTGTGCTGGTCGAAATAACCTTCATAGCCATCAACAAAGAGGGCAGACGACTCGGGCACTTGCGGCAGTGATTTAAGAGCGGCTTCGTCTTCGTTGCCAATTTTAGATGCAATAGATGCTAAAATGGCCGTGCTAAACTCGCTATTGCTAGTAGCGGCCTTTTTTTTCGGTGGCATGCCTCAAATAAATAGAGCACGGCACAACAGGGCCCGCAGACAGAGGCCATGCACTGCCAACTGGATCTGGTCCTTGAAAATTCGGATTAGTCATGTTATCACATGAGAATTTCAGGATCCTAGAAAGCACACCGCGAGCCTTTGGCAGTCTGTTTGGGCCATCTTTCTAGCGCTTTGCGGCCATATGATCACGTTCTGCCCAAACTGCTCGAACTTGTTGGGTATAAGCGCTGGTCCGTACGGCGAAAATCGTTTTGAATGCGGCACTTGTCCATATGTTTACAACATTGAGCCAAACTCACAGGTCTACAGCCGAACATACTCGTCTCGCAAAACTGTAGATGATGTCCTTGGAGGCGCTGGCGCTTGGGATAATGTCGACCAGATCGCAACGCTGTGCGCCAAGAGCGGCTGCGAGGGCCAAAAGGCATACTTCTATCAGCTGCAGATCCGGTCTGCAGATGAGCCGATGACGACTTTTTACAAGTGTACTACATGCGGTCACCAGTGGCGTGAAAATTAAGGCCTTGTTTGTGCATCCGGCTGTGAAAGCACTAGCATTAACGATTTGAGGTTTGCCAAAGTGTGTTTGATGTCAACGATCGGCAGTTCCTGTGCGATCATCAGCCTTTCGATATCTCGGTGCAATAAATAAAGTGCGTACTCAACGCGGTATAGCAAAACCCCTCCTGTCCACAGCGGGAAGACCCTTGATCCTGTGAGCGAAGTGCTAATCAAGTCGGAGATGTAGGACCGGGACCCAAATGGATGGACTTCATATGGAATTATTGTGTCGGTTAGCTTGCTAAGAAGCAGCACTAACTGGGCCACAAATCCTAGTGCCGCGCCAACTTGTAATGGATCAAAATGATCGATCTCAAATGCAGAGGGGAGCAAAGTGCCCGAAATTGTAAAATAGAACGAGTCAGATGCAGTTTCAATAGGGAATATCGTCATGAGCTTTAGCACCGCGCGTCGCCGCTCCCGTTTCAGCTTCTGGCTGATCTCTTCGAATTCAGCTTTGTGATTTTGTAGCTCCGGTTCAGCCTTTTGAAGCTGCTCTTTTAGCGTTGTGATGTGTTTTTGAAGTTTTAGAGCAGCATCGCCCTGCCGCTGCTTGACATGCTCGGTCTGAGCTAGCGTTCTTGCTACTTTGGCTTGAGTGATTGTCCGCGAAGTTTTCAAAGTGTTGACTCTTCGTTGTTTTGCAGCAATTTGTAGCTGTTGTTCAGATTTTAGTTTGGTTATAAGCGTGTTGAGCTCGTTTTGAGCATCCGCCTTGACCGCATACGACTCCGAGAGGCATCCCGAGTAGTTAAGGATTGACCGCAGAATCTCAAGTGTCATACTGGTCAGTTGGGCCTTTGACCGCAAAAGTTTAACCCCAAGCGGCTGAGCAGTGCTTTCCACAAGCCAGTCACCCAAGACAAGACATTCATACTGTTCTGAGCTCTGCTGAGCCTTTTCGGCGGGCCGCGCGAGCTGCTTTAGCGATATTCGTGACTCCTCTATGAGGCTGTTGTTGTTTCCGATGTTATAAAACCGCACAAGTAAGCGATTGCACTGCTTGATCTGGATAGGAGCATCGTCAAAGCTGAATTTCGTCTCCATGCAGACCAGCTGCTTTCGTACGCTGATTTCGCACTTTTTTACAAAGATAGCACTTTCCTGAGCATCGCAAAACACTATTGCCACGATATTGAGCCCGTCCAGCTCTGGGAAGTCCTCTCTAGCCCGCCAAACGCGGATTCCCTCGAGCTGTGCCAAACAGCACATGTGCTGACCGAGCATTTGTCCGAGCCGCAAACGATGCATCATAAAGTATGGTATGAAAGTTGAGAATATAGAGATTGAAAAAAATTTGAATTGTTGGTTCTAAAACTAGAGCTTAGCTTCAACGCGTGCGGCCTTGAGCACGCCCTCGAGAGCAGTAGCCTTCATGACATTGCCCTTAACCTTGAGCTTGCCACCCATAAACAGCTTTTGGGGGTTAGCCTTGCCTGCAACCAAGCTGGCAAAGTCGGCATCAGAGATAATCAAGGTAACGTCAGGCTTGATGGGCGACTTGCCAGTTCCGGCATCGCCCTTCTTTTTGACGTCAAGCCACCAGGAAGCAGTCTTGCCCTCCTTGTTCTTCAAGTCAAACTGGACCACAACGTTTGCCTGCTTCAGGTACTTCTTTTTGAGCTCCTCACTGGCAGTAATGCCCTGCTTGATGAGATCAAAGGAAGCGGAGGAGGGGAATGCGGGGTCTGCGAGAGTCATTATAGTAATTGTGGTGTTGTTTGTTCGGTCTGGTCCTAATTTATTCCCGGATCTACGGTCACATATATATGCACAATCACAAGTGATGAGTAATTGTGCGGGGTGCATCAAGCCTTCAAGGCTGCATCAACTTGGCAGCCACTACCTACTCAAGGTTTTATCAATTTGCAGACAAGAAAGGGTGTGGTTTGAGGCTCTAATGTATATTTATGCCCAACACTATAAAATCTACGTTTTAATATTGAGGAAACATACACATCATCTCTAGCTTCACGATATCCTTCTTTCGATATCCCTCAAAGCCCGGTCAGTATATGCATGCAACAGAACGTGATGCCAGCTACAACTAAATTAAACGCTTTGGAAATGCGGCCCGGCACGCCAAAGAATACCTTCGATGTTAAATCTAAATCTAAATCCATAATGCTATTGCATCCACCTCAGAGATCTACCATCAGCAGCTGAGAACCCTCGATGTTCTTTGGCCGGTGAACACCGACAAGTGCATCTGCCTTTTCAAAGAATGCCAGCTTCAAAGAAATCACGATAAACTGGAACCCAGGGCCCATGTGACGTTTGATAAACGATGCAACCAGCTTGATATTAGTCGGATCGAGCGCTGCATCGATTTCGTCAAGGACAAAAAAGGGACTGGGGCGGTAGCGCTGAATAGCAAATAAAAGGGCCAGAGCAGCAACGGTCTTTTCGCCACCGCTCAACTGCTGAATCTCTTTGTACCTCTTTGTAGGCGGCATGACGGAAAACTGGATACCTCTGAGGTACGGCTCTTCGTGATCAAGAGGGTTTAGAGTTGCCGAACCGCCGAATGGATGGGTCTCAGTAGTAGTGAGTTCTTTGTAGATTTCGTCAATGCTTTGTTCAACAGTCTTGAATGCAGGCATAAAGGCATTGATTCGGCTTGTTTTGACCTCGCTCAGTGTGTTTTCAAGCTCTGTTAAAGATTGGAGCTGCTGCTCAATGGACTCGTCGAGCTTTTTGAGTTTCTTGTCCTGCTCGGCTTGGCTGGTATCTGCCTTTTTAAGGCCGGCAGTAGCCTCTAAACGCTCAGCAAGATGATCAACTTCGTTTGTTAGTCGCGAGATAGTGGACACATGGTCTGCACCTCGAGTAATCATGTCAACATCGCCATCGCCATCGCCAGCTTCAGCGATTTGGGCCAGAGCCTGCTCTTTGAACCCTGAGATTTCTTCGCTGGAAAACACCATTCCGTCGTTAGCAGCTGCATTCAAGACGGCAGACTCGCTTGCTGATAGTTTTTCAAGCTCCTCATTGACTTCAGCAAGCTCGTCCTGTAATACAGTGGCCTCATTGCTCTGCTCAGTCTCCTGAATAGCAAACTGATCAAGTCGTTGAGCAGCCTCTTCAACACGTTGAGAAGCAGCCTCCAATCTTGCCATAAGTTGGTTCTGCTGGGCCTGGGTTGACTCCAGTTCAGTTTTGAGCTGTTCAGAGGTGGTTGTTTCGTTGAGCATTTCTTTGAGATTGGTCCGCTGGGTAACAAGCTTTTGCAAACGTCTTTTAGCATCTTCCAATCGTGTGTTTGCGGCCACCTCTGCTTCACGAAGTTTTCGTAATTCTGCAGCGATTTCGCTATTTTCAGTGTCGATTTTGGTCTTGCTAGACTCGAATTCCCGTAAAGACATTGAGATCTGCTCGGTGAAAGATTTGAGGGCTTGTTCACGTTTAGCGCTTAGTGTAGAGTCCAACTTTGTCACTTTGGCTGACAGGCTCTTAATGTTGCGCTGTAACGCCTCAATCTCCGGCTCACAGCTGCTCAGTTCACTCTGAAGATGCTCCTCCTCGCGTTCATGGCTTTCAATCTGCTGCTCCAATTCTTGCCTTACTGCTTCCTGAGATTCGATGCTGGCCTTTGTGTGGTTCAGTTCCTTTGAACAAACTTCTTCACGGTCACGGAGTTCAGTCAGAGACTCGGTAAGAGTGTGGATCTTCTCAACCATTCCCTTTATTTGTCTTTGCAGCTGTAGCACATTCTTCTCATCATATCTATCGCTGGTTTGAGAGACACCGCCCTCAATAAGGCTTCCCTTGCTGAACACAGTGCCATCTAGTGAAATAAAGGTCTTCTTGATCTTTCGTGTAAACCTCAACTCACTGGCCACCTCTGATGTCTCGCACAGAATCTTGTCGCCCAGGGCAAATGCCACTGCCAGCTTATAGCGCTCGCTGTAGTTGACACAGTCCATTGCCAGCTTTGCCTGTGGGTGCACTGTACGCAAACTTGTTTCAATAGGCTCAACTCTCAGCGTATTTAGTGGCAAAAAGGTCAGCGCACCCATTCCAAGCTCTTTGGCGTGAGCAATGCAGTCCTTGACTGTCTCAAATGAGTCCACGACAATAGAATCAAAATGGCTAGCAAGAGCACGATCAACAGCACGCTGGTACTGCTGTTCCTTTGGAGTGATAATATTAGAGAGAAGATCAATCACGCCAGGTCTGTACCTCTTGAGTTTGGCAACTGAGTCAAGCAGCTTTAGACGGCGCTGAGATGCACGTTTACTGTTGTCGAGATTCTTCAACTTGGAAGCCCCCTCTTTCAGCTTGTTGGACTGCTCTTCCAGGACATCAGATGCAATGCGCGTCTGTTCAGAGAGTTCACTGAGATTGTCGCGCTGCAGCTGCTCTTTCTCTTTTAAACTGTCAAGCTTGGAAATGCATTTAAGCATATCCTCGTTGCAATTAGAAAGTTGTTCCTGCAGTTCAGCCTGTCGCTCTGCAGTAGTATCGTACTGGGCCTGGACTACCTTGAGTTTGCGTTCCTCATTCCGGAGATCGAGTCTAGCATGATCCAGCTGGCTTTGTGCTTCGGCAGTGGTTGATGTGAACTTTGCGTCCAGCCTTTCGTAAAGCTCGATCGTGCGTTTTGGGATCTGGCTGAACTTTTCTTGGATGGGACCAGCCCGGTTCAAGATTTCTTCTTGTGCACGCAGAGACACTCCGATGCTATCGGAAATTTTGCTCAGTTCAGCAGAAATTCTGTCCACATCAGCCTTTGCAGCATCGCGTCTTGGCCGACTGGCGGCAAGCTGCTCTTCAATGATCTCTGCCTTTTTCTCCAACGGCGCGATCTCGCCACTGAGTCTAACAATCTCAGACTTTGTTTGACTGATCTCGTGCTTGATGGCGGACAACTTTTTTTTCTCCTTTGCTAGTAATTGCTGGGCCTGAACACGCTCGCTTTCTGTGCCACTCAAAGACTTGGATTTGTCGGCAATCGAAAGTTCCAAGGCATTGGCACGGCGCTCAAGGCTCTGTTTGTTCTCGTAAATAGCCGCTAGCTCCGCAACAAGTCGTTCCTGCTTCTTGGCATTGAGCTCGCGCAAAATTTGAGAGTGCTCATCGTCAACCAGCTGTTTATCAGAATTGAGTTGAATTCTTCTTTGAAGCTCGCGTTTCTGCTCCCGTGATGCAGCTAGTTGCTTTTTGCTCTTTTCCACCGTGCTTGTTAGCTGGTCGTACTCTTCTTTGAACTTGATAGATCCTGAAATGGTCTCTACAATGTCTGCCAACTCGCTGGGCGTCTTTGAAGCAATGCTCTCTACATCGCCCTGAAATACCAAGAAATTGCGACCTTGCTGGAGGATTTGATGCCTTTTGAGGGTCTCGCGATACGTATTCTTGTCAACCTGATCGCCGTTGATGTAAAAGGACGTCTTGTTGAGGCCTGCCTCGATAGCTCTTTTAAAGGCGATCTGGCCGTCAGACTCTGAGTTGTAAATGATCTCTACAAATGCGCTTTCCTTTGTGCCGCGAGAGTCAGTGACTACAGGAAGATAGCTTTTGGACACGAGATCGTCCCAGTGAACACCTCGTAGTTCTTCTAACCCGAGGCCCAGCACAAATGAGATTGCATCCATCAAGTTAGACTTGCCGGCACCATTTGGACCAACGATTGAGACGAAAAAATGGCCACCTAGTTCAGCAGTTACAGTGTCATTATACGATTTGAAGTTGAAAAGCGTCAGGCTTTCAAGGCTACCCATTTTGTGCCTGCCAAATGATGGGTTTAGTGTAAACAGAGGACCTTGCTAAAATCGCGTCTGCAGCCACGCGTAAACTAATGAGCTGTGGGCTGCTTAGAGCCGCCGCCATTTACCTGCATATGCATGGCGCCACCACCCTCTAGCAGCGGTGGGATCATGTACCCTTCGCCCTATACTCCATACCCTCCGCCCTACTATGGCGATATCGACATTCAAATTGGGGATAAGTGTTCATTGAGGATCGATAGAGGTCCACTTCACACTTGCTTTTGCCTCAACAACAATGAAAATTACTGCTTTACTCACCCTGGCTACCGCTTCAGCGCTCTGGCTCCCAGAGTTCAAGGAGGCCGAGGTGCTTGACGAAGCTTCTCTTAGACTAATTGATGTAGGCGATGGCAACCGTCGCCTTCTCAGTAGTGAAGAGGTTCTGGCGCTCAAACGCAAGGCTGTTAACTTTATGGACGTTACCGAGCACCCAAATGACGTTGCTGCTCTGGCAGTCGACGATGTGGCATTCCCAAGCAAGCTGGGCTTTGAGGACAAGATCAAACCACTACTCCCTCAGCTATCAAAGCAAAATCTCAAGTCCTTTTTGGTTAAGTTTAGCTCCTTTTTCACTCGATACGCCAAATCATCGTACGGTGTCCAGAGCACAGAGTGGCTCTACGACCAGATTGTTGAGATAATTGGCAAGCGCGATGATATCACTGTGTCCAAGTTCACTCACTCGTGGGTTCAGAACTCGCTGATTGCACAGTTCAAAGGTAGCGAGAACCCCGACCAAATCGTTGTTGTTGGTGCACATTTGGACTCGCTCAATTTGATTTTGCCTAGCTTGATGGCTGCTCCTGGTGCTGATGATGATGGAAGCGGAACTTCTACTGTGCTTGAAGTCTTTAGGGTGCTGGCGCAGAGTGGATACGTTCCTAAAAACACACTGGAGTTCCACTGGTACTCTGCTGAGGAGCTTGGCCTTCTCGGCTCCCAGGATGTGTTTGCAAGCTACTCAAAGAACAACAAAAACGTCAAAGCTATGCTGCAGCAGGACTGCACTGGGTACTCTGCAGGTACTACCAAAGATGGCTCGCCTGATTCGATGGGTGTGATCACCGACTTTGTCCACGAGGGTCTCACTACATTTATCAAGCTACTAATCTCTGGCTACTGTGACATTGCATATGTGGAGACCGAATGCGGCTATGCCTGCTCTGACCATGCCTCTGCAGGCAAATACGGCTACCCTTCTGCATTTGTGATTGAGTCTGAATTCAGCAAGTCGAACACGCACATGCACACGACTGAGGATACAGTGGATAAGCTTGACTTTGACCACATGCTTGAGCACGCGAAGCTGACCCTTGGCTATGCCATTGAGCTTGGCGAGCACTCCTTTTGATCTATGGCGCCATTGACTCTACGCATACTTGCACACGTTCGTGCATCAATTTTAAGTCACGTTACCGTGTCTCTGTCCTTATGTAATATGGCAAGCCACTAGTCTTTATGCACGTTTATTAATGCTTTATTAGTGCGGACGCGTCGCATCAATTCGCGAAAGTTGCCATTGTCAACAGCTGTATAATGTCGCTCACACCTGTTGTCGCAAATGCGTTTGCATTGCCTGACCTAACACAGGCAACAAGTGTCTATCCTAATATCAGAGTCATGGTTTTGAGGTCGCGACGCGACAACGAGACCAGATTCCGTGGCGTCGTCACCGATGGCAAATACAGCTACACAACGATATTTAACAGCTCGCCGGGAAATGACGCCGAGTCGTTGACTGTGGGTGATGTTATCGAGGTTGCAAAGTACTCTCTTCATTTTGCAAACGTTTCCAGAGACCCTGCCTCACCGCTTCATCCAATTATGAGAATTCATGCTTTTACTGTTGTATCACACCAAGACGCAAATTCGTTGCCTGCCTCTACCAAATTCAGTATTGATACTTTAAACGCCATTCGTGCCGCTTCTGGTGCTGCTGCTCCTGCCGCTGCCGCCACCGCCCCTTCTGCCCCAGCAGCAAATCCTGCCCCAGCAGCAAATCCTACTTCTGAGCCAGCCAAGAGGTCATACAATGCTTCAAATGCTGCTACAACCACGGGTCCTCAAGCCAAACGCCAAAAGGTCAAAGTTCAGCCGATTGAAAGTATCTTCCCGCTAGCAACCGGTTGGACGATCCGTGCCCGCGCTAGCCGTAAGGGACAATTGCGCAGCTACAAAAACGAACGCAACGAGGGTAAACTTTTCAATGTGACTTTCCTCGATGAAAGTGGCGAGATCAAGGCTACTGCCTTTGGCGAAGAGGCCGAGAAGTTTTACGGCCTAATCGAGGACGGACACATGTACTACCTGTCAAATGCCAAAGTCGAGCCAGCAAACAAGAAGTTCAGCAATGTTAAGAATGACTATGAGCTTTTCCTTCGTCGTGATACCATCATTGAGCCCTGTGAAGATGACGACTCCAGCATCCCTGAGGTCAACTACGACTTTTGCAACTTGGAGAAGCTTCAGGATGTCGAAAATGGCAAGTATGCTGATGTTATTGGTGTCATCAAGAAGGTCGGCGAACACTCCAAGATCACCTCCAAGAATACTGGCAGACCTTACGACAAACGCGAAGTTGAAATTGTTGACAAAACTGGCTTTGCAGTCGATATCACTCTTTGGGGTAAAGAAGCCGCAGAATTCAGTGGCCAGGAGTCAGATGTAGTTGCGGTCAAGGGCGCAAGAATTGGCGCGTTCAACAACCGTAAGAATCTGTCGACTTTGAGTTCCTCGCTCGTCACAATCAACCCGAATATCAAGGAGTCTCATGCTCTCAAGGGTTGGTACGATGCTCAGGGCCATGACCAGCAATTCAAGGTCATTGAGTCCGAATCCGGTGCTTCAACCCAAAAGACAGAGATCAAGCTGATCAAGCAGGTCATTGATGAGCAGATTGGCGCCAGCGGCGACGCAGCATACTTTTCAATTCATGCCACTATTCTGACAGTGTTTACCAAGGGCCTCGCGTATCCGGCGTGTACATCTGAAGGCTGCCAAAAGAAGGTTGTGCAGGAAACTGGCGGCGACTGGAGCTGTGAAAAGTGCGGTAGCACAATGTCTGTGCCGAATTACCGCTACACCTCCAAGATGATGGTAGGTGATGGCTGCAATTCCGAGGGGATGCGCCTCTCGTTCTTTGACGAGACCGCAAAAGTCATCTTTGGCAGACCAGCCAGTGAGATTGTGGAAATGCAAAACGACGAAAATGCGCTTAGGGATTTCCTGAAAACCTTGTCGGGTCAGGAATACATTATTAGGTGCAGGGCAAGACTCGAATCCTATAATGGCCAAGAAGCTATCAACTACCAAGCACTAAGCTTAAAGCCATTTGCTGACGATGTCGAGGCAGACACCAGGCGTTTGCTTGAAGACATGGGACTAATGAGCTAAAACTGTATGTAAGAAGACTGTACTAATAATCGGGGATATTACGCGACAGGAGCCAAAAGCGCTTAACCGCATCGGCGGTCTTTCTGTCACCACGTAATAGGACCAACTGCTCAATAAATGTGCGCCTGACGCCTGCGTCAAGACGAGATACAGCTTCGCTTACCGGATGGACTAGCAGTGCTTGTTCCAACAGTAGCTTTGTAGCAAGAGAATGCTTTTGGAAGAGTCGCTTGATAACATCGCTGCTGTAAACAAGTTCAGTACGATTTGCCTGGCCGGATATTTGCAAAACCAATGCCCGTATAAGTGCAGGACCAATTTCCGGATAAATATTGCTGAACTCGGGCAGTGCAACAAACACGTACCAAAAATCAGACGCTGCCTGGAGGGCAAACTTGTTATCAGATGATATACTCGCAAGTGCAATGTTCAGCATCTCTGGGGCCCGACCAGAACTGTAGAAAACCTGGAACGAGCTTTTCACAATTACCAGGATCAATTTGAGGCTTTCAATGGGTGTTTCCAAATCAGCAAATTGAACAAGTCTTGTAGCCAGGGCAGAATCTAGCCGCTTTTCGATAGCACAGGTTGAGGCTGCAAATGCTGCAAGTGAGATAAGGTAGGGTCTGCAACTTGTATTGGCCTTTGGAAGCATTGCCTCTAAAAAGCTCACTACAATCTCAGGTTCAAATACCATCGGGTTGGCCACTCGCTCGCAGAGCCCGGCTTTAAAAATATCGCAAACCGTTTCGCATGTCTCGCCATCGCTGCTGACTTGCGGGATATCAAATATTGGCAATACAATTTTGCGCAGCCCAAACGGGTCGTTTGCATAAAACTGCCGTGCCTTCTCCCTTACAGCGCTGGAACTGGCCTCGTCACTAAGCTGCAGAGCCTTTGTTAGACTAAGTATGCATCGAAGCTTTTCAATTTCAAGAATATCGAATGACAGTATCAACTTCAATAGATGGATTGTTGCTTCGGCTTGGATCTGAGATGCGCCGAGGGTGCTAATAATAAAGGCAACACCACTGATCACACGTATCCTAGCAGTTATTGAGAGCCGCGAGCTATTTTCAGCTAGCGTTGATAATAGCGCTGAAATGTGGGGGGTGAGTTTGGAACGGCAGCTGGAGCAAAGCTTTTCAATTGACTTTGATGCCCGGATCTGCAAAGTAGGCTCCACCAAGCTCTGGAATAGAAACTGCATGGCAGGCACCAAAAACTGCTCGCCAGACTCAGATTCCAAAAACGTTCCATAGGACCCAACCATTCCAATACCTGTTCTTAGCACTCTCCAATCGTTGCATGTCAAAATCTTGTTGAACAACGAGCTTGAGAAAAGCGCCTTCAGCAAGAGCTGCGTGTCCGAATTCGCGAGGACCATATCAGCAACAGAGTCCAAGCAGTAGATAAACACCTCAATTTGGAGCCAGATGTTGTGAGGGATTGAGGACATCCCACCGCTGTTGAGAAGGGTTAAAACCTCAGTCACAAAGGTTTCTATCATTTTGGGGCCCAACAATTGGAAAGATGACTCGATAAAGTCGGAAAAGTCACGGCGAAGCTGCAGAACCTCATCATCGAGCACTCTATCCTCACATAACTGCATCCGAACGATATACGATGCCACAACTCCTTCGAGGACTGGGTTCATACAGCTTGACATTCCGTCAAACACAATATCCTCAACTCTTCCGCTCCAAAACTCCAATACATCATTTCCGATATCATCTTCAGTAACCGGCTCCGCTTTTCCGGCGAGCTTCACCAAATAGTCAATTAAAGGTCCGTCCATCACTTTGTTTTCCTCACATATCACAATCACCAGCCGACAAAGGGCAGCCTCAATGTCTTCATCAATAATTGCTGCATTAATGCGTTGATGAATGGTATTCACTAGCATTTGTCTTTGCCCCGCATCCCATGAGCTTGAATACGAGCGATAAATCTCGGTAAATGATTCAGCAGCAGCAGTGAAGATCGAGTAGCTATCAGATCCTAGGAGTGAGAGTAAAGTCGGCAGTAGCGGTGACAAGTCTGAGCTGAATGTTGTGTACCATGCCGTAAATGCATCCAGAATTAAGACTACCAAATCCTCGTTGCAGATACTCAGGATCTCAGCCATGTAACCACAAACAACTGTTGCAAGCGACCGCATCTTTTCCCGTAAGTTAGGAAGCCCTGAATGATACTGGCCGTAATCTTCAATCAACATTTTGCAAAACATGATGGTATAAGAGGAGGTGCTGCCAATTTCACTGCATATATCCTGGATTGGCGTCAACCATTCATCGTATGATCTAAAGAACAAGAGACTTAGGGTCGTAATCAGCTTGTTGGCGGCCAGGGGATTGTTGTTCGCAACTGATTGTCGAAGAATGGTAAGAAGATTTTGTCTGAGTCCGACAGGAGGGGGCAAACTCTGGTCGTGTAGCCTTATTGTCACAGTAACAGCTCCCAAAAACTGTGCCTCTGGTCTTGAAGAATTTAAAAGATAATCGGCGAGAATCCACCCTGTTTCAGATTTCTGGGCCAGTTGAAGCCTCTCTTGAGCTACCATGATATCATTTGGGTCACTTTTAACATCATAAAGCGTGTCTATCAGCCGATTTATGCCTTCAATTTCGGCACCGTTCATGGTGAGAACAAATGAGTCACGTGCGTGATGGGCACCTCAAATGATGTCGTTGAAAACGGTAAAGCACAGAAAGGTAAGTTTAAGGAGCTGTTTTCAGAAATTAAAGCAAATCGATGTAAATAAATAAAGAAAAATGTTGAAAATGTATCTTCTATCAGACGTACAGCCTATCGATGCAATGAGCAACTCGCATCAGATAGGTTTAATGCAAGGCACATGTTGTAGAAGGCGAGTGTCCGGGTGCGCGTGCCAAACTGGTTGCACACTCTGGTGAATGTAATTTCTTAGAATTGATGCAATTTGTACAAATTATCTAGTTCATTATCTCATTAGAATGTGAAAGACTCCTCGTGGAAATCAATGTGATTGCGGGTCAACTTCAGACCATTGATACAGCCCTGGCGAACATCGTCATTTAGGCCATGGCCACCACATGTAAACACACAAACGGGTCCGCGGGATTCAGCTGCGGTTGCCTCAATATATTGCTTCAAGTCAGGCTTAGTATCCTCAAAGATGACTCCAGGCAAAACGAGTTCGGAATCGGAGCTGTCCTCACGAGATTTCTCTGACATTTGGATTGACTGAGCTTCGCCGCCAACCTCAACCAAATCGGTGTGGGTGATAAAGATCTTGACCACAGTGTTCTTTTTAGCTGCCATTGCAGCCAGCTCTTCGGGGAACCATTTGAGAGCATTGTGATGTCTCACGACCCAAAGAATCTGGATAAGCTGATTCTCAGTAGCCTGAGCAGCAATGCTGGCAAACTGGGAGCAGACAGCAGTGAAACCAATACCGCCACCAATGAGAACATACTCCTGGTAGCGAGCAGGGTTAAAGTGAGTGCCATATGGACCCTCAACAAGAACCCTTTGGTCAAGCTCGCCGCCATTTGCCAAAACCTTCTGCTGCATGGCCTTGGTAACACCGTTCATGACCTTGGTAACAAGGCGGAACTTGTTAGGCTTGCCCTCAATGGGGATGACAGAGAAGGGGTGGCACTGATAAAAGTTCTTCCAGTCCAAAAAGTAGAGGTAGACGTACTGGCTGGCCTTGGGCTTCCACAGTCCAGAGTATGTGACCTCAATAGACATGACATCTTCATCGGAAACGGTAATAAGCGCACGAGTCTTGGCCGGGTTGGACACAAGAATACGAACAACGCGAATGAGACGGTCAAAGATCCAAAGACCAACGGGGACCCAGTATTGAGCAAAGCCAACACCAGTCTTGATCAAGTGGTAGTACATGGCAACAAGGAAGCAGATGCCGAAAAGAGTGTGGATAGTACGGAATGCCTCATAAGACAAACGGCGAATCACCCTTGAAGACTGAACACAGATGATGAAAAGAGCGACAGTGGCAATGACGCCTGCAACCATGTAACTGTCGGCAAACTTGCCCATACCACTCTTGAGATGCTGGTAGTGGCCGTACAGAATACTGTGAGCCAAAGATTGGAGCAAAAAGACACGAGCAATCCAGCGGTGCCAAATCATAAACTGTTCATGATTCCAGCCAGTAAGCCAAATCATAAAGTTGTTGCGTCCACCAAACAAAAAGAGCATAGGCATAGTGTACATTGCCATAGTACCAGTACGAATAGCAGGTACCATTGTATTGTAGTAAGGTGCATTGGCTTGCAAAGCAGCAGCCAAAGTTACTGGGTAGTTGTAGCAACTCAAAACAATCACAAGTGTAAGGTAACCAATTAATAGTAGTGAGTGCATACGAGGCGGCAAAGTCATGGAAATAGCGCCATTACCGACCTCAATAGGTTCAGAGGCATGGCCGTTGAAAAGAGCAGGAAGAGCAAAGAACTTGCGGTAGGCGCGTCCGACTTTACTGTTGGCAAGAGCAATGGTGACAGAGGGAAGAGTCCAGTGCAATAGGTGGAGAGCCATTTGGATTACCATAATGCCAAAAATGTAGATCATGGTAGCCCAGCCGTAGTAGTCATTGCGAGTGTATTGGAAGTAAAAGTCCTCACCCGCACGCTGGTTAGCTTCGCTAAAGGACTTTGCCGGAAGCTTGAAAGCGCCAGTAGTAGAGTTTGTAGCTTGAGCGTAAGTCTGCTTGATGGGGTTAGCAGCAATGGCAGCTTGCACTTCAGGCAAAGTGTACATGAGGGGCGCCTTATTGTACTCACAGTAGCGATCATACTTGGACCAAGAGTGCTTGATAGCCTTGTGATCAGTAGAATTAGAGGCAAAAGTCTCGATACACTGGTAGATTGACCGAACAATGTTGTCCAGCTGGCAAACACATGCATCATTGACTTTGGCAGCAGCAGCGCGAGCTTCCAACTGAACAATGTCCGAGGCACCCTTTGCAACTTTCAAATTACTGGCCTTGCAATCAGCAACAGCAGCGTCATTGGCAATGACGAACTTTTTGCAGATCTGGTAAAAGGTATCAGACTGGAACTTCTGTTGGAAATATGGTGAGGTTGCATCGACGGCAGCAGCCAGTGCAACCAGCAATTGCAAACGCATAAGAGTTTGTGTTAATTATCGTCCGCACGTAATACTTTCACCCGGCTTTTTAAGATGTACTGGTATTGTGGTAAGGATCTGCAGAATCACTTGCATGCATAGTGCATTAGGGTATGATGTACCTGTACCTGATGAAAGGGGCAGGGGCTTGTTCGAGAAGGAGAATCTTAAATTGCATAGCTGATACTTGGTGGTTTGACTAGCTGGCAGATGCTTTGGTGAGAAATTGACCGTAAATAAATACGCCTTTAGGCGCTGTATAGTTGAGGCAACTTATAACTGCTATACCTAGAGAGCAGACGGGCATTTTAATACGTCAAGCTACCCAATGAGCATCTTGCATCATGTGCGCGCTATGCATTAGACGTGTAGGATTATACAGAACTTTAGCGCTCCTAGAAAAGTATTGTATATTCAAAAGAGCCCTACGGACCAGACGGAACTCGAAGGATTTGTGTTCGTTTATAAAGCACATGTTTTCAATTTCCACAAACGCTAAATGTTGAGCTTTCGAGATTGGCGAGACAATCGTGATTGATTCTGTCAGCCAGTAATAACTGCGCATAAAACAATGATCAAAAGCGCAGGGTAAGAGAACATTTGCAAATTCCTTCGGAATCAAATACTTTCGCTTCACTATACTATCTAGATTCAGTTTTTGTACAAGAATTTGAAGTTCAAAACTTGACTTTAAATCCACTCAGTTCCCCCTTTTCTTTTGCAAATGATCCGGAAACGATCAAATCAATCAATCACCTACATGAAAAAATTTGCGGTACCTGCATGCTTACCTTACCAAGCAGCTCCCTTAGGCGACCCGTGTGCGTAACCAATAAACACATAACCGCAGTTTCGTGAAAAACAACAGACGTCCAAAGTATAGGCGTAGCGCATCGTTTGAGGGTAGAGAATGATTGATTTTGTTGCTCAATCTCTTGTAATATTAAATCTTTATTCCTCTTTGACAGCCGGCCAATTAATCCATACCTAAGGGCAAGTGGACCCGTTTCGAGTCTGCATCTGGGCTTACACAAACAGCGTCATCAGATCTCAAGGGGCTGGCTCGATCTAAATGTTCACACCGACTCTTGGAAACCTGGTATCCAATTAAAAATTAAACTGCAAATTGACTTTACATGAACCTCATGGTTGCCCAAACTAGCGAGACGGGAAGTTATAAGATACCTAGAGATGATTGCTGCAAGCAAAGTGGCATTTACACCAGGGTAGATGGAGATCTGATAATGCCATCAAAAAGTTACATAATATTTTTTTGACATCGGCGTAGATGCAACAACCAATAATCAATCAATCAGTATACCCTCCATAATCTAGTGCATCAATCCGCAGCTGGTTGACAGCAACTGATGGGCTCGGCGGCTTTCAATAATTGTGATGCCAACGTGAGCTAAAGATAACACCTGGGTCGAGCTGGATCATGACGACTCCAATAACACCAGATCACGGCCAATTACTGGATTTGGACTGTGCTTATCAGCATACACAATCGCTGCATTGATTGGAACATATGATCTTGTGGGTCAATTCACTCTGATTGGGGTGGTAAGTTTCGAGAGATTGTAGTTCGGTTGTTACGGGGATGAAACAAGTCTTTTAAACTGCCTCTTCTACGACGTGGAAAAAGTTAAAAAAGATAAAGATAGCTGTGAATGACAGCAAAAATGATTCGACCCAGGATCGAACTGGGGACGTTCTGCGTGTTAAGCAGATGCCATAACCTACTAGACCATCGAACCGTAGATAATATATTTCCTACAAAAGAGGTCAGGTACACAAAGCGTCTAGTTCATTGGTTGCTTAAAGATTCTTGCCCTTCAAGATGGATCCCAGCTAACCCCTTCTAATTTATGCTCACCCAGATCGTTCATTGCCCCTAGCTCAAATGTAGGACCCATCGCCAAATCCACCAATTATTGTGCATAGAATTCCAGCGAATCATTATGCGTCTATTTCAGCCACACCATTAAGCGAATCGGCCCAATAATCAACACGCTAATTCGCCCCAATCGGTTGAACCCGATATTAGTCATTAGGACGCTGAGATTATTATAACAAGCAGCACCGCTGTGCGGGGCTACCCGGATCAAGTTGCTTCACTGCCAAGTAACTTTGATATCACCTCTAGATTCCATGTCTTTATCGCTGTTATTGTCCTCCGCTCGCTCTGGCGCCTTTATTCCCCGCAGCTGCGCCAGTCGCACGCTCAGCGCCTCTGCCCGTCACATGCAAACCAAGCCCGTGCGGCCTTGGAATTCACACAGATTAACAACCCCCAAACTGCAGACAAACGAGTCGATGCTTGCTCCCAAGCCCCAGGTAATGAGCTTTGATGCTCTTCTTGCCAGATCAAACGAGATCAAAACCCAGTCTGCGCCGGCCGCAGCACCGGCAGCCGCTCCAGCCGCTGCTCAAAATGCCCCCAAAGCTCGTAGACCACTTCGCCCCCGCAAGGCAGCAATCACATTGACTCCTCGTGCTGTTGAGCACCTCCAGGGTCTTTTGGATACCCCGACCCCTCGTCTCATTAGAATTGGTGTTAGAAACCGTGGTTGCTCTGGCTTGACCTACAACTTGGAGTATGTCGAGAAGCCGGGCAAGTTTGACGAGGAAGTCGTCCAGGATGGCGTCAAGGTTCTCATTGACTCCAAGGCTCTTTTCTCCGTGATTGGTTCGCAAATGGACTGGGTCGACGACAAACTCAGCTCTCGTTTTGTGTTTAACAACCCAAACATTAAGGGAGAATGCGGCTGCGGAGAGTCGTTTATGGTATGATTCATGAAAATCTGGCGCTGGCGCCTTAATTTATATTCACGTATTATTGACGTTTTATCATTGCATTTTATTTAAATAATTCTATTTTTTTTTTCAGTACGAAAACTCACTGCTCAGAATCTACCTCCATCGTATCATTATCGATATCAATCTCCCGGATTTCAGCTGTTCGGTTGGGCGGGTTCTGCGGATCGTAATCAAAGTCGAGAACCTCCAAATAGGAGCAACCATCGCTTCGGGCAACAGCAGAAATACACCGCCGGCCATCAAAGCCAACCTGCCAAATAGCAGTTAGTTGCAGGTTGTCGAGCAGATCGCCCACAAGCTCGCCGGTTTTGATGTTCCATAGCTTCAGCTTCTTTTCAGACCCGGAAACAACCTTTGTTTCGTCGTGCTGGAAACATGAAATGGGGCCCTGGTGACCAACAAGTTTGTGCAACAACGTTCCGGTTTCCGGGTCCCAAACACGCAAGGTAGAATCAGCAGCAGCACTCACCAGCGTTGTGCGACTGAGATCCAGGAGCCCAACAAGGGAAGTGTGGCCTTCCAAAGTGAAAAGCAAGGTGCCAGTTTCGATACACCAGACTTTGACATTCCAGTCCATTGAAGCAGAGATACAGCGGTTGCGTTTTGCGTCAATAACCGCCGAGTACACCTTGTTGTTATGGCCAGTAAGTTCCCAGCGGCATTCGCCAGTCGACAGCCGCCAAACACGGACGCTGGTGTCGTAGCTTCCACTAACAATCGTGTCGCCGTGAGCCGAAATAGCGCGGACCGCATTCGTGTGTCCGATAAACACCCGTTCAAAGTAGGGGTCAGTGTCGTCGGGGCCGCTGCTGAAGTATTCAGGATCATCGGGTCCAGGAAGTCGCCAGAGCCGTAAAGTAGTATCACGAGATCCACTGACAATCATCGGAACTGGCGGCTGCAGTGTTTTGGCACCAGAAACAGGATCGGTAACCTCAACCGGCGTAACAATATCCAAGCAGCGCACTGTGGAGCCGTGGCCTCTAAACAGATGAGTACATCTTGCCTTTGAGATGCTCCAAACACGAATGGTACGGTCTGTGGAGCCGGTAACAAGCGTATCATGGTTGACATACTTGAGGGCCCACACACCGCCGTCGTGGTCACTGAAGTGATGCAGCAAATGGCCAGTGCGGGTATCGTAGATGTTGATGTGCTTGCGATCAGAACCAGCAATGATTCGGTCCTTGTCAAACTCCAAGCAGGTGATAACATCCTGAGCAAGACAGGGAATACTCAAATGACGCGGGGCATGCACGGGAGACATCCAATTGTGCGCAATCATACGCAGCCGCCGGTACACAGCCTTGTAGATGTTTACTGGCTCACCAAATACGTTGAGTGGCGGAGAAGCTGCCGGAGTTTGCTCCTCGGTCCAGCCATAGTATCCCCAGCCTTCGTGTTTGGCACGCTCAAAGTCAAGCGGTGTAGGGTTAAGCACATCCGTCTCAAGAAGTTGCTTCCAAAGCTGCTCGTTGTCTTCCACAAGTTTATACCACGTACGGCACACCTGAGAGACTGCGGCAAGCGAGCGGCTATCCAAATATGATAAACACATATCGGCGAGCTCTGTGGGCAGCCGCGATAGGACATCGTTGCGTAGCGCATTGGTGAGAATGGGCACCATTGTCGATAAAGTGCGGCGGTTGCACCCACGAAAGAGTCGGTAAAGCGCATAGCGGTGAAGCTCAGCAGGCAGCTGCTCAAATTCGTCAACAAGCATTGCCACTCTGCCCGCTAGATCGTCTCCCATCAGTGGGTATGGTGCGGCACCCTGATTTGAATTCGAGCCAGAACTAGTGCCGTTGTGAACAGGGTTGCCAGATGCGTCAACAAAGGGCTGCAGCAGAGCTGCTGAAAGGCCCCTGCTGTGACGTGTTTCACGCGTAACCTCAAGCCCGGAAATACGAGGACCGAGGCGATCGACGCCACTGAACTCGTCGCCAGACAACACCTGGTCGTCTCTGGGGGAGGCAGTCGGCGAAAGCAGGTTGAACTTGTCGTCGTTGGGGCTCTGCGAGCTCACATGGTTCGCTGTGGTACTGCCACCGACGACAACAGAGTTTGCTAGTGCAGAACTGCTCGTTTCACCAGCAGGAGAGGGACTGGGGCTTCTCCCATGATCTTGGCTTGTGCTGCCAGAGCTGACGCCAGCGCCAGTATGGGAAATAGCAGTATTGATAGGGTGCAAAGCATGTAGGTTGGATGATGATTCCCATCCTGCGGCGCTAGATGGTGATTGCCACGGCTCTGACTCCTGATGTTCATGTTCGTCTGCAAGGCGTTTGCGGGGCGGTAACAAAAGGTCATTTGCACGCCGTTTGGGCACCAATGAGGAGCCGGATTTTCGCATAGCACGAAGTCTGTGTTCAGAAGGCGCGCCAGCGTTCTTTGGTTCGGCAAATGTGCAAACGCCCCCATCTACCACGTAATTAAACCGCCTGAGAAAATGAGGGGTGGGCTTCAGTGCCAGAGGGAACTCTTCCAAATCTTCCAAATCATTACTGGCCAGGGAACTAGACGCCGTAGCAGCAGCATTAGTATTGGTGCCGGCTGGCATGCCGTTGGTGTTGTGAGTCGTCATTGGGGAATCAGTTTTTATCACACTGTCCTCACTTGGGGTTTGTGGATCAGATCCAAGAGATCAAACAATGATTGTCGCTTGTTTTAGAGTGTCCTTTCAAACAGAAACAGTTTTGAAAGGTAGGTTGAGGCGTGGTCCCCTTGAGGCGCTCTGAAATTTAATCTCAAATAGAACGCAAATTGTGCGGCTAAGATGTTTTGAGGGGTAACCAATTAGCTTCTTATGGTAAAAGAACAGCTATTACTGGCAGAAGAACAAATCTTTCGCTGAAGCACACGTTGCCTTTTGGTATGGGGTCCTGTAAATAGTGTTTTGGTAGTCTGCCGTTGGTGCTCTTGAATGGAAAGCAGTAGTAAATCCTGGCTCCCATCACAATGTAGCTCGCGGGTTGGGGTCTACTGCTCTGAATGTGCTGTCATGCATTTGTAGGGTAAGGCAGACGTTCCGGCAATTACGCCTTTCAGCGAGATCACCCACAAAGGGTAGCCGGCATATTCCAGCCGTTGAGTGCAGCAATCGGCACTGCGACTCTGTGCACGGTCCCTAAAAGTTTGGAGGAACTTCATTGCAATCAGGCTCAACTAGCCCGCCTTGATACTATTCTCGGTTTCTAGCCGCTTCTGTATATGTCTCAGCTGCGTGCATACAATCATGCTTCTGTTTTGGTGTTTGCAGGTTTTCAAGGAGACCGATCTGCATATCAGTGCAGCATTCTCATTTGAGTTCCTCGCTGCCTCATTTATATGAATATATATGAAGCAGCTACATTGATATAACTCATTGTGTCTATAAGCGCAAGGCATGGTGCTTACAGGGTTTTCCTGTCACATATTCATACTCTTCCACATCTCACAACAGAGCTTGGCGAGCGTCGACTGACTATAATGATGCCGCCAAATGGGATTTGGTTTGATGTGAGCATTTGTGTATTTACTTTGAATATGACTCTGCCACTATAAGCGAAACTACATGCTTATAGCAGATAGTAAGACTGTCGGTGTGAACCAAATAAAAATATCTTATACACTTGATAAGATGACAGAAGCCGAAAAGTGCAGTCAGTCATCTATCATTTTGAATAGCGTTACATTCTTGCCGAGTCAAAGTATTTCCTATCTTTTGTTATGAGGTCCTGTCAGAACTAAAATTAGCGAGCCAGATCCGCATTTCCTGTTTCAGATCTCACGGGATCACAGGCAATTTAGAGTGTATTGGCATATCTAAACACAGTGCTTCTAGGCTAAACTGGCATACTTTTGGGTAACAGCATATCCTTCAATTAGGCCTGTACGTTCATTCCAATATCCATTAGAGGCAATCCCAATATAAAAACCACGATAATTTTATTCTCAACCAAGCTTTCACCCCTGATGAATTTCCTAACATTACCTTTGAGCCAAGGAAATTACCCCCAGAGGGCAAGGGTGGATCCACCGACAGCCCGGCTTGAAAGTAAGAGGGCGGCCAGAATCCACCACTGAGAAAGCTCGTAACTCCGTTAAGTCCTGCTGGAAAATGCTGGCCAGAAGAAGCGCTAGAGTATTTGCGGCCAAAATAGTGCCTGCACAGCTTTCCAGATCCTACGCTAGCCTTACATTGAACGAGTACCACCATAAAGCAGACGATACACTGGAGTCGCTCTTGGAGGCATTCGAAAATCTGGCCGAGAAAGAGCCAGTAGTTGATGCGGAACTCGCCCAGGGTGTACTTACAATTGCAATGCCACCAGCAGGTACCTATGTCCTAAATAAGCAGCCAGCAAATCAGCAGATCTGGCTGTCTAGCCCAATATCTGGTCCGCGAAGATTCGAGGCTGCGTCGCAGACTGCGCCCTGGCTTTGCTGCCGCGATGAGTCTACTACGCTTGGTGCAATTTTACGGGCGGAGGTTCGCGAGACTTTTAAGCAGGAGCTTGAGCTTGAGGACGATTAGCTCCATAGACATCAATCATGCTCTTACCACAAGAATGACACCGTCGCCACGCAAAAACAGCTTTGCAATGAACTTGTCGCGGGGCACTGGCCGCCCTCTTTTGCCCCTTGCATTGACTGGCGATTCTGTCCACATCTCTTTTACGTTAATAAGAACCATATTACAGTGTCTGTCAAACGCCTTGATATGTGCCAATAATTTATGGTTGTTGCGCAAGCTGATGAGCACTTGCGAGCCCTCATCTACTGCGCGTTGCAACACAGAAAGCGGGCCATGGGCAATCTCATACTCTTCGAGCCGTTCAAGGTCCTGCTCCGAAAGCTCTGATTTTGGCTTGGACAACAGGTCCATGCGAGACGAGAAGGTGACAGGTGACTAAGATCAGCACGGCACGTTGTACATCTAGTTGGTTGAGATAGTACATACTACAAAGTACATTTTTTCAATATTTAAACAATCATAGACCGCTGCAAGCACATTGTTGACAATTCCACGGCCATTGGTCGCATTGCCAAGCCACTGCAAGGCCCTTGCATGCTTTGGAACGTTGATATGTGCTTTCGGCACCGTCCAGGTGGCCATTATATAACGTGCATCAACCCCATATATCGCACCTGGCGTCAACGACCACTGTTTAATCAATGTCCAAATTCCAGCGCCCCAAAACACCTCCTGTGCCCCCCGGATGGGTGGCACGCTTTGATGACCAGTATAGAACGTTTTACTATGTCGATGAAAGTACCGGCAAGTCTCAATGGGAAGTTCCCACTGGAGCCGCCGCGCCACCGTCTGGCAGCTCAGACAAACCGCCTGCATATGACGATAACGGGAAAAGCAACAGTGGCTCCAATGGCGGAAATGGCAAGAATGAATTCAGCAGTGGCAAAAACAATTACAGCAGTGAAAAGCCTGGACAAAGCAAGGACTATGGATATAACCAGAACCAGAACCAGGGCCAGAGCCAGTACCAGGGCCAAAACCAGGGTCAGGACCGGTACAACCAAAACGGTCCGTCACAGAGTCAGTACCCCGCTCAGGGTGGCTATAATCAACAGTACCCTCAACAAGGATACCAGCAGTACCCTCAACAAGGATACCAGCAGTATCCTCAGCAGGGATACCAGCAGTACCCCCCGCAGGGCTACCAGCAGCCATACCCTCAACAGCAGTACGTTCAGCAGCAGCAGCAGGGGCGGCGCAGCAACATGCTGCCTATCGGTCTTGGCGCCGGTGCCGGATTGTTAGGTGGTATGATGCTGGGCAGTGCTCTTAGCGGGCCCGACGTCGTTGTGAACAACTACGGTGATGATGGCGCATACGATGGCGGCGATTTCGGCGGCGATTTTGGCGGCGATTTCTAGTTATTATAAAAGTTTAAACCTTTCTACGAGACCGTCTAACCGGTGCTTTGGCCGGCTCTGCCGCGTCCATCTTGGTTTCGGGCGCCTTTTGTGTTACAGCTGGCTTTTGAGTTACAGCTGGCTTTTCAGCCTTGGTGGCCAAAGCTTCAGGAACAACAGGCTCGGCCTTGACAAGTTTCTCCAAAATAGGCTTGACCTTGGGCTCGATTGGCTCAGTTTGCACTTTTGGTTTGGGCTGTTCAGCCTTTGGCTTTTCGACCTGTGGCTCGGCCTTTTCAGCCCTTGGTTCTTCCACCTTTGGCTTTCCCGCCTTTGGTGCTACTTCCTCCTTAGTAGTTTCTGGCTTTTGGCGCTTGACCTCGGCAATGAACCAGGTGATGGCGGCCCAAAGAGAGAGGGCCAAAATAAGCATAAATACAAAGTGTATACTGCCTGTAGCCAAAAGCATACCCAGAAGGAGCAGAGTCAGGGCCACAAAACTACCATGTGTAGCGCGAACAAGCGCCTGGTTCGTTCCAGGCTCCAAGATAGACTGCCACAGCTCTTGGATAAAGGACATGCCGGTAAAGATATAGCTTTTAGTGACTGTCTTTGGGGACTATATCATATTACCTACTGCCAGCTCGAACAACGCGCACGCCACATTTTTCCAAGCCAGAGCTGCGCCACATCATTGCATGTGATCGCTATACCAGCCTTTGACTGGTCTTGCCTTGAAAGTAGTTTTGATCTCGCAAAAAGGTTTAGCTCCATGCGCTGCACTAATTTGGTCACGGTTGTTGAGCTAGTTTGCCGTCAGAACCTGCAGATGTTGCCATGACACTTGCTAATATCAAGGTTCAGGTCCGCATGCATCCTCTGCATATATACCCACAGATCCCCGCTCCGTTTGCCATTAGATTTACGTTCATTTTGGCCGTTCAAAATGCACGTCAATGATATTGACACACTAAATCTAATGGAGTATACTCCAATTGCAGAGATTGCGGGCAAGTATGAGACTCTGAAAGCAGGCTATGCCAGCGGCCAGACCTTGGATGTGCAGTTCCGAAAACAGCAGCTCCGAAATCTGTGGTTTGCAATCTCAGACAATGACCTCATTTTGAAGGAGGCGCTGAAACGTGATTTGCACCGTCCATATGAAGAAACTGAACTGTTGGAGCTCAGTCTTGTGCTGCAGGAGTGTGAATTGGCTATAACCAAGCTCGATGAATGGGCTGCAGATACGTGGCTTGGAATCAAGGATATCCGGATCGCTGCTGCTAAGCCAACCCTCAAAAAATCACCCTATGGCACTGTGCTTATCATGGCACCCTGGAACTATCCCTATTTATGTGCAATTGTGCCAATTTTGAGTGCCATTGCTGCGGGAAACACAGTGATGTTTAAGCCCTCGGAAATGGTTCCAGTTTCAACTACTATCCTAACGGGAATTCTCGAAAAGGCGCTGCACCCTTCGGTATTTCAAGTGGTGCATGGCGCTATCCCTGAGTCCACCGAGCTTTTGAAACTGCAGTGGGACAAGATTATGCTCACTGGATCGTGCAATGTTGGCCGTATCGTTTCTGCGGCTGCTGCCAAGCATCTCACTCCCGTTACCCTTGAACTGGGCGGTAAAAGCCCAGCAATTGTGACAAGAAATGCCAATCTCAAGCTTGCAGCTAGGAGGATTGCCTGGGGAAAGTTTGTCAATGCTGGTCAGACCTGCGTAGCTCCAGACTATGTTGTTGTTGACAAGTCTGTGGAGATGGAGTTCATCAGAAACATGAGGCTAGCACTTTCCGAATTTTACCCTGAGCTCACTGAGAACAGCAAGGACTACTCTCATATTGTGGACGAGCGGCTGTGGAAACGTGCTCAAGATCATCTTGCAACTACAAAGGGTACAGTTGCAATTCAGCAGGGCGCTCCCCCACATCAGGCAACAAAATATTTCCCACCAACAGTCGTTACCAATGTTTCGACTGATGATTGCCTTATGGCTGAAGAGCTGTTTAGCCCTATTTTGCCTATTATTACAGTCGACAATGCCCTTGAAAGTGCTCCTGAACTGATCAGACAGCACGACCACCCATTGGCACTGTACATCTTTTCCACCAACAAGTCCGAATACAACCATCTTATTGCTCAAACACGTTCAGGCGCGGTTCTGGTAAACGATTGTCTTATGCAGGGCGGATCTCTGCTGGTGCCGTTTGGTGGTGTTGGGCCCTCTGGCGCTGGAAGGTACCATGGAAAGTATGGCTTTGACGAGTTTACACACGAGCGCCCGGTGCTTTACCAGCCCTCGTATGTTGAGCCGTTGCTGGCTGCACGCTACCCGCCGTACAGCAGCTCCAAGACAACGAAACTGCGGCTGATGGGCGTTTCCAAAGCGTGGTTTGCCCGCACTGGGCCAGTGCGCCGCAGAATTGTTGATAGGCTGAAGCCATTTGCAATTTCGGTGATTGTTTTGCTACTCTGCCTCAAGTCTGGTCTACTTTCCAGGGCCCTTTCACTGTTTTAACGCTCTAATTCCGTATTTACCTTTAATTCCTCCATAGTGACCGCTCACTGTGCATCTCGGCTTTATAAGCCCAACTTAGTCCCACTGCTGGTTTAGTCGACTATTAGGATATTGCCAGACTTTGAATAGACTGCCATTGCCATGTCCTCTTCAGACAGATTTGCCCCCAAAATTGCCGTCAAGCTTGACCCTCCACGCGATAGAGTTTACACTGCCGAGGAGCTGCTGAGCTACAACGGACAGACTAAGCAACAAGTGTTTGTTGCCATCAAAGGAACTGTGTTTGACGTTACCAGAAATACCGCCAGCTACGGCCCCGGCGGCGAATACCACGTTTTCGTCGGCCATGACGCGTCGAGAGCATTGGCAAAGTCTTCGCTCGAGCCTGAAGACGTGCGCCCCGAGTATGCAGACCTCAGTGAGAAGGAGCTTAAAGTGCTGGAGGATTGGTACCAGTATTTCGCCCAACGCTACAACATCATGGGCACTGTTGCTGCTGAAGCTCCTGCCCCTGCCTAAACTATCTATTCGACTTTTTTAAGAGTTTATTTTTTATTCGTTATTATCCGCCAAACTTCTCCAAATGGACCTTGGCCGCCCTAGTTATTAGTAAATCTTACTGCCCAGTCGATCCGTCGTCCTTCCTGCCGCATACATGATGGCATCATGCAGCTCCCCTGCACCTTTATGAAAAAGCTCTTTAGCAACCCGGTTGGCATAAGTAGAAAAATAGTGTATATCTGCTGCCAAAACCAGCAGCTACTCGAGTCAGGAAATATGATCTGGCCTTCTCTGTCAATATCACCGCTAGGCCACTTTGCAACCGTTTAGAAATATGCTGATCTGAGCTCAAGCGAGACGGACCACAAGATGCACGCTTTGACTTTCCAGTCACCCAAATCGGTAACGCGCCCAGAGATGATGACAAAGATGACAATCGAAGAAACCTCCTCCTGATTCTGCGATTCTACGGCGATAAATTTACCCGAAACTAAATAGAATTTTAAGACTAACTTGTAATAAATGTTTGCGGGATGCATCTGCAACTTATTCATTTGCGATGCCTTGAAACATATCATCGCTATCCTGTTTTGAATGTCAGGTGATTTGCGTCCCATCCTAGGAAAACAAGAACTTTGAGTTTCAGCACTAAACTGGGTGCTAAGCCCTTGCCCTGTATATTATGCATGTGCCCCTGAGATCAAATTGGGTAGACTTGCCCCTTTCGAAATATAATTCATTGGCGTCAAACTATCTGGTTCTCACAGGACTAAGAGAAGTACTGAATCCAACAACGGGTACTGTTCGATACTTCTTGTTACGCTAACTGCTCTAAACTCTTTTATTCTTTCACATTCCAATTAGCTGGACTCAACAGGACGCTCATAATCGCCGGCAAGAATTAGGATGCTGCGCGAACGCGATTTCCAGCAACGCTTTGCCAACGGCATGAGCGGAAACCCCACTCACCACAATAGATCGCGTAGTTCTGCGCGTCAGAACTCTCAGTCGTACACAAATGACGATTTCGGGATGCCTTCGCCCGAAAACTCGGGTACTTCCAGTCAACGATCCAGCGGACTGATGGGTCGCTTTAAGATGTTCAACGGCGGTAAAAGCTCCCATGGCCACGGCTACAGCGGGCATGACGACGACGAAGACGACTTTGACGGCCCAACTACAATGCCATTAGGACCAAGCGATGACCCAGCAGTTAAAGAATCGTCAATGAGGGACCTCACGTCGATGATCGGCGATAGACACCGGTACCCTACGTTTGACGGGTTTAATTCTGCTTCCCCCGAGATGCGCACAATGTCGATGACTTCAATGTCCACCAGAGACTCTGCGCCAATCATCCCAGTGCTCACAGGCGCTGGTGGCCGTCCAGGAAGCGCAGCTACTCAGTCGCAAGCACAGTACAGGCAAAAGATGGTTGAGTCGCGCAGAGCACTCATGTCTTCGGAAACAGGGCTACCGCCGCCTCAGGCTTTGGGCAGTTCAGGCGGCGGAGGCAGCAGATTATCCTCCCTCAATTCGAGCAACCAGCTTCCCAGACCAGGCTACTTTGGTGCTCCTGGCGAAAGGACAATGTCGCTCGGAGCCCAGAGCCAACGGAGCGGGTTTGGGGGGCCTCAGTTTGGTCTTCCGGGCGCTTTCCCTCCAAATCAAGGCCCAAATCCCAATGTTGGCGCTGGTAGCAGACGGCAAACTGTAGGATCCATGAACCACGCAGCGGGTCCACCAATGGGCCACTACCCTGGCTCAATGAGCAATCTGGCAAGCCATAGTCCTAGTCCTTTTGGCTCCGAAACAGATCTGCGCCAGAAACAACATGCCATGGAAATTGAGCGCGATAACATGCTAAGGCACATTCAAGAGCTTACATTGCGCAACAGCCATCTTGAACATAACGCTGCTAATGGCGGAGGCACTAGCCCTACTATGCGGTCGCTTGATCCAGCCGATGATTTGAATAACCGATACGACGAGCTGCTGGCTCAGCACAACGACTTGCTGGAAGAACATACCCGGGTTCACAAAGAACTACAGCAGGTTAAAGCTCGCGCTGCAGATCTGTCCAAGTCATCACCTTCATTGCCGTCGGTGCCAGAACAAACACCAGGTTCTAGCAACTTGCAACAGGAGGAGCTTGAAGAGTTGCAGCAGCAGCTGCAAGCGGCACAAAAGGAGCGTGACTCCTACAAACAATCAGCAGAAGAGGGACAGGCGCTGGCGTCTGAGCTTGCTACCGCTTTGGAGGAGGAACGTAAGTCGCACCACCAAGTTCAGGAACAGTTGACGGCCATGGAAGCTGCTCATAATGCAGTCGTGGCCAAGTATGAGAAGTTGGCCAATGAAAGCGAAGGAACCGAAGCAATTTCTTTGTCAAAGTTCAAGTCGCTTCAGGAACTGGTTGAAACACTCCAGGCAGATCTTGATTCAGTAACAGTTGAGCTGGCAGAGTCTTCTAGGCGTGAACAGGGCCTCGAAACCAACTCCACTGATGAGTCGCTTGCAGGCAAGTTGGCAGCAGCGGTTCGCGAGCTTAGCATTGAGCGAGAGAAGCGAATGGCCGCTGAAAAGATCAACATGCCCAGTGCTGATACCTACTCTCTTATCGAGCTTGAGCATCGTCATGCTGAGGCAACGCAGGCATTGAACATTCGAAACCAGCATTATGACTTGATGCAGCAGCGGCTTACCTCGTTGGAGAACGAAATCACGTCTGCTCAGGACGAGATCGAGCAGTTGCAGCTTAATTACTCACATGCATCGGTCTCTTCAGCTTCCCAAGCTGAATTGAACGATATGGCACGTCATTTGGAGGTAGTCAAGAGCGAAAACGCCAAGCTACAGCGTAAACTCGATGACTTGAGCGATAAATCGCCGCTAAGCGAGAGACTCAAGTCGACTGAGAAGCAGCGTGACTCCCTCCAGGAAGCTCTTAGAGCCTTGAGGGAACGTAAAGACCATGAGCTGACACTCCTGCAGGATAACATCTCCCAGCTACAACACAAACTTGACAATGCGTTGAAAACGCGCACCAGAGTTTACTCGGGAATTCACAACGACTCTCTCGACGCTGGCGACCTCTCTGGAGACCAGCCCAATCAATTTACCACCTCAAACTCATTCTTCACTCAAACGACTCCTTATAGTCACGAGAACAGCTCGTACGTCTCATTCGACGATAATCACAGGAACTCCCAGACTCAGATCTCAGACTCTCCTACTAGCGAGAATCTCGGTGATCATTTGGAGCTGCCGCGTATCCCAAAGTTGGCCAGGCCGGCTTCGCCACTGCACCTCAACTTCAAGATTGGGTCCGACTTCTTCATGAACTCTGAGACTAACAGATCTCGCGCTGACTTTCGCGGGCCCATTCCGTTCGCACTGAGTGATGCTCAGCCCCAGTAATGAGACTCTATATATTTATCCAGCATCTAATTATTCTTATTCACTTTAATTTATCTGGGCGTCTTCTTAATTCCTGCATCGCCTGCTCTGCTTCAATTACAAAAATTGTGTTAGGCGCAATTCTCCCAACCCTGGATCAACCCGCAGCTGGTCCCCAAATGGACCTCAAGAAAGACAGTTAAATACTGCTTCCTGTATTACACAAAACACAATGGATCAACCCGCCTATGAAGCTGAGCCGCTTCTCACTCCTGAGGTATTTTCTGCCGCAGGAGACGATGTTGCTGAAGAGTACGCCTCCAGTGTCGACGCCCAAGAGGAAACATCTGGCTTGACGTGGAAGGACCACTTGTTCGCAGTCATTTTCCCCTATGTGTTCTGGTTCGTGTACTCGCTTGGCTTCTTATTGACTGTTCCTAGCAGACTATACAACAAATACAAGCTACAAATTGAGTCGTTTGTTCTCTACTCTCGCGTTACTCCTGCTATGATCCGCAAAGATGTCTCCTCACTGAATAAAGTCCCACGTCACGTTGCCGCTATTCTGACTTTACAACCTGTTAACCTTGCTGGCGGCGGAATTGAAGGTCTGCTCCACGATGTCAGCGAGCTGGCAACATGGTGCATTGGTGCTGGGCCCTCTGAACTCACGCTTTATGAGCGCACAGGTGCGCTGAAAAACATGCCACTTAATGAGGTTAATCGTGCAGTCAAGGGCGCTCTAGAACGTTACTTCGGTCAAAAAGACTGTCCTACAGCCTATTTATACGTTCCAAGCACAAAATCATCTGTTGGTGATGCTAGCACAGCAACTCTACGTGTCAACCTGCTTTCGTATGAGGATGGCCGCCCGCTGTTCGTTAAACTGACACAGCAGTTGGCAAAGGATGTGTCTGAGCACAAACTCGAAGTTGACGACATCGATGTCAACTTCCTAGAGGATAAGCTGATTGACCGTGTTGGCAGCGAGCCGGACTTGCTTCTCATGTTCACACCCACTATTGATTTTCAAGGGTTCCCTCCCTGGCACCTTCGTCTGAGCGAGATTGCACACCTGCCAGGCAATACTGCCACCAGCTACATGGTGTTTATTCGTGCACTCAAGAAGTTTGCTAATGTGAAAATTAATCTTGGCAAATGAGCATTTCTTTCTGGCTATTGCCAGGCCAACTCCATTTGAAAAAATAAAGGTTTCCGTACAGCATACTGCATATACCTATTTAATTTAATTTGCATCGATTCAAGCCGAGCCAGGGATTCCCGGCTAGCCATAAGTTCAGCTAGCAGGGATTGTAAAAACCCAAGTTCCATCGTTTGGATTCCAGGAGATGAATTCAACACCTGGTCTGTTTTCGATCATCTTGCGGAACTTCTCAACTCTGTGAGCCCATTTAGGGTGATCAGGTTCAGTTTTGATGCGGCCGTCCTTTCCAAACACGTTGTACAATGTAACAGTCGCATCAACATTAAGTCCCTCACCCTTTGGCGGCCTTGTTTCGCTCGAGTTGTAAAGAGTAAAGACCTGGTCGTCAATAGTAACGATGTAACGGGGAATTTGTTTCCATGCGGATTTAAAAGCAGTCAAGTCAACGGGTCTGTCAAATTGCACGAATCCAAAGCCCTTACGGCCGACCTTGAAGTTGATAACATTCGAAAGCTCAAGGTATGACATCTCGTCAAGCTTGGCTTGACTAGGCGAAATCCAGTAACCATCCTCGTCAACAATTTCTTCATCACTGGCATTTCCAACACTGGAAGCAGCTGCGGGCAAACGAGCAGCAGCCTGCGGAGTGGAAGTGAGCACAGAGGAAACTGGATTGGATGCTCTTGTATGAGTAACAGGTGTTGAGACAACCGCAGCAAAGGAGTTACCGTTACCGGATTCATTGGGAAGTCTGCTGTTACCAGTCATGAGTGACTGGTTGGGAGTCTTGTCTTCAATTTTGCTCACATTTGCGCCAATACTAGTATCGGACTTCAATTCACCATTAGCCCTCTCGGTGATTGCAAGACGCTCTGAATTAAGAGGGTGAGACCTAAAGATAATTCTGTCAGTAGCATCAGAGTAGAGAATATCAGCCTTCTTCTCGCTTTCTTTCGAGGGCACAGTCAATGAACTCTCAGGTCCAGGGCGAACACTTGAGTTAGAGATGGCCTGCGCAACATGGCGGCGAGGTGCCACTCTTAGCAGTGCCATCAAGCCAAGGTTTTTACGAGGCGTCTCACCAGAAGTGGGGACGCAAAACGGTACATCCTGTTGCTGCTGCTGTTGTTGTTGTTGCTGCTGCTGCTGGCCACCAAAGCCTTGATTCAGACCTAGGTTGAGGCCCTGAGACTGGCCAAATGTGTTTGTCTGGGTGTTGGGCTGGCCAAACAGCGAAGTGCCGCTCTGGGGCTGGTTTTGAGTGCCAAACAAACCAGTGCTGGGCTTGTTACCGAACAATGACGAGCCGCCGCCAAGGCCGCTTGTTTGAGTGTTGGCTGGCTGGCCAAATAGGGACGTTTGTTGGCCAGTAGAGTTGTTCGTGCTGCCAAACAAGCCGCCAGTAGTGCCAGCGGGCTTGCTGCCAAATAGACCACCGGTTTGATTGCCCTGCTGAGCAGTATTCTGAGATGTGTTGCCAAAGAGACCACCACCCAGACCAGTGCTAGTGCCTGTATTTGTCGAGCCAAAAGTTCCAGCGGGTTTGGAGCCAAACAACCCGCCAGAAGTAGCATTTGTATTATTTCCAAGCCCAAATCCAGTTCCAGTTCCGGAGTTGGCCGCAGTGTTGTTATTTGCGCCACCAAACAACGAAGTGCCGGCTGGTTTAGCGCCAAATAGACCGCCAGAAGTTGCAGAAGTATTGGCACCAGAATTGGCTGTCTGAGTGTTTCCAAATAGACCGCCGGTTGCGGGTTTAGCGGCATTGTTGCCAAAGAGCGACGTACCGCTTGTGTTGGCACCAAAAGTACTACCCCCAAACCCGGTTGACGGCTGCGCAGCGCCGCCCAAAGCTGGTTTGGCACCGAACAGTCCACCAGCCTGGGTTCCTTGAGAAGCATTGTTGTTTTGCTGGCCGAAAAGCCCTCCTGTAGTATTCTGTTGAGCGCCAAATCCTGTGTTCTGAGTATTGTTCTGCTGGCCAAAGAGTCCAGTAGATTGCTGCTGCTGATTGTTTTGTTGGCCAAACAGACCGCCAGACTGTTGATTATTCTGCTGGCCAAACAAACCACCAGTTGATGCTGGCTGCTGGTTCTGGGTGTTGCCAAATAAACCGGTTCCTGCAGGCTTGTTCTGGCCAAAAAGCCCTCCTGTACTGTTTGCAGGCTGTCCAAATGTAGTCGATGCTGCAGCCGGTTTGGCGCCAAACAGTCCACCAGAACTTTGATTGTTAGCTCCAAAGGCCGATGTTGTATTGTTGTTTTGCATTCCAAATCCACTCTGCTGGGTCTGGTTTTGATTCTGGTTCTGGCCGAACAATCCGCCAGAAGCAGCGTTGTTGTTGTTGTTATTGTTATTCATACCAAACAAGCCACCGCCAGTGCTGTTCTGCTGGGGCTGGCCAAACCCGCCAAACGTGGTGCCTGTATTGGCTGTGTTGTTGTTGTTATTAGTACCGCCAAATCCAAAACCAGTGGAGCCAGTATTGGTCTGGTTATTGGCTCCAAAGACACTGGAGCCCTGGTTGTTATTGTTGTTAGCACCAAACCCAAAGCCAGTGTTGCTCTGGCCAAAGGCAGATCCAGTACCAGTATTGTTAGTTTGGCCAAATGTGTTTGTGGCTGGGGCAGCTGAAGAGCCAAAAGTGAAACCGGTGCTTGGTTTGTTGGCACCAAATGCAGTGCTGTTGTTATTATTTTGACCAAACAGCGAGCCAGATGCTCCAAATCCGGAAGAAGGCTGGCCAAACGCTGAGTTGCTGTTGTTGCTAGTATTGGCAGCACCAAAGAGCGAGGATCCCTGGGCTCCAGTATTGGCACCAAAGGCATTGGTTGCGGGGGCTCCAAACGAGCTGCCGAGCGCTGTTGTTGATCCAAATGCCGAACCACCGCCTACAGGGTTGTTCGCGCCAGCAGAGTTGCCGTACTTACGATTTTGAGCATAGTCCTGAAGCCTTAATTCCTCAAAGCTAAAGTTTTGGTACTCTGGCATTGCAGTGATTGCATTGTAAGAGTTTGTGGTATTAGCTCTTACCGGATCAGGTTCTGTCCTGGCTCTGTACGGAACCTGGGCAGTACCATTAGTTTGACCGTTTGTTTGAGTTCCAAAAGAGCCCTGTGGAGTAGCACCAAATGTTCCCGTCGCGGTTGTGTTGCTTGTATTGTTGTTACTTCCAAAGGCGCTGTTAGTGCCAAACGCGCTCTGAGCAGGCTTTTGACCAAAAAGGCCGCCGCTGGCCGCTCCAGTATTGGCTTGGCCGAAAGCAGGCTGCTGCTGGGGCTGGCTTGCACCAAAGCCGGACATGAAGCTGTTCGTTTGTGTAGCAGGTTTTGCTGCTCCAAACACGCTGCCAGCAGCATTGTTTGTTCCTGCCAAATTGTTTGTGCTCCCAAACGCATTGCCTCTGTTTTGCGTACCAAACAACGAGTTCTGGTTAGTGTTGCCAGCATTAGCGCCAAATCCTGTCTGTTGCGGCTGGCCGAAACCAGACGATCCAGAAAAGGAGGACCCGAACATGCTAGGACTGAGTGCTTGACGGCTGAAAGATTGGATCTGTCTTGAGCCTTGTGTATCTCGCTCCTGCATCACTGCTTACATACTCCATATGGGAGTCAAGGAACAAACCCGCAGTCAGGGCTCGATCCTGGCAAATTGGCAAAGCGTTGAATGGCAATTTCAGAGTGAAATTGGAGACAAATACTATGCTGCTGTAAAGTTTGAAGATGTGGCAATAGTTTCAGCGTCAATTTTTAGCCTAAATTCATAGTTTGAATCTGTACGTTATACATCCTTGCAAAGATCAATTTCAGCAATTTAGTATTTATATCAATCTAATATCTACTCTATACATTATAAAACACTATCTCAACTCATTTTTGATCTCCACAAACCCGTTTATGCACAGATCAATAACCAATTTGGCGCATAATTTTTACTTAATGCAGAGCGCGTCTCCTTACGCGTCATCTCTATTTCGACCAACCTTGCAACAAGATGGGAATCAGAGGGCTTTTCAAGGTGATCTCTGATCACAGTCCTGCTGCAATCAAGACTACAGACTACAAGGCACTCTCAGGCCGCAAAGTTGCGATAGATGCATCAATGTCGCTATACCAATTTCTCATTGCTGTTCGGCAAAACGACGGTATTCAGCTAACTGGAGCAGATGGCGAGACCACAAGTCATCTTATTGGTATGTTTCATCGCACAATTCGGCTTGTGGAAAATGGTCTCAAGCCTATTTATGTATTTGACGGCAAGCCGCCAGACATGAAAGGCGGAGAGCTTAAGAAGCGGTCCGAGGCCCGTGAAAAGGCTGAAGCACAAAGAGACGAGCACAAAGAGTCGGGAAATGTCGAGGAAATGAACAAATTTGAGCGCCGTTTAGTCACAGTCACCCGAGAGCAAACTGAAGAGGCCAAGAAGCTGCTCAAACTTATGGGAATCCCTGTAGTAGAAGCACCCGGTGAGGCAGAAGCCCAATGCGCAGTTCTCGCTAAAGAGGGCAAAGTTTATGGTGCTGGAACCGAGGATATGGATACCTTGACGTTTGGCACACCTATTTTGCTCCGCCATCTAACGGCCGGCGACCAAAAGAAAAACCCAATCCTTGAGGTGAACCTGCAAAAGGCATTAGAAGGTTTGGAATTCACCAAAGACCAGTTTATCGATATGTGTATCCTTCTTGGTTGTGATTACTGCGACACTGTCAAGGGGTTCGGTGCCAAGACGGTGTTCAAGCTTATCCAGGAGCACAAATCAATCGAAGAGATCCAAAAGGCATTAAAGGCCAAGGGCGGAAGCTTATCAATCCCAGAAGATTATCCGTTTGAACAAGTGCGCAAACTCTTCCATGATCCAGAGGTCTTTAGTGGCGACGATCTTCAGCTTAAGAGCTCAGAGCCGGATGTGGAAGGCCTGGTCGAGTTTCTAGTCAAAGAAAAGGGGTTTAGTGAAGAGCGTGTGAGGAGTGGAGCTGCCAAACTGCTAAAGGGCACTACTGCTACGCCTCAGGGCCGGATGACCGATTTCTTCAAGGTTGCCAAGCGGCCTGCGCCAGCAAAAAAGGCAGCAGCGGCAGCGAAACCAGTGAAAAGGGCCAAAAAATAGATAGGTAAAAAAATGCAGTAGGGAAATCAATATCTACAAAATGCAAGGCGCCTACTCATCTGCCTCAAACCAAGGGTGCAAACTAAAATTACTGCTTGCCAATCTGTGCATACTTCTTCTTGTCCATAGCAGCACGGCGCTGAGCAGCCTGCTTTTCACGAACGGCCTGTGCGGCTCTTCTCTCTGCTTCAATCTTAATATCCTCGTACTTCTTCTTCAAAGCACCAGTGATGGAGCCAGGCTCGGTCTTGGCGATCTTCTCATCGATGATCTTTTGTTCTGCAGGGGTCACAGTAGGTGCCAGGCCAAAGAACTTGCGCACCGGAGCGGTCTTGAGCAGATTAGACTGAACAACCGAAATAAGACCGTTGATGGCAAAGTAGAACACAACAGCAGCGGGAAGCTTCATGGTAAGAGGAATTGCCGCGAACGGGAGGTAAGTAAACAGTTTACGCATAGCAGGGCTCATGTTTGCAGCGCCAGTCTCACCGCCAAAGAATTTGAATGTGATGGCATAGACAGTAGCAGTAATAACCTGTAGTCCGCAGTATGGATCGGCCAACGCCAAGTTCTGGAACCAAAAGAGACCATCGGTGGCCAACCCAGCAACGTGAGCAGTAGCCATACCGTTCAAAGCACCGAACACACCAACAAAGATGGGAATAGAGAACACCGGCTTCATCAGGTTGAAGGTCTTGATATCGTGCTGCTTGAGCAGCTTGCGGCGCTCCATCATTGCCTCCTGAGTGGCAAGCTGATCAGTACTGGTCTTGACACGCTCCATAATCTCGTTGACTTCGGGCTTAATTCTGGCCATCTTGGCAGCTGCATCAGAGGATGAGAGATAGAGGGGCAGCATAACCGCACGCAAACCAATAACGACACCAACAATAGTAGCCCACCATGGCAGACCGGAGTAGACATGCACATACTCAAAAATATGCTGGAATACACCGGACGGCCAGACCCAGGATTGGGCCAATCCAAGAGAATGGAAGTATCCAATAGTATCAGGAAGTACGGTGGCAACCTCAGTAAATCCGTCGGGTTCAGCAAGCGCAGCGAGATCCTCCGGCGCCATATTTGCTGTAGGGTTTGTGATGCTCTGGATCTCAGTAACAATTGAGGACTTGAAACGCACTCCAGCTGCAAAAGAAGGAGCTACGCCCGCAGCCGACAACGCCAGCAAAGAGGGTTTCTGGAACGCAGGGCGACCAAGCGCCAGCGAGAACTGTCTTCCTGCGATCCTAGCAGTTGTGCGAAGCGGCAGCATTGAGAAAATTAAGCAGGAAATACCCTGTTTACTGGTCCTTTTGGTGCTCCTACACTTCTTGAGGCGGACCTCTGAAAAACTCTGATTAGTAATCTCAAAAAGAGCCGAGCGCTATGCATCCCAAATGACAGCGCTCGCATAGAGCGGCATCTCCTGGAGTTCGTATGAAAAGCGAAATATCAACCAACATTTGACACAGGGTTGCATGCCAAACGCAAATTTTCAGCAAACTTATACACAACCCGCTGCTAGTTACGGGAACTCAAATGTGGTCAAGTGCCCTTAGACTTGGCCTGAAGCCCTTGACGAGGCATTATGCCCAGTCTATTGACAGTAAGGGCCAGTCCCTTTTTGAAAAAGCGCGGCAGGGAATCGCCAAAGTACTACAACTAGAGACGCGGGCACTATCCTCTGACGATCAGCGCATCACCCGTGACGACCTGGAAGAGATCTTTGCACGGGCTTCCGACTGCGGTGACCCGATCATGGTACAAACGATGCAATCGCTCAGTCCATTAATACAGCATCGGTATAAGCGGTATTTCATCAACAACATGCTTTCCTTACACTTTCAAACGGACTCAATGGAGCGTGGGCTGGACCTATTTCGAGAAGTGCAGTTGTCAAACACTGGAAAGCTACAGGTATCTTATTTGGCTTTGGAGCAGATGGTCTTGAGTCTTTTGTACCACAAAGAAGCTGATCTCGCCCTGGATGCGGGCCTGGCGCTTGTACAGCTGGGAGGCTCCTTGTACACGCGGACGTGGGCCTTGCTGCTCTCTGTATTTATTGCCAAAGACCACTACTCGGCTCTGCTATGGCTGCGAGACCAGAATCTGCGCGAGAAGGAGCAGCCAATTTTCACAGACTTTGCGCTGCAGCAGCTAGCACGAATCGGTGCACAGAATGGCGACTACAATCTGGCGCGGTGGGCATTTCTCAAAGAGTCTAGGAGGCTAGTTGTTTTGCAGGGCGAAGCTATTAGTCTCCAGCCTAACCGGCTCACAAAGGGATACATCAACATCATTGAGGCTTGTGCCAACGAGTGCAGCGATCCTGCGCGCAAGCCGACTTCAGGAAGCATACGCCATGCGTGTAAGTTCATTTTGGCACTTAGCCACCAGGCTGCACATGTTCGTGTTCGCGATTTCAAGGACCTAATCAACGCACTGCACGACGAAACCAAGTTTGCATATTTTATGGATATCTACAACAGCCTGAAGCTGGATCCGCTTGCCAACGAAAGCGTGCGCACTTTGTATTTCAACCTGGTAATTGCAGCTCATGTAAGGCATGTTGGAGCTGCCGCTGACAGCGAGTGGCTACTTAACGCTAGACTGCTTTACGATGAAAGCCTCCAGCTGGGGATCTCCCATAACGAGGATTCTTATTTTCAACTCGTAAAGCTAGGGCTGCTGCTCAAATCATCGCACTTTATTGACAATCTGCTGGAGCTGGCTCCAAAACCACTGTCGCGTCGACTGATGGTTGCAGCATTTCTGTCGTACAGAGAGCTTGGAAACGAAGGCAGTCGCAACAGAATGCTGCAAATGATGAACGAAAGAAACTACACGGCTTTTAATGACTTTGACAACGAGTCCAAGCTGAGTTTATGTACATAGTAAACAATCAAATATAAATAAATAATCGCAACGCATGCTTTGTTTACCCTTAATGTAGGCTTGAACCCTCGTGCATGAAATCGTGATAATCATAGGCCCTGTCCTGAATACAAGATCTTGTTACCAACTCGAAGCGCTTGGGCACACAATCCTACAAATTTCTTACATTTTTATCTGGTCTAGGCACTAAATCCCGAGATTGGGCAGATACCCATAACTTGAAAGTTCTAGGCCATGACCGAGCTCGCTAATACTGTGAGTGTTTATGTGAGAGTGCGACCACAACTTGACTTTGATCTAGCGCCTGAAGATGAGAATTCCACCAGCAGACATAGAAAACAGAGGTTCCATCCTGATTTGCTAAAAGAGGAATGTCTCAAAGTATGCGACAAACATATGATAGTATTTGACCCCAACACAGCAGCCCGCAGAGGCACAGCTCGAACAAGGCGCACAGCACCAGCAGCAGGTTCTCGGGAGCGTAAATTTGTGTTTGACAGAGTATTTGACCAGGATTCACAACAAAGAGAAGTTTACGAGGAAACAACAATGCCCCTAGTGACCAGCTTTTTGCAAGGGATGCATGTATGTGTCTTTGCCTATGGAGCTACTGGATGTGGCAAAACACACACTATTAGTGGCAGCAGCGCTGATCCGGGGCTTATTTCTTCTGCTATTTCTGATCTCATATCCCGAGTTGCAAAGTTGAGAAGCGCGGGCGCAACTATCGAACTTGAAATGAGCTATATGGAGGTATACAATGAGGAGCTGCGCGATCTACTTAGCGGGCATCACCCCGAAGATTGCGACATGAATGAACCATTGGCTAGCCAAAGGGGGCCGGGGACACTAGCACGCCCTAGACTTCCACAGCTCGTGCTGCGTGAAAAGGCGGATAGCATTCATGTGGCTAATCTGTCTATACACACGCTCACCAGCACAGAACAGGCCATGGACCTTGTCGAGCGCGGCAATCGCAACAGAGCTACCTTTGCAACTGGCTGCAACCCGGTCTCTTCACGGTCACATGCTGTGCTGCGGATCTACTGCAAACAGACAAGCTGTGGCTCTGCAGAACTAGCAGCCGAATGTTCGAGCTCAATTTTCACAATAATCGACCTTGCTGGAAGCGAAAGAGCAAGCAATACCCGCAACACTGGCCAGAGAATGGTTGAGGGTGCAAATATCAACCGATCGTTGCTGGCACTGGGCAACTGCATCACGGCGCTGAGTCTTAAGCGCACACATGTGCCTTACAGGTCATCCAAGCTTACTCGGCTTCTCAAGGATTCTCTGGCAAGCAACTGCAGAACAGCGATGATTGTATGTGTTTCGCCATCTCTGCGGCACATTGACGATACCTCCAACTCGCTGAGCTATGCGGACCGCGCCAAGGTCATCAAAACAAAGGCAGTAAGGAATACACGCACTGTTGAAGTGCATGTCACCGAGTACCAGGAAACGATCAAGAGGCTTTTGGCCGAAAACGTATTTTTGCGAGCAGAACTCAATCAGAAGTCATCAGCGCAGCCGGCCATTACCACCACCACCGCTACCACAATCACAACTGCTGCTAGCAGTAATACCCAGGAAGTTGTTAATGCGGTAATAGCCCAGCTGAGGTCCTATGCGGAGAGTCTGGAACCGGTGCGCCAGCGTGAGATCAGCGACGCAGTGCTGCAACGCAGCCTGCACGAGGAACAAAGGGCATGCCAGTACATGCTCAAGAATGTTGCTGGAGAAGCGGCCCAATACCTTGTTCAACAGCGTATACAGGAGTTACACGCCAAGTGCAGAGCGCTCAAGACAGTCAACTCATCAGAAACTCTTCTACGCGACAGGATCGCAGTTGAGCAGCAAAAGCTTTTAGCGGACCCAGACTTTAAGAAACAAGAATCAGCAACTCTTTTGTTTGAGGCACAGAGCCGTCTTTTGCTAGCAGAGAATGCACAAGCTGTTTGCAGCGGCATTGCCAACTCTTCTGAAAGCTCGAATTATGAACTTATTCCGTTTGTTATCAAAGTTCTCAACAGCAATTGCTCAACTGCTCTTCACATTCCTTCAAGTCCTCAGCTATCATCTTGGAGTTCTCAGAATGATAGCCCGCTATCGTTGAAACGTCGGCGGCCTCCATTGCATGGTTCTGAAAATAAGCATGTGACCGGCAATCGCAGCCATTCTGGTGGGAGTGTCTTTTCAAACAGTGTTACAGGCCCAAATCTTGCTCCTGGGGGGATTCGAAAGGTGTCTCTTCGCAAACCACTTCGGTCACCCTCATTGCGAAAGACACCATTACGCTCGCGAATCGAGAACGAAAGCCCAGGAGCGAATATGCTAAGAAGTCTTTCTCTGCAATCGCCATCAGGCCTGCCTCCGCCAAACTTGCTTTAGTCCGGCTCGCCTAATTATAAGATTATATTTATTTATGCAAATATGCAAACCACTCTGATCTGGTTTTGGTGATCTGATCTCCGATTACACCACGTGATCAGGTCGACCATCGTGACTCGATGTCGTTCAAGGCCAATCTGTTTAGGGGCCATCCTAGCAAGCGATTGCTCCCCAATAAGCTTGTCCTTGAAGCCTTTGAAAGAGTCCTTCTTACCCAAAAACCAGAGTACAACGATTTTAGCAATCGAAACCCGCTTGATTATGGCCCCGATAACGGTGCTGCATATGTGCGTGAGATCTATGCTGATTGGACTAGAAAGACATTGAATAGCGATTCCAAGGGTGACTGTATCACTTTGACCAATGGAGCTAGTTACGGTTTGACTTATGCACTTACGCAGTGCTCTTCGCCAGAGTATACCAAGCAGATCTTTGTGGTCAGCCCGACATACTTTTTGGTCAACGATATTCTCGAGAACGAAGGGTTCCGGCCCAAAGATGGCAAGACAGTCATTACAGCCATTACAGAAACAGATAATGGCATTGATCTGGGCTATCTGCGTAGATTCTTGGAAGCGAATCACACCGATCCTGTTGAAAAGCCGACTAATGGCCGCAAGGAGTTTAGGTACATTTTGTACTTTGTGCCAGTATACGGCAACCCAACTGGATCTGTGACTTCAGAAATGCAACTTAAAGAGTTGTTGGCTATTGCGAGGCAGTACAACATTTTAATCATTACTGACGAGGTATACAATTGGCTGTCCTTCCATCAATCGCCATTGGACCTGCCCAAACTGCTTGTGACCTTGGATAGAGAGACGCTCGAGCCAGGATCATGGGGGAACACAATCGCCAACTTCAGTATATCTAAACTGCTTGGGCCAGGCCTTCGAGTTGGCTGGCAAGAAACGGCAAGTCCGCAATTTGCATCGTACTTATCCCAAATGGGCGCCATCAAGTCGGGAGGCACGCCCAGCCAGCTCAACACTATGGCAGTTGCGGAAATGATGCTAAACGGTGATATCGACAATGTTATCGCTAATCTTAACGAGACATACGCCAACAGATCAGAGCAAGTCCGAATTGAAATTATCTCTAAATTCCCAGAGGGCACTAAAGTCCAAGGAGGACATGGAGGCTACTTTGTTTGGGTGACGCTTCCAAATGGCTACAATGTCAAGAAAATTACTGCAAAGTGTGCCGATATGGGCATTGCACTAGCTTCGGGCGACCATTTTGAGGTTAGACAGGACCCAAAGGGATGGGGGGATCACTGTTTCAGAGTCTCATACAGTTTGGAAGAGGCAGAAACGCTAGTAGAGGCAATTGACAAGTTTGCTGAATGTGTTCATGAAAACAAGGAGCAGTAAACGTTGCTATATAATCTACATAGGATACATTACGCTTACTTGCTGACAGCAGCGGTAGCATCGACCTCGACACGAGTGCGGCCCTGAGACTGCTTGACAGCATCCTGGCCAACGAGGTAGGTGATATCATCCCAGGGGTGGCGGTAAAGACCGGTCTTGAGGCGCTTCTGATCGAGATGGTGGGCAATAAGACCAATGGAGCGACCAAGGACGAAGAGACCGTTGAGAACACCGTTGCGGAGGTACTCCTCGACCTCTTCGGGAGCGAAAGCACCGCATCCGCGCATAAGGTCAATGAAGGAGACAGCAATGGCACCATCGACGTTCAAGATAAGGTTGTCCTTCTTGGAAGTAGTGACGTCCTCAACAGCAAGAGCGTAGTCGAGCAGAGTGCTGCTGGGGAAGTGCTTCTTGACAAAGTCCTTGACGACCTCGACACGGAAGTCGGGGTTGTTACGAGACTTGACCTTGTGGCCAATACCAGGAATGAGCTTGTTCTGCTTGCGCATAGTGTCAACAAACTGGCGGGGGGACAAGCCCTTGTCGAAGGCGTTGGTGAACTCGGCAGCAGCACCGTCAAGAGCACCACCGAATCGAGTTCCGATTGTGAGCAGACCAGACACAAGAGAGGAGATCAGATCCTTACCGGCACGGGTAGTGATAATGGTGTTCATGGCACCACTAACAGCGGGACCGTGGTCGGCGGTAAGCATAAGAACCATCTCAAGGAACTTGGTAGCGTAAGAGGGCAGTCTGCGACGGAACCAAAGCAGAGACATGACACCACCGATACCAATATCCTCCTTGAAGACCTCAGAAATGGGGATACCAGCGTAAACAAGCTCCTGACCACGGTCATCAGAAATAGTGGAAATGAAAGCAGCAGGCTTACGGATGAGACCAAGCTCCTGGGCCCAAGCGTAATCAATGGGGATCTTGGGGACCTCAGGCTCAGCCTTGGGAGTAATGACGCCCTTGGTCACAAGCTCCTTGTAGACCTTGGCAAGAAGCTCAGGCATGTCCTCAAAGGTATCAGGGACAAAGATGCCAGCAGCCTTCATGGCAGCATTCTTGGCGAGAGCAGTCTCCAAGTCGCTGTTGGCCATAGAACCGGCGTGGCCGAACTGGACCTCGGTGGTAAGCATGGATGCAACGGTACCAATGGCCCATGCAACGATAGGCTTCTTGATAGTGCCCTGCTTGATGGCCTCAATGACGCGGTACTCCTCGACACCACCAACCTCACCGAGCAAGACAATGATCTTACAGTTGGGGTCGGCCTCGTAACGAAGAATATGGTCAATGAAGGTGGTACCGGGGTAGCGGTCACCACCAATGGCAACACCCTCGTAAACACCATCGGTGGTGTGGGCAATGATGTTGTTCAACTCATTGGACATACCACCAGACTTGGAGACGTAGGCAACAGAACCAGGACGGTAAAGCTTGGAGGAGACGATGTTGTCCATCATACCACCGGTGTTACCGATCTTGAAAGCACCAGGCTTGATACCACCAACGGTAGCGGGGCCAATGATGGTGACACCCTTCTTCTGGGCCTTGTAAAGGATCTCACGAGCACGGCGCTCAGGGACACCCTCGGCAATGATGGCAATGGTGCGGAACTGAGGGTACTCGAGAAGCTCCATGGTTGAGCTGTAGACAGAGCGAGAAGAGGCAAAGTTGACCACAACATCGACGTCAGGGTGCTTGGCAGCGGCCTTGCTCACCTGCTGGTAAACAGGAAGCAAAGTCTCCTGGGTGCCCCAGTACATCTTGGTGACGAATTGACCACCGAATGGGTAAATAACACCAGCGACGGAGGGGGTCTCACGCTTGCAAATGAAGTCAAAGTCAAGCATGCCCTGGCAGGCACGGGGCTGCATGCCGTACACGAAGGCACGGGTCTTGTTGGAGAATAGCTCGTAGCTTTTGGTGTCACTCATCCTTAACAATGGATTGGATAAAGAAGAAAAGCGTAGTATTTCAATCTGTGGAATATATGCATTGGGGATAGGTTCGGGACTAATCGAGGGCCCCCACTTTGATTACAAATCAATTTTTTGATATTTTTCCCCCAACTTCCCACTTTGATGAGCCGCGTCCATTGAATTTTCCGGCGAGATATGTGAGTTCGCGGTTAGGGCGTCATCAGGGAAGGCCGAAGGGGGCGCATATACAAATTTTGTATTGGGTCAAAATTCGCCAATACTAAGAGGTAGACCTTATTTCAGACTGTAAAATGGGTTAAATACGATGTTAGTTCTAGCCAAACTAGGTTGGTTTAAAAAAACGACCTTACATTTCCCAACCTCAATCTGCAGCACGCATATGCATGTAAATACGCGTGTATAATTTGAGGACCTCATCCATAGCTGTAACATCACTCAATGGTCTGGGGAACCTGGTACTTCCACTCTCTAGAGCATGATATCTACGCGGCCAGAGACTGTTTCCCATCATTTAATGCTGCCAATTCCCTTCGATTGGACAATGCAAAATACTACACAGTGCAGCATGGCGCTCTTGTACCAGATCCTTCATGGACACCATTTTGGTCAAGGGACAACAAAAGGCTTTGTCAAAGAGAGGAAGGGTCTGAAGAGTCTATTCCTGTTGGGAGAAGCCAGATGTTGTATGAGGTTACGCCATACAATGTCCTTAAGTCAATTTACTACGACTCGACTATTCAGGCCAAGGTAGCTGCGTCAAATTGGGTGTTTGAAGGCAGTTCAACACCGTGCCCAGGAAGCTGGTCTGCAGCCTTGTCTACGTTTGCTGAGAAAGTCAAGCCATGGAGCATGGCTTATCGAGTCAAGCTAGGTAAAGCTTTGAAAGACAATGATGTCTTTGAAAGCGTAGTACTGGACTTGACAGTGTTGGCCACTGACCTCAAGAGCCTCAAGGCAGTAATGTCGCCTTGTTTGGATGAGTCTGATATTTCAGTACATCTGTTTACAGGAAATATTCTGACAAGAAAAAGCCTTGTCCTCAGGTCTATGCTGGTGCGAGATGGAGTTCCCTGCAGCTCCGCTAAGCTGGAACCTTTCAGCTGGGACACCTACAAGAAAAAGGCTGATATCAAAAGTCCATTTTTACCTGAATCTCCCGGCAAAGTCAAGTCTGTGTGCTTTGTCGTACACGGTGTTGGACAAGAGGTCGCAGAGGAAAATATCAAGGCCAACGTTATCTGGGATATCGCTACCCTCTGGGCAGGCGTAAATTCCTATCTAGATGAGATCAAGCATCTCAATGATGACCACGGAAATCCAGATCAAGTGCTTGTACTACCTGTGAATTGGAGGTCTCTTATTACCATCGATTCTCCATATAAAGTGGAAAATACTCTGCCACTCCGCTTGCAATCATTCAGAAAAAAGCTATGCGATATCTTAATGGATATACCACTCTACCTCTCTTCAAAAAAGCAAACCATCCTGGATGTCACTGTTGAAGAGGCCAACCGACTATACCAGGAGGTCGTTAGTCGTCAGCCCTCATTCGCAGAAGAGGGAAGGGTGCATATTATTGCCCACTCACTTGGCAGTGTCATTTCCGCTGAGATCCTTGCAAAGCAACCAGACGATGCCAGTACTTCCAACGCACTGTTTAAATTCAATACTGACAACCTGTTTTGTATTGGTAGCCCTTTGGCTCTGTTGTGGTATGATGAGGGCAAGCAGTTGACTTCTAGAGCTGAATTCGCGAGAAGAAAAGATCAGGGTCTAGATCATAACAATTTGCGGGCACTCGCAGTAAGAAACCTGTACAACTTCAGTCACGAAGTCGATTTCGTATCTACCAGGTTCTCTCCGATGGTCTTTGGGATCGATCCCCAAAACGCCCCTGTACCAGGTGATCTCGGCGCAGGCACGTCGTACTGCCTACCAGTGCAAGCAGCTTGTGGACGAGCTCGGGCTTTTATCGGCACTATCAAGCAGGAAACCACCGATATGTTGACAAAACTCAAACCCGTGGATTACAATGTCATAGATCAAGGTCTGCAAACACCCCTGATGGAGTTGAATGAGAATGGCCAAGTTGATTGGTCCATCAAGTGCTTGAATCCACTGAACCCCCTGTGGGAAATTTATTCTTCGCACTTGAGCTACTGGCGTGAGGATGTGCTATTGAGATTTCTTGCTGTAGAGATCGATCGCGATCGCGGGGTCACGTCCACGCTGCCAAACTACCGGGCGGTGTTCAGCGATCTGGGTGGACCAGGCGCAAAGACCATAGACAGCAATCAACCGAAAGCTGTCAAAAAGCGCTCTAAAGGATTGCAGCGCTTGGCTATCTGGCTGAAATCTCAGGGAAAATGATGCATAAAAGAATTAAATTTACTATTAAAATTTGAGGGTGTTGGGTAAATAAATAGAGGCGCTCAACTGGTCAGTGGGGCAATTAGCGCATGAAGCTCGACACTGAAAGCGCCAAGTTAGTTTAATTCGAACTCATCGTGATCGAAAACACTGAAGTCAAGCAGGTCTAGACTTTGTTTCTTGGCTCTGGAAGCTAAGGGAGAACCTTCAACTGTGACCGTGAATCTTCGTGAATCCCCAGAGAGCGGGGGCGTTGGTCTCCTTCTGAAATCTGTTTTAACTAAAGGCGTCCTCAATGCTGACGGCTCATGGATGAACGTTTTTCGGTCCGGTGGGATTGCCACGGGTGTTTGGGGCATTGCAATAGTGTGACGCTTTGGTGTCGAGAGTTGTAGCTTCGCTAGTTCTGCATGATCGGGCATGGTCTCAATTGGCTCTATGGCTTTCAGGTTGAGCTTAGATGGAATACTTGTAGAGTGTGAAATCATAGTGTTCGGTTTTACGAATTGGAGAAAAAGCCACCAAACTGGTTGTAGTCAATCAGAAACTTATCGCGCGCCTGTATCTAACACCAATACATTGGCTCCGAAGGAGTCATGAGGGTCTAGGCGAAGGGCCAAAGTGTGTGACTCAGGCAAATTGTTTTAGTTTGAAACTTGCAGGTTCTCGCCTGCAGCTGGTGACGATCTATCCCGGGATTGCGTCTACAAGTCCATCATGTCCTATGTGACGCAATTGCTTTTGTGGAAAATTAGGAACTCAAATATAGCAAGTCGGCTACCGCAGGATTTTTCAAAGCCCGGGCGGTCATGTTCAGGCAAGACACCTACTTGCTTAGAGACAAAGGTTGACCAAGCTTGGAGACATGTGCCTAGAGTGCATGCAGCTTTAGTTTTTATATGCACAGCACGGTTCAGTGATTTATTTCAAGGGACGTCTGGCATGCAGAAATCTGCAAAAACTCCAAGCATTATTCTCCTGGGTTATATTTGACTGAGGTAGCACATTAATACTAGCGGTGTTGGCTCTTTTCTCTCCCTCAAAGCCTGTTGCAACATCAATGAGCGGGATAAATTGATATTGACTAAATAACTCAACGTTTTTCTGACATAGGGCTACCTGAGATCAAGGCTGATGGTTATTATAATAAAAGGCGCTACATGTGAGCGAATTTGTCTACAGATACCGAGATGTAGCTATCAAAGTTAGGGGGTTATTATTTGAATCGAAACAGCTTCAACCCGAACTAAGGCCGCCTGAATGTTTCTGTGTCAAGCTTGAGTGTTCGTTGTAAAAATATTCTATAGCATCGATTCGTGTCTGTCACGCCAAGAAGAACTAATACCCGAAGGGTTTTCATAACCGATGGCCAAATTTGCAGAATAGGTTTCATGTAGAAGATTCAGGGCTCCGAAACGAAAAGCGGAACCCGGACAGCGTGATACCGAGATGGACTACGGCTAGCGTGACGCGTAAGTAGTCTACTGCCGGTGTTGCTGTTTATCCAATCCAAAGAGTACTATTAAAGTTGCTTGTAGTTAGTCACTTGAGTTACCTGGGGGACTAGATACAGAAGTGGACACTGATTTGCTAGATTCGAATAAGCTATTTTTTCTGAGCGTGCTAGACTTTACCAGAGCAGTATGTCTTCAGCGTCTTCGGACTTCAATTCTTGTATCTGTCGCTAAATCTGCAGGAGTTCAGCTGATTTCTACAAATTGCAGTATCACGAGCGTAGGGGTTGGGAGCCAGGCACGGGCAGGAATCGGCCTTGTTCGGCTAAAGTAGCCTGCCGTGACCATTGTCAGGGCGCTTAAGGGGACAGATGTATAGAAGAATATCATAGTACCACTTGATACAATAGTAGCTAGTCCCCTGGGAATTGAAGTATCTCATTGTTTAGGCCGTTCATGTATCCCAATCTGAGCAAGATAGGAATTTGTGAAATGCAGGCTCACGTATGCATAATAAACACGCATGCTGTCTCAAACATTGTTCTTCACAATTTCCTCAAATTGATAGGACACGAAAGAGCCGGCGTAATCGATTAAAGTCATGGAGGGCTTGGGTAAAAAGCTAGCTGGGATAATGGCATGTGTGCCTGTGCGCCGAGGCGAGATAATCACGGTGGATAAGGCTGCCCAGAATTGAGTGTAGAATAAGATTCAACTGGAGTAGTCCCGCACCGTATCGAGTGGAATACAATGAGGAGGATCAAATCAGTGCATGGTTTACTAGTCCTTATTTTTCGGTAATGAGCTGAACCAGCCTCTCGAATGTTCCAAACCCAATTCTTCACCGACCGAGGCGACGGGTTTCACTATATACTTGATATTAAAATGACTAGATTGTCAGAATTGTGGTTGCCAAGAAGTATTTCAATAACAGTCTGAGATTATATAGGTTCAGAGCTGTAAGCTGTAATTCAATTAGACTAATATATATTACAGCCAACAGAGCAAAGCCATGGGCCAGACCCCAGAGACAAATCACGCTCAGACCCCCACTTAAGTAAGAAAACGTCTTTAATGATTTTCAGCATAAAGCCTGAGTAGCGAAATGGACGGCTGATGCTTCGAAAAATCAGTGGCAGGGCAAGGATAATCGCCATTTCTCACCATCATGCCGGACATGATGGTGTCGTCCACCGGGTGAAAACCGAGCCTTAAGTAGACATACAATGGAGCTTTGAGGCTGATGTCCAACCTGAGAAACTCGCCAAACGACCAATAATCAAGAGAGCGCCTTTTAGCTATTACAGACTTTGTTGCTCTGGCATAAAGAGAGGGCTCTCGCTCGACCCCAAGATGGCCTGGCTACTGCAGAAGCTATTCCGTGCAAGAAACGATACTGATGGGGCGAATCAAAAGCTAATTCCACATAAACTAATGAGATTTTTACTCAATCTCTCGAACTTGCACGAGTTTTGCCTCGATGGGACGGTAATCCTAGACACTATATGCCTGCGGATGTGAGCACAGGTCAGGCTCTGCTTACAGGGTTATTACCTTATTATTTTCAGTGACCCAAGAATAATCATGCCATTTAAGCGAAATATAATTCGCTACCTAAACACAATGGCTAAAACTATTGGAACCCACAACGGTCCCTTTCACGCCGATGAGGCCCTGGCAGTCTTTATGCTGAAGAAGCTTCCTGAATTCGCTGACGCAACCGTGGTGCGCTCTCGTGACAATGCCCTTCTTGACGAGTGTGACATCGTGGTTGATGTTGGAGCCAGATACGAGCCCCCAAAGTACTTTGATCATCACCAGCGCGAGTTCACCGATACGTTTGATGCTGAGCACACTGTTACCCGCCTTAGTTCTGCTGGTCTGGTCTACAAGCATTTTGGAAGAAGAGTTATTCAGTCTATTTTGCAGGTCGAAGAGACTGATCCTGTGCTCGATGCCGTCTACCCCCGTATCTACAACAAGTTTATCGAGGCAGTTGACGCCTTTGATAATGGTGTTAACCCCCACGATGAAAAGGAGAGATATGACACTCACGCCAACACTCTGAGAGCTGTTGTTTCAAATATGCACCCCCTTTGGACCGAGGATGAGTCCCCCGCTGCCTTTGATGCCCAGTTCGTCAAGGCCAGTGAGTTCATGGGACTGGCATTCGAGCTTGAGGTTAAATCCGCAGGCCGCAGCTGGTACCCTGCACGCACTCAGGTTGAGCAGGCCTTTGCCGAGAGATTCCAGTACGATCCCAAGGGAAGAGTTCTCGTTCTGAACCAGTGGATTCCCTTTGGTGGTCACCTTTACGAGTTGGAGGAGCTCAACAACACCCAAGTGTTGTACGTTGTTGCCCCCTCTGCTGATTCGTGGCGCATGAGAGCTGTTTCGGTCTCGCCCTCTTCGTTCGAGTCACGTTGTCCCCTTCTTGATGAATGGCGCGGACTTCGGGACGAGAAGCTCGCTGAGGTTTCGGGCTTTGCCTCTGCAGTGTTTGTGCATGCTAGTGGATTCATTGGTGGAGCTAAGACCAAGGAGGATGCCCTGGGCATGGCCCTCAAGACCATTGAGGCATCAGAGTGCTCGCACGACGACAAGCGTCAGTGCACCGAGAGTGATAAATAAGTTAATTATGCAATAAATACAGTCCGTTTTCGTTCAAGGTCTTCACGCAACATAAGCGGGCGGCGGCGCGAGAGGCGTCTGGTTGTCAGAGTTATAGTTCCGGTCTGCGGTGTTGAACATTGCCTGCTTGAGGTCAAACGAGACCACATTGGGAACGCTATGAGTACGCATCGGCTGCTGGAAAGAAGCCCGAGAAGAGCGGGTTTTGCGGCGACTAGATCCAATGGAGCAAGTATTGACACCTGCTTCAGCCTCTGCTGGGCTTGGCAAATGTGGTACTTCCGCCAATGAAGTCGTGATCGGGGCAGTCTCTGGCCGGGCCAACGCTACTGGATCCAATTCTGGAACTTGTTTCTGTTCTTGCTCTTGGGCGTGTAGTTGTGCTGGTGCTGATGATTGTGCTTGCGCTTGTGCTTGCGGTTCTGGTTCTGAGGGTGTCACCTCTTCAGTTTGGACTGGCTTCTTTTTAATCTTGATCACCCGCTTCCGCATCTTGTGGCTGCTGCGAGCCGCAATGCGGTCGGCCTGATGGTGGACATTGAAATACAGGCCTGGTCCAGAGAGTCCAACCGGGCCCCAAGTCTTGAACGGCGACATCCGATGGAACAACTCAGATTTATACACAACTCCTGAAACAGCAGGAACTGTGATTGCCAATGTCTTTCGCGAGAGCGCGATAGCCTCCATGTGTTTAAGATTACCCAGACTGAAGTTTTTGCCCTTTTCGTTCATCTCGGCAAAGGTAACTGGGGCGCAGTACTCATCTTCTCCCTCCTCTACGCCTTCATCGGGCTGCTCGTTGTGGAGCTGAACCTGTAGCTGTTTGTGCTGGTCCAAAAGACGCATTCTTCTGCGATCCATGTGGCGTTTTGCGGCAACTAGGCTGGCTGCCAGTTGCGGTTGGCTGCTGAGATTCCAGCGTTGGCTATGGCGATAAAGGATTGCGGGTAACTCATCCCTAAACAAACCTCTGATCTGTGTTTCGATCTGCGACTGCAGAAACTGTGCAATGCCTGGTACGGAGTGGAAAGAAGAGCTGACAGTGATGCTGACCAGGGGATCATTCCTGAAAACAAGGGTGAGCCCACGAGCCTTGCTCCATACAATAATAACGATTCCGGACAGCTCTATATCGCTGAGTGTTAGAATAAGTGGAATCGAGAGCGATGTTGGCGCTGCAACAAACGAAGGCAGCGTGAAGTTGGGCGCGGTTTGCTGGTAAACATTCAACAAATTCGCTTGAACATTGGTTGCTAGTGTGATGTAGGCTTCGCCACTGTAGTTTAGCTTAAAGATTCCGCGAAACCGGTCGCTGGCGACATCTCCAATATCTAAAATCTCCAAGGTTGGAGCCTGGCTGCCCCAGTTGAGCTCGCGAACTTTGATGGGGCTCTCAATAATGCCCGGTCTTTTGCGATTTAGTGCATCAGTCAACAGTCCACGGCATCGTGCTAGAAACTGATTCTGGTGTGCAAATGATTGCCAGTCGAACGTAAACGACATTACACCGCTAGGTTTGTGGTAATAATGGCTTATCTATGTCCTGGGGGCGGTGCGTGACGAATAATGTGTACAGTTGATGCTGAGGATCAGACTGTTTGTATTGGTAACAGAGACTAATCAAACGGCGATGAAAGCCTATCAATTAGGATAAATACTAATTCGCGCACGAAAGCCGTGACTGGACCTGATATAATGCAAGTTGAAAGTGAGGAGTCAAATGTACTCAAGGGCACCGGCTGCGCCCGAGAAAACATCATACAGGGCTAGGGTATGGAGCGGCGATGCATAGCTCCCGAGTGTCGGATAGGATGGCATATGCAATCTGCGTCTAGAGATATCAGGCTGGATTTTTGGATAACAAGTCACTTATCGGCGGCAAAGGGGTCAACACGATGGCGATCTGAGTGCAAGCATGAGTCATGAATTTAAATATGTAGTGGTCTTGCCGACAGGGCATGTCTTATTTATTCCCATGTTTATTTTTCAAGTACCTTTTTTCTCCTATTTTTTTCTTTTTGACATTTAATGACGCATCTCAAGCATAAGATGCAGCAGGGTGACTGACAGTAGGTGACTGACAGTCCTGCAGCTGCCGCTTTGTCATTCAACCCCAGATCTCTTGACCCTGGAATCGAACCCGGTCGAGACCACCTGGGATCTGGGGAAAAATGAATCAATCCACATTATTGAAGCTAAGCATTAGTACTCTATCTATAGATGTCTAAACCCAAATAGCACGTCTCTGTGGAGAATCATAGCACTAATAATGTTTTGCATTGGTTTCATCTGATCCATTCCGTCCGGCGGCAAAAAGTTCATACTGAAAACAATGGCCAAATTGGGGGTGGTCATCTTGTTGCGAGCCTCGTTCTGAACCACCAGACCAAGGTGCGTCATCAACCGGTCCAAAAGGTGACGATTGCAGTCGGGCAGCTTATCAATGCACGATCTCAGCACATCAAGATGCTCATCTGTCATAGGATTGGCAGCGCAATTCATAAAACTGCGGAAGAGCTCGCGTGTAAGTAAGCTCTCGGGGAGCTCACGAAGGTAGAGCTTCACACAACCAGCAAGAACATGAATGTCCATGCACCTAGGGTCGTCGGCTAGCACCTGTTCCCCCTCATCGAAGGCTAACTTGAGTGCATTGACAGCCGTCAAAGAGCCAGAAACACGGTAAAGACCCAGCTCGGACAAGCCTTGGCTTTCGATGATGCCCAGCAAGGTCTCAATCATGCGAGGGTATTGACTTTGTTCGCGAGCACAAACGATCTCAAGAGGAATTCCAAACACACGTTTCGAGCCAGGCAAAAGCTGAGTACGTGCAAGGCTCTCCTTGCGTGCCTGAGCCAAAGCAGAGACCCAGCTGCTGGCCGAAGCTGCATCAGTGGCCTGGAAAACATGCTCGTTTTGAGACGAACCATCCTTGACCAGCTTGAAGGAGAAGCCCTGTCGGGGGCCCTTGATGTCGTAGTCGCCCAAATCAAGTACCATAACCTGGCGCATATCCTGTTCTTCAAATAGTGAGTAGGCTGGAAGATCCAAAGGATGAGCAGAATTAGAATGGCCCTGGCCAGCGCTGTGCTGGTGAGAGATCTGTGGGGATGAGCCTGAAGATGAAAACGCCATTGAGATGGGCCTGACTGCTTTTAGCAAGTTAGATCCAAATCGTGACTTGGATCTGCCGCTGGTGCTTAAACTGTTGGCATTGCTATTGCGGTCTCTTTCGGAACTCTTCTCGCTGCGACTATCGAGCGAAGATGATATACCAGCACTGAGAGGAAGCGACGTGCTCAGGATACTTGCAGGTCGATGTTTCATGGAGCGACGTTCGCGGGAGCTCAAATTAGACGCAGAGGATGAGGTAGGGATTCCTCTAAACGTAAAAAGCTCTTGTTGCTTGGCATCAATCTTGCGCTTTTCTATTTCGGCGCTGATTGTGGCGGTGAACACGCGCTGCTTGAGCTGTGATTTGGGCAGCTTGTGGTGCTCTTTGTTGAGCGCTTCGCGGACCATCTTCCTATCAAGCTGATAAAGTAGAGCATCTGGGTTGAGGATGTAATCGTACCGTGTCTGCAGCTCCATCAAAGAGGTATGAGGCTCGCTATCGAGAATAAAATCAGCTTGGATGTTCTTGATGAGATTAAATGCGAACCTGCGCTTATCAAAGTTGATCAATTCGGGGTGCTCAATTGACATATTAGGGACGTAACAAACAATCTCAAAGAAACGCTCAATAACCCATCCGATACAGGGTGTGACCGGCTTGATCTGGTGGCTCAGTGGGCCCAAATCAGCTATTGAGATCTCAGGCACAAAGATAGTCTTTGAGTTGGGAGTTGACGTCAAGTTATCAACATTGACATGTCCCGCACGATTAGGGAATTCCATTGCAACTTCACGTCCTGACTGCAGCCAAGAGTGCGAGAACTGTCTGCTTTCCGGCCTAAGAATACCCTCTACAATTGCTGTCTCCATGAAAGAGGGGATCCTACTCTTGTTGTCAGCAGCATTGGGGAACAGGTCGCAGGACTGCATGCTTGTTCGCAAAAGGCCTAATGTCTTGAGGAAGAACGACATTGTGGCTACGCGGCCCTGCTTATTGGGATACAACGAGGGATCTGTGATCTCGTGTGTCACATAAGCACTGATGTTGCTATGTAGTCTGAAGAGCTCAGCCATTCGAAGGGGGAATTTGGTAAAGACTCGTGTATCAGAAGAGGAGCGATAGAGCGTGAGAAGGTAGGTGTAAATATTCTGAACATGAATATCCTCCTCGCCGCCCTGTGGCGATGGAATGTAGCACATGAGTCCGTGCGGGTCAGAGGTCTGAGTTTCCAGAAGCTCAAACACCGAAAGCCAGTCCTGGTGCGTGATCTTCCTAAACCGTTCAGCAATAAGAATGTCCACATCTTCAATGAACCTCAAGGCATTTTCTAGCGTCGCAACCCCGTGGTTCAAGGGGACATGCGAAAGAAGCTTAGCTGGCGGTGGAAGCGAGCTTGCGTCCATAATATTAGAGACCTTGAAGCGCTGCTTGGCATAGCTGCCCACAAGCCGTTTGGCCTGCTGGGCAATGCCATCTGGTAGGGTTCCCTGGTTCACAGTGGCTTCAACATCTGACAGGAAGAGCTGCATCATATCTTTAAGGTCAGCATCGTCGGCAAAATCAGAGTAGTACCGTGTGATCCACAGTTGCAAAGCCTCAAACAGATTGGTGTAGATCTTGGTCAAGATTCGGGTCGAGATCTTAGACTGGTCGCTAACTGGCTGACCCCACTTGGGGAAGTCAGAACTAGTGGGCAAACTATCATCCTTATTCTGAGCAATAGACTCGGCAGCGCTACAAGCGCCGTGGAATCTGAATTCAAGCATCCGGAGCAGCTCGGCCGGCGAGCAGAAGCTCCGGAAAGTAGCCATAAATGTTTCAATATGAGCGCTTAGATCCATCCGGAAATTCTGGGGATTAGAACCGCCATTTCTGAACTCATTTACACCAAGAACCATAATATCAACCAGCCTACCAAGCGTGGCTGCCTTGACAACAACCTTTACAGACGGCTGGCCAAACTGAAGCTCAGAAAACGGGGTGCGCGATACTGGCTCCAGGTTTTGCAGCGAATCACGCTTTTTCTCTGTCGTCGAGCGCCAGGTAGACGTCTCAATAATGGAAGAGGTTCTTGAGCTATGTGCACTTTCGTCAACAGACGTTTTGAGCACAATATCATCGCCAACAGTATAGCTGGTAACGTGGACGTTAAAGAGGTCACGAATTGTGGTCGCAATACGGTGATGGCTCGGCTTGTTCATAACATATTCGCGCGTACCCAATTCTACTTCCTTGAGGCCGGTGGTCAGCACTTGAACGCTTGGAGGGAAACTGTTTGAACGTTGCAAAGGTGGGTGGGCAGCGTCGCCAACTGCGTTTGATCGCTGCTGCTGCTGCTGCTGATGGTGCTGATCCCCGTTATTACTGGAGGCTAGGGATGCCAGACCACGAAGAGAGCGTCTTGGGCCGTACTGGTGGAATGTAGAAATTGCTGCATTGCTCGTAGAGAGCAAAACCTCCTTGGGAAGCAAGCGGAAGCTCGGCAGGGGCTCTGTGAACAAGATCGGCAAGTAAACACAATCGGAGATCGAGGGCTGCTGAGTGTAGTGGTACTGGAGATAGGAGCCCTGTACTCTGGGTTCAACAATTAAAGAGTTAGGCAAAGCGGTAGAGAGGGAGTACGACTGTGTCACGTTGAGTTTGCACCAGTTCGTAAATAGGTCGGCAAAGAAAGGGTCCAAAGGCTCCATGTCAGTGCTGGGGATAAGCGGCACGTTATCACAATAAGTAGTCCAGCCATCTATGACTGCAGAAATCCGTTGTAGCTGCTCTTCAACATGGCTAAGCGATGGCAATCCGTGATTGGTATACGAAGCAGGAGTGATGATGATATCGCCAAAGTAAGGAATGCATTGCTCCTTTGAGTACTTGACGCCCATGTCCTCTGTAGACGCTCTAAACGTTGTTTTGCTCAACAAATCGATAGCGGCACGCTTCTCAAGCTCAAACACCTCAAAGCCCCAGTCATTTGACACGAGGTACCGCAGTTGTGGTTCCACAAATGACCAGGCTTCACGCAGCCGAAGAATTGGCGGCAAACAGATGACAGCAGCAATTGCGTTCCAACCAACGATATCGCCCAATTTGCGTAGCTGGACACCCAGTAAAACCCATTGTTGCAGTAACATTCCACGTTGAGAGCTAGATAGCTGCGGGGACAGAGCATGGTTCATGACCATTGTGCCCAAGAAATGAGGATTATCAAGATCGAATACCAGCGGGTTTTGGCGCCAGCACGAGAAAGAAGAGTCGCCTGGCCGGTGGAATAGCAAGGAGTAATCATCAACAGGAGACCAATTGGACAAAAAGTGGTGGTGGTAAGCTGAGATTTGGACTGCAAATTTCGCCGAAAAATCAGTGTCGAGAAAAAGTTCGGGCAAAAGCCACAAGTGAGAGTGGCTTTCGCGCACCTGGTGGTGGAATGTTGGCCACACCTTTTCAGGAAGGATTTTGGGGCCCGCACCCGACCGAGCACAGCTTGGCGTTGCAAGTACAGAGGCATCTCGATGGCATTTGTAAATATCGCGTTTGAGGGCAGTTGCTAAAGTATCGTCAATATGGGTGATTGCATCGGCCAGCTGCTGCAACGAACCGTGAACGTGATCGTTGAGTATCAGGCTAATGTACGCCCTAAGCACCGACCTGATCGCCTGTGCTGCTCTTTCAGCAGCAAGTTTAGGATCGACGCCCATCTGTCCAGCGGTGGCAGAATCAATGTACTGGCGCATAGCGTGCAAAACCGCCAAGATGTCTGAGCTGAATGGCATTGCGCGACAGATCTTGTCAATCTGCTGGTCGCTAAGGTTTGCAAATAAGACATGATGGGCTAGAGCTGTTGGCGGTCCGCTTTCTGCCTCGTTATCTTCAAAAACAAGCTGTGGATGAGGACTCGAGGATCTCCAAAATGTTGAGCTGGAAGACGGCGTGTGTGGTCTACCCGGTGTCGGTGTCGTTTGAATGGGGCCGGAGCCCAATTGCCCCTGCATGGCATGCTGGAACGAGCTATCAAGTGGGCTTCCAATCTGAGTTGCTGTTAACACTGAAATGCTAGATGTTCCTGACGAGCGCGGTCCGCGAGAGGAAAGTAATGGGGCCTGAATTTTTGGCAGGGTCAACGAGTCAGTGGAGGAAAGAGCTTCGGAAGACAGCATAGCGAGACCTGGTGGGGCAATTCCTGCTGAACCATCGTTTTTCGTCGCCTGCGAAATTGTATTATTGAAAGACTGCTGGTCGGAGTGTAAAGATGCCACGCTAGCATTCGCACTTAATGCCTCAGAGGGGGCATTGACGTCAAAATATTTCACGTGGAGAGACGGTACAGAGTAGATTGACAAGGTTCCGCCACGCAGTTGTGCTCTCACGAGCCTCCATGAGGGGCCAGTATCGCGAGAAAACAACGAGCTGTTCACCACTTGGCGATTTAGCCAGCCGTCGCGCACTACTGAGTCAACTGAGGACGACATTGAGGGCACACAAGGGCAACAAACGCTTTGCAAGGTTTGCAAAGTTGTCTAATTATCAGAACAGTGGCACTAGCGCTTAGCGGCGCGCAGAAATACTGATCCTTGTGTGGTCCTGGGACTAATAATTCAGAGCCTGCTGAGAGTTGCACGTCAAGGTTACGGCAATCGCGCGAAACGTAAGCACCCCAGGTATCAGAATCTGAAAGGGAGCGTTGAAGGGGTCTGCAAGAGGTGCGCCCTTGCCCTGAGATTCATGCAAAACATCAGACAAAAACATCTAAAAGGCTTCGCCTTTCGTATTCGAGGTCCCGAAAAAAAGGGTGCTAAGTTGCCAGCAAAAATAGCGCAACTGGATGCAGCTCAATAGGGGATGTCGCATGTGCAAGCGTATCTGGTAGTCATAGCATGAATAACAGTTTGCGATTTAATAAATGAATAAACAATCCTAAATTATTGATTTTTTTCCTAATGCGGGGTAGAGCAGTTGGCGATTTTCACAGAAACATTGGGCGATTTTCACAATTCCATATAATCTCCATGAAATTTACTATAAATATACCCAGCATGATGACGCAGTCTAAAATCTTGTAAATTATTTGCACCAAGACGGCAGTGAAACTCTTACAGAACTGTACTTTAAAGCAGACGAGTCAATATGACGTCTGTCGCATCATGCATGGATGTAAGCCTCGCTTAAGCATGTTTCGCTCTAGAAATAAGCAAAGTCATTACAAAAATCAAGTGAAACTCAATCTAAATGTTTAAATCAGCCAAATCTTTTTGGCCCTGTGCCAGGTAGTTTGCCATTATCTCAGGTGGAACCATACTTCCGCCAGTAGCCCAAACGAGGTGGGTAGCATTCTCCATATTCTCACTGACGCTAGGGTGGAACTTACGGTAGTCATTGCTTTGCGGCAAGATTACCGGGCCGTACATTCCTGCCAAGGCGGAGGGTTCGAGGCTGATACCCTCTGAGTTGTTAAGCTGAGCCAGCATTTGGAACATCCTTTTGTCGCTCAAAGTGTAGCTTCCATCGATTAGCTGCTCCATCGCGCGACCAACAAATCCCGAGGCTCTGCCAACGGCCAAACCATCAGCCACCGTTTTGTTGCTAATTCCTAGCTCCTGCACTGAAATCTGGTCATGGAGTCCAGTAGCCAGGCCAAGCGTCATGCAGGGTGAATTTGTTGGCTCGGCGAAGAAACAATGCACGTTGTCGCCAAACACAAGTTTGAGCCCAAAACTCACACCACCGGGGCCGCCTCCAACACCACATGGCAGATACACAAAAAGCGGGTGATGTTCATCAACAACAACACCCCTTTCGCTTAGCTGCTGCTTCATGCGAAGTCCTGCAACTGAGTATCCCAAAAATAATGTCTTTGAATTTTCATCATCAATGAAAAAGCAGCTTGGATCCGATTCTGCTGCCTCCCTGCCTTTTTCAACTGCAAACCCATAGTCCTCGGCATGCTCAACAACTAGTGCTCCGCGCTCACGTAGCATATCCTTTTTCCACTGGCGTGCATCAGCAGACATATGTACAGTGACATGGAAACCGAGCCGTGCGCTCATTATTCCAATGGACAGACCCAAGTTGCCTGTCGAGCCCACCGCGATCTTGTGCTTAGAGAAAAACTCCACGAATGATTGAGAGAGCAGAATCGAATAATCGTCAGAAAGTTTCAACAGGCCTGCTTCCAGTGCCAGTTTCTCGGCATGAGCCAACACCTCATAAATACCTCCACGGGCTTTGATTGAGCCCGAAACAGGGAGGTGGCTGTCCAATTTAAGCCAGAGCTGACCGGGGATCTTGCCAGATTTACCCATTGTGTTCTCGAGCTCGGCTTTCATCTTCGGGATAGATGCAATTTGGGATTCAATAATTCCATGGGGAGCAAGCTCGGGGAAGGCAGCTGCTAGCAACGGCGCGAATCGCTTCAATCGCAGCTCAGCATCCAGAGCATCCTCCAAAGTCAAGCCAGAATGCTTAATTCCCTCATCTGCTGGCTTCGTGTTCGGATTGACCCAAAACGTTTCGCGCAGCTCAGCAATATCTGCCACTGTTTCGGGGAATTGGGAGATATCCAGCACGCTTTGAAGCATTGTTTGGAGTCTGTGATTGTACGGTCGTATTTTAACGGACAATACCAGCTAGATAAGATAGAGCGTTCCTTACCCAGGCTAAGTTTAGATGAAACTAATGGGGAAATGCAAGATGCCCACCTTTTGAAGTAAACTACTGCCGCATCGGCTTTCAGATGGCATTCAAGAGTCTGTATTACGTATACTTTCCGAGTGTTGTAGCAGACCAGCTGCTGTACGCCGGCGTACCTCACTTAAAGCGGGGTATACAAGATCTGAGTCACGAATTTCGTGCGGTACCGCGAGACTGAAGCCACTGCGAGGATATTATGTCTGATTGACGTTGTCGCCATGTGATTCAGAACCACATGATTGGGAACCGGCAAAACAGAGTTGTTGTCCTTGTCATTCCAGTTGGCATTGAGGATTACACCCTCCAAGTGAGGAGGCAACTGTGGCGGCGTAGTAAACTCAGAAGCAGAAATACGATCCAAAGCGCCAGGATCAACAAAGATAGCTGGAATCTCGCTGGTATACTCTTCTTGCGGCTCATGCACCATATCGTTCTCATCGTAGGCAGTGTATTCACTAGCTCCAGGATCCACAACCTCCATGTAATTAACCAAGTTACCCATAGAGTCAGTAGCGGTTTGCATGTGCTCAGAACACCTTAGCTCGCCATCGACAACGAATCTCAAACGGTGGGTGCCCGGCGCCAGTTTGAGCACAACACCAAAAGTGCCGTCCTCAAAGCAGTGGAGCGGCACCATCTGTCTCCAGCCAGTGAAGGAACCGGTGACAAAGACCTGCTGGCCTCCGGATTTCCACTCAATTACTGTCTCAACAAGACTATCGTTCGTAGCAGACTCCCTAGAAAGATGGACCTGCTCGCCTGAATTGGCACGCGAGAGCTGGCCCTCTTCATGCTGATCTTCATGATGTTCAGCCTGAGAGTGAGCGAGTTGTGCCAGGTCCTCATCGTCGAGCATCAGTGTGCTTCGTCTTTGGGTGGAGCTGCGAAGCAAACTCTCTGTGGAATCGCCGCTGCGGACATCAACACGAGACGAATTACCGGAAACAGGGGTCAGAGACTCTACATGCTCAGCCTCGCAGTCTGAGCCCGACCGCGAGCGTCCAGGAGAGTATGGGGGCTGCATTCGTGGTGAGTGTGTGGCCATTTCTGGCTTATAGATAGGTAACTTTGGTTTAACATATGGTATGACTAATTTAGCTCCCCCCACAGAGCCTGGGTTAGGATGCGACCTCAAAATATTCCAATTCAGCTTTAACCACTCTTCTGCTCAATAAGATGGATCTTATTACGCGCAATTTGCAAGAGGTTCTCCACCCTGAGATCTTGGCCGATAAGCTTGCCAAGGGCGAGTCACCCCGTATCTACTGGGGAACGGCCCCCACTGGTCGTCCCCATATCGGATACCTGGTGCCCATGTCAAAGCTGGCCGATTTGCTTCAATCTGGCTGCACTGTTGTGGTCTTGCTGGCAGATCTTCACGCTTTTCTTGATAATTTGAAGGCTTCCGAGGAGGTGTTGTCGTACCGCGTGCGCTACTATGAGAAAGCTGTCAAGGCTATGCTTAGAGCAATTGGTGTCCCCGTTGAACGTCTCGAGTTCGTTGTTGGCCGTAGCTACCAGCTGACACCAGAGTACACAATGGATCTTTTGCGTCTCACGAATGTCTGCTCACAGAACGATTCCCGCAGAGCCGGAGCTGAAGTCGTTAAGCAGACCGAAAACCCAGCCCTTTCTGGACTTTTGTACCCACTTATGCAGGCCCTTGACGAGCAGTACCTCAACGTTGATGCCCAGTTCGGCGGTGTTGACCAGCGCAAAATCTTTGTTTTGGCTGAAGAGCAGCTCCCCAAGCTTGGTTACAGCAAACGCGCCCACCTTATGAACCCGATGATCCCTGGTCTTGGTGCAGGTGGAAAGATGTCTGCTTCTGACCCCAATAGTAAGATTGACTTGCTCGAGGATGCCGCCGCCGTCAAGAAGAAGATTTCTAAGGCATTTGCAGCTGCCGGTGTTACTGAAAATAACGGTCTGCTCGCCTTTGTTGAGCATGTCGTCTTCCCTGTTTCCAGCATCCGCACTGGCGAATACCGCTTCCACATCGCCCGTGATGAGAAATGGGGCGGCCCCATTACTTACACCAACATTGAGGACGTCACCAAAGATTACGCTGAGGAGAAATTGAGTCCTGCTGATCTTAAAATTGGTGTCACCGATGCTATCAACTCAATTCTCACTCCTATCAGAGAAATTCTGCTTAATGATCCCGATTGGGCTGAAATTGAGAAGAACGCTTACCCTCCGCCTGAAGTCAAGGCCAAGAAGGTCAAGGTCAAGAAGGACAAGGGAACCAGGCCCCCCAAACCAGAGGCAGATACCGCTAAACTTGCAGAGCAGGTTGCGGAACAAAAGTTAGAATGAGAATATATATAAAGTGTAAATTACGCTATAACGTTTCCCATCCGCCGTAGTCAACGTTCTGGTCTAGTTTCTGAGCAACCAGGGATCGAAGGCCATGTTCAAGCCACAGGCTACGCTCCATGGCGGCGTAGCGTTCAGGGTGAAGGAAATGCGGCCTTCCTCTCAAGATTGCATCTCCAGAATCACCATGACTGTCTAGATAAGGCGCCTTGATGAAGGATCCACGCTCGTCCTGTGCATCCTTGATCAAAAGAAGAATCCTGTTGCGTTTGGGCACAATAAATATACCGTAGACGCACGCACATTGTTTGGTATGCGTGTTGCAGGGTCCGACAGGCATTACAATTTCATTCAACTGCATGTCGGCACGGAATCCGCAGAACAAACAGATTGCAGGCTCAGAAATATCGTAATCAGAGGGTTCACAGAATTTGGGGTCAAGGAAAAGGTCAAGTCTAGGGGGAAGCTTGATAAGATGGTAAACACCGGCATAATCAAGACGGCTCAACTGATGGTCGCGATTAGAAAACGGAGGCCGTTCTTTCAAACTGTGCAGCAAAATCGCTAGTTTAGTGCTCGCAGATGTGTACACAGACATATCCTCCATGATATCATTCAAGCTGGGCAACATCAGGTAGGACTCAAGTCTTTCAAGTTCATCTTCTCCTTCCAGTGGGATGGCAACTTTCTCGCTGGCACCACAAAGTCCGAAAACCAGTAACGCAGCCTGCCGCAAAAATACAAGCGCATGACGGCGTAAAATAGTGTATAGAGCATCGAAGACCTGTTGGGCAGGCTCATCATAAGCACCCTCACACTCGGCATACTGTATAAAGATCTTCTTGGGACTGGGAGGACACGCGATGTCAGTTGGGAACTCGAGATAGGCTGGGTCCTGAAGCTGCGTGATGAGGTCAGGGACATTGTTGCAAATCTGAAGAATAACAGCCACATAGCAGCTTTTTAAAGCCGTCGTGGGCTCGATTTGATAGGTGGGACAGAAGAAATAGAGCATGTACACCAACACAACAAAGGGTTTACGATCCGCCAGCAATTTGGCCGGTGTCAAAACACCATCGAGGAAAAACTTTTCATGCATCGTCGAGAGACCCAAAGTGACCCTGATAAACTGGTTCAGCGTACGCAAAAGCAGTGTTTGTTGATTTGTGAGCTGATCTGCAATGCATTCTTGTAATGGCGCTTGGAGAGCAACTCCTCGCAACGAGATCTCCATCGTAGTTAGAGTAAAGGCATAAGTGTCTAGCAAAGCGGTTGCAAAGAAGCTTCGGCCTTTAGCTGCATCCTGTGTCTGGTCCCAAAACTGTTCGCTCCGAAGAAGCTGCTTGAACGCGTAAACGGCAAGCGAGTCGGGACTGGCTTGAGTAGTATCAATGCAGTCAAGCTCCAGCTTGCGCAATTTGTCTGGCGAGATATCATGGAAGCAGAAATTTTTGAGGCTGTCACTATCGCCACTGTTTACAGCAGGATAAGTTTCAGCCCAACATGCGGCGACTTGCTCAGGATTAAACAGCTCGTCCTGCTTTTTGAGGTAGTCCGATCTTGCAAGGGTATTACGCTTGCTAAACACAGGCATAAATCCGTTATTTAATCCTCGACACAAAACACAAAGATATTCACCTTTCATTGACTGGTCTGGTGCTGTTCTAATGAGCTGTTGCTGCTTTGAAGCCTTGGTCTTAATGTACTCGTTGTAACACGAAGCATGAATACTGTGACCGCAGCCAGTAATAACGGAGGTGAGCTTCTGCTGCTCTTTCGGGTATACATTGTATCTGTCACGCTCCTGGAGCTCTTCCCACAGGGGGTTGTTCTCATAAATCTTGTCAAAATCAATCGAGGATTGTTTGTCAAGCGAAACATCCTTGCCAACTGTAGCATACGACTGGACGTACCACTTCCAATTGAGCTGCTGCTCCCCGGTGGTATCCTCGCCCTCGCAAACTGGCAATTCTCGAATGACTGATGCGAGTTGAGATTGCGTCATGACACCATAGCACTCACCCTCGCTCAAGGGAACATGGCACAAAACGCAGTGGTCATCTGGGAAATCCCACGGGTTGTGATTTAGGTCAACTTCGTTGGCTGACTCCTCTGTATCTTCGAAGTCTGACTCGTCTTCACTGTCCATCATCGACTGGGCGAATAATGCCTGCTGTTTCTTGAACTCCTCCATAACACGCAGTTTCTCGGCCTTTGCTTTCTGTTTCATGACGCTAGCTGCATTTTCAGAGGGAGCTGCAACTTGCGAATTGGCGCTCTCAATATATGGCTGCATAGCTTGAGCATCAATTTCAGCTAGCAAAATTAGAAGTGCAGAAGCCTTTGGTGCCAAAGAAGAAAAGTTTTTATTATTCTTCAGATCAACAAGAACATCCGCCAGGCTAACACCTGTGCTGTTCTTATCAACAAACATGCTGGCAAACGAGCTGTATAACTTGGGACTGTCGCAGACTGAGCCGCTTCTGATCAAATCGCACTGTGTCGCACGTGAAAGCACAAACAGCGCCTTGCTAATGACAACCTCCCCATGAGCTTGGAACTCTGCAGGCGCTGATTGAATTGTTGTTAGCAACTCGCTAAAGAACCGTGCAAAGACTGGTGTTCTGGTGAAAGCGCACAGATCGGACCAAGGTTCGGGCAGCACAGGAAGAACTGAAAGGTATGCTCCCTTTTGATTATCCTCTGCCATCCAAGCCTTCGTCAGGCTTTCGGCTTCCTCAATACGCGCTGAACTGAAATGAATCCAGTGACAGTTGAAGAATGGTCTTGCTGACTTTTTTAGCACATATTTGCCAATATCGCGGACACTCTTAGGCGGGGTGTAATCTGCAACTTCTTTGAGTGCTGCCTCAAATACCTCATCGTATGACGAGGATTCGAGAACCTGCGCTTCAATTTCGCTATATGGCAGGCTTTTGAATGCAAGGGCCTGAACAATTTCCAATTTGAACTGCTCACGGCGCGTTTCAGCAGCTGACATGCCAAGCAAGTGTGTCCTCTCGGTCATCAAAGCATGCAGGTGGTGAAGGTACTCCTCAATCATGTAGAATGCTTGACTGTCCTCGTAGTAGTCGCTTGTAACCCAGTCGTGCAAATTCCACTTGACTTCAAGAAGGAGTAAAGCCTCATTAGGATCAAGCGCTGCAAGACAGGTCTGAATGAGGAAGAGGTCCTGCATAAAGACGTAGTCTCTAAGTGGGCCCTCACGGAATTGGTGCATTTGATTCTTCACAGTGTACCCGTTGCGGACCCAAAGCCCGACGTGGATTTGAGATAACGTTGCGGTTGTTTCGATAGGCGGAGCAAAAAGCAGTGCGCCCTCCCCAACCTTGGGATCCTGGAGCAAGTTCAAACTCTGCCGAAGATCGTTGATAGATGAGAATTTAGTATTGTTCAGCAAATATGCCAAGAAGGTATGCACTGGGTGATGTAGGCTAATGGAATCGCCTCTTGCACCAAATGCTTCGATGGTCTCTTCGATTTGGAACTTGCCATACTGAAATTGCACAGGCGTAACTCTTGTAGCTTTCCAGTCAGAGCAAAGTTCACTCTCAAGCTTCAATAGTGAGACGATGGCCCTTATAGACGGGATAATCTCGCGAAAGTCGCAACCCTGGGCATCCTGAGCAGCACTTTGTGCGATCTTCAGAATTGTTGGGATTTTCAAGAATAAATATACCCAGGATTGGCTCTCAAACTCGACGTGCGCTCCCATCTGGCGGCACATGGGAGACATATTTTGAAACAGCGAAAGCACATCTGCCAGGATCAGAACCCTCTCCGGATTTGCAACAATGGATGCCTTGTCATGGTTGCTGGTGAGCAAAAAGATAATTTCTCTAAAAAACACCAGCAAGCGGGCACTTGCTAGACTAGCCTTTTGTACCGAGCAGTTCTCAGCAGCAGAGATCGCAGAGGGGCCTCCAACATGTGAGTTTGTCAAAGTAGTGTACAAGCCAGCCATAAGACGGGTATAATCGTCGCCCTTCAAAATGCTTGTAGCGAGGCTAGGAGTAGTGAATAGCTGCGTGGACATAGAGGGTAGCACTGCTGATTCGGGCTCTTTGTCGAGGAAAACACAGATTTCGTAGCACTGAGGGTAAATATCTGAGTACTCAACCCCCAGTTGCTGCTTTCTCTCCACACTTGAAACAAGCGAGGTGATGAACAGATCGCGCAACTGACGTCGCATGCTGCTTGGGAATCGTGAATCAAAGTAAACCAGAATACCGACTTTAGATGTTCCATTAACAAAACGGTACATAGCCTTTTGTCTTACGCTTTCGTTTGATCTGGTGGCAAACTTATTCCATAGCGGAGACTTTAGATCACCCAACAGCCCTCCAGAATGATGGACAAATTCACGCAGCATTACGGGGTTGGCCATAAAGTTACTGAACCCGGGTCCCAAAGAGTTTCTAAATTCTGGATCCTCTTCATACCTTCTTCTTACAAGAGAAATGCGCGCCAAGTCATTGAGAGTGACCTGCTTGGAGCCGGCGATCAGACTATCAAAGTCTGCATCAGGAAGCGGGCTTTCACCGCCCATAGTGGGCTCGAACATCTCTCTGGCGAGCGGCTCGCCCTCTGCCATCGCTTCTGGTGCTGCGGCTTCCGGCTGTGGCGCCGCTCGAGTGCGTAATTCTACGTTCAGCTGTGTCTGCGCTGCCTGTGGTCCTGGTTCTCCATTCTGCTGCTGCTGCTGCTGTGTTCCGGCCGATGAATTGATGACTTCAGAAGATTTATTGGAATCACTTGGAAACGAAGTAGGCGGCTCTGGCACGAGACCGTAATATAAATTGCCCTGGGCAACAAGGTGTTTTGACTGGAGGATATCAATAGGCTCGCCACTCTGTAAAAGCGCTTCGCGGTCAGCATTGATCTTGGCATTGCCAATCTGCCAGGGAGCAAGAAGAGATTCGCCAATCACACTAGGAATATATTGTATCGGTAAATTTGGTAGATCGGCCTGTGAAAGTTCAGTCAGCCAATTAAGCAGCTCACCAGCGATGTTCAAACGACAAAGCTCACGAAGAGACATGACTGTGCTGCATAGTTGACAATTGCGCTTTCTGTCAGCCAAAAGCGAAGCCAAATTATTGGAAATTAGCAGTGGTGAAAAGCCAATGTTATCAATTCGTTTTGCTGTCATCAGTGCAAACTCTCGATTTTTACGTGTAATAGCTTGGATTGCAATCATTGCATCGTTGTAAGAGTGACACTCATCGTTCCACATGATAAGCGCATACTTGTTGTTCCCCTTGATCTCATCGCAGCCATAAGTTTCGCCACAGAACGAAGCGTTTGCCATGCTCTCGCGTGCTTCCTCCACGGTTTGAGCACAAACTCTGCTAGGCAGCAGATGACAGCTCGAATCAATGATGTAATTCAAAATAACATCTACCACAGCTCTTAGTGCCTCTCTAGCTTTCGCAGGAGGCTCTTGCGGTTCTGCCGCGCCTTCATCAGCCAGCTTTTCACTCATACAACAAAGCTTACGGTTCCAAGCCTCATCATCGCCACAGTCACAGATACCGCCATCCTCTTGGTCGTTGATACGCATGGCAACTGCATGGTTGATGTGATCATCAGGATTGTAGCAGTATTTGCAAAGAACACAGGTCTCATCGATTCCACAGGTCAAACATCGGTAGGTTGGCTCTCCCTCACGCAGTCTTCGTACACAGGGGTGGCCTCTATGGGGTCTGCATGGAGGTTTTGGGTCCACCTTCGCATTTTTGCGTTTGGGTTTAGGAGCTGTGGTGTTCTTGAAGCAATCTTCATAAAGATCTCTAAACTCAGTGCCACAACAGACCGCTTGCCAAATTTGGTTCCTCAATGGCTCATATACAGCATTTAGCTTGGTCAAATCATACTTTATGACCTCTGGGAGTCGTAATAAGAGCCCTTTGAGGTCTTGCGCATCACTGTAGCCAGTAATTCGCCCTCCGCTCATAGATTTTATGATCGAATTTGTGGAGATCTGTGGTTGCCGGTTGAATCGATATGTACCGCTTAGTCAGACATTTGTCTCAGCCGTGACGAGGTAAAATCCTGAAAAGTAAGAGGTACAAAAATATCTATTTCCGGTTATTTGAAGAACCTCGTACAAGCCTAGAAATAACTTTGCTGTAGTAAGAGGGGTATTCTTGTTTTGTAGCCAAGCACAATATCGGAAACGCCAGCAATATACCGAACGTGAAGATCCTATTGCATTGTCAGAAGCCAGAAAGCGCGTGAATCAACCACAGAATTACTTTACTCGGGCGATATTGTGTTGTACATAGACGCGGTAGATCCAAAATCGGGCTAAGCCAGCTTTCAGCGCCGCCGACCAGGCAGAAACGCGTTTCCGAATGCTACGATCAGAAGTGAGGGCACTTATTAAACGCAGCATAGCATCGTACTCTAGGTTAAATGAGCACCGCAATAGAGATATTATACCAGCAATAATTAAGAGCCTGTTTACTCGTCGTCCTCATCAGCGTCATCAGCCTGAATGTAGCGGTGACGGATGTCCTTCCATTGCTTACCCTTGTTCAAGTTGTCAAAGATCTTGTCGACAGTCGAGTGGAAAGCACTGAGTTAGTAGTGTTCAGCCAGTTTTTGAAAGTCTGCTTGCGGTCTAACACGTTGTTATAACCAAAGTCGTAAAAAGCCTGGGTGTATACTTACATGTCGTAGAAGAAGGCGGTGGCAAAGATTGTGCCAACAAAGACAGAGTTCCTGCGGAAGATCAGGTTGTAAATGGAAGTAGAGATAGCCTGGAGTTAGTTGCTGCTACTAGTACTGCTGTAAAACTGCTGCAAACTTACCATTTGTACAGTGCCTTGAGTTAGGTTGCACTCTATTGGGCGATGGTAAGACTTATGTCATGACTAGTCAGAGCGTCAGGTGATCTTGCCACACGTACTGTCGCCACATATCTCATGGCGCCACGTTTAGGGTCACTAATTGCATCGAAGCATAGGGTTCGGCAATGTCGTTAGATCATTGATACATTATTTTACAAGATCTATTCTAGAGCTCTCCAACTAGGCCAAGCATTGCGGGAACCGCAACAACACATACCACTGCTGCAATCAAAGCCAGAGGTAGCGCAGAGGTAGATGCAATATTCTTGACGCTCTTGGTGGTTTTGGTGTTGTTGGGCATGTGTTTCTGATAAAGGTCTTGAGCTAAAGACTTGACGTTAGTAGATTTAGACTTTTCATCATTGTTCACGTCCTCGCCAAGAGCAAGCTTATTGCTGAATACTGCTTGATTTGCGCTAGAATCAGAATCCTGATTGTAATTTGCAGTGTTGATTTTAGTGGGCTTGTCAGCGATGAAGCCAATACCATTTGTCTCATCAGCAATAACACCATTGAGAGCTTGGATTGAATCAGCGTTACAGTTTTGGTCGCGGTAAGCGTACTGTGTACCCGATGAGTAGTTGTCAATCTTGACCAAGCGGATGCCAAAGTCAAAGGGACTGTGGTTAAAGTCAACAATGCCTCCCACCCAACGGATGTATTCATGGGAAAACTGGGCGGCATTACCAGCAGCATTAAGGTCCAGTCTTAGGTTCATAGGTAGGCAGGGGTAGCCTTCGTGTCCGAGAGCGGGCAAGTAGCGAACGGCCACACTGTCAATGTACCAGGTAGTGCCTGTCTTTGTCCATTCAATGGTGTAGTTGTGGTACAACTCCAAAGGCTGAACAACCTTGTGGTCAAGGATATTGATAAAGGTGTTTGCAGATGCCCTTGGTTGCCAGTTGGTCTTAACGCTTTCGGCCGAAGCACCGATCAAGTCAAAGCCTAGAGTGCCTCCATTATCATTGACAAGCTTAATAGTAGAGGCAATGCCCTGTCCTTTTGCACCCTTTGCATGGACCTCAACCCGTCCATAGACAATGTAGTCTTGAGATGCAAGTTCAGGGGCCTCATTGGCGCGGGCAATGCGCATGATAGCGCCGCCGTCCTTGTGGTAGAAGATAGATGACCCATTGCGCGTTGGCTGAAAGTGCTCATTCTGGCCCTGACAGAAGTTGACATTGAGGGTGTTTTGAAGGGCAGGCGAAGCTCCACAGCCACTGGAGCATGGGTCACATGCTGGCTTGACGTACAGAGCAGAGGAGTAATCGATGGCGAGTGCAGCCGAAAGAACTATAGCGAGATTCATAAGAGAGGAAATTCGGTGAGGAGAAGATCTCCATGGGGGGTTGAGGTCGTTTTTATAGTTTTCTGGGACAACAACATGGCCTGAAAAATAAAGTTAATCGGTCCCTCATATGGGCCATCTGGTCTAAAGAGGGAACATGTGGGTTCATGCAACTGAGCGGGCTCGTGCATAACCAGGTTTAATGTCAACCAACTTTGAGGTCGCATGCATTGAAAAAGGGGTATTCCTTATTTCTCTCACAAAACACAGCCGAAAAACTGCCGAAAGATAGCCAAAACGACAAAGCAGCATTGTTCTTCCTGACTTGCGACAAGGTAAGTGTGTTTGCCAACCATGTCCGCTGAGTTCATCGAAATGATCAACAATGGGGGTAAGATGGAGCCCCCAGACAAAATGACCTCACTTGGTCTCTCACGCTCTGTTGGTACGGCTGCGCTTATTTTAAGTTTCCAAGTCATTGCATTCACGTTCCTCAGGCTCAAGGTCAAGCACGTGTATGCTGGGCGCACATGCCTAGCAGATCCCAAACTTTACGTGCCGCCGTCCGTTGGCAACCCGTTCAGTTGGGTAGTTGACACAATCAGATATCCAACGAGGCAAATTCTTGAGCAGTCAGGGATCAACGCGTACTTCTTTCTTCGCTACATTCTTTTCCTGATCGCGCTGTTGTCAGCTCAGGCCATTCTTATCATACCAGTGCTAGTACCTTTGCATGCGACTGGCCGAAATTTGCGGGATGATGCGCCAGGTATCAGTACAGTCTTGGAGCGCCTGAGTATTGCGAACATTACTGAGAGCAATAAAGACAGATATACAGCTCACTTGTTGCTGTCTATTGTCGCTGTATTGGCCTCATGTTGGATGTTCAAAGCTGAGCTCTATACATTTTACAAAACCCGCGCTGATTATCTTGCCTCACAGGATGGTACCTCAAAGATTTCAACTACGATTCTTCTGAAGGGCATTATGCCTGGAATGAGTACAGAGGAAGAAATCAAAGACTACTTTGGCAAATTGGGCAAAAACATTGAAAGGATCTGGCTCAACCGCGACTATCGCGACCTGGAAGCGCTCACAAGACGACAAGCGATTCTCACTGAGCAGCTTGAAATGACGATTGTGGAATTGCTGAAGAGATGCAGCGCCTCTGATAAGTCCGACGCATTTGACAGTTCCGACAAGGCTATATGTGAAACACGTGAGTTCGGAGAGCGATGGCGACATTACATTGAAGACAAAGATCTGCCAACTTACGGATATTTTCAACCAAAGTCGATAGCTACGCTCAAAAATGAGCTGAGCCATGTCAATGCGCAAATTGTGCTGCTACGTGCTCAAACCCATTTGTTTCCTCAGGCAGACAGCTGCTTTATTCAGTTCGATAGCAGGTTGTCCTGCTTTATGGCATTCCGCTCGTTTGGCAGCAAGCCCACGAACCGTCTAAGCCCCAGCGTATTCCAAACAGACAGGGCTTACCCAGAAGATATCATTTGGACCAATCTTCACCACAAAAGCATAACCGAGGTAATCCAGACTACTGTGGCCACAACAGTTGAATACCTTATCATATTTGGATGGGCTGTTCCCATGGCGCTTCTTAGTATGGTGACCCAGGTAGAGTACATCGCGCAACTGATTCCGTCCTTGAGTTGGCTTACTATGGTTCCCGGAATGGCACACATCATTGATGGGCTTCTGTCTCCTTTGCTTCTTTCCTACTTGACTGGGCAAGTGCCATCTATATTCCGGTATCTTGCGCTATGGAAAGGGTTCCCAACCAGAATAATGACTGAGAGTGACGTCCAAACTTATCTTTTCGTCTTTCTCTATGTTCAGCTCTTTCTCATCGTGACCTTATCGACAGGTCTCCCGACATTGACGGTGCGCTTAGCACTCAACACTACCGAAGGCGCCATGACTCTTGCGAGTACGCTTCCCAAAGCAACAAACTTCTTCATCTCCTACTTGATAACCACATGTTGTATGACTGCCGGTACAGCGCTACTTCAGTTTAATGAGCTGTTTTGGTCTGTTTGGCGATTGATCAGAATCCGCACGCCTCGCCAGCATATTGCACATCTAACTGCAAGCCCTCGGTTGCCTTGGGGATCTGTATATCCGCTTGTAACCCATTTGGCTGCGATATCGATGACTTACAGTATGATTAGTCCCCTCATTCTCATTGTTCCTGTGCTCGGTCTGCCAATCGTGTATCTCTCTTACAAGTACCGCATGGTGTACAGCTATATCCCGCGCGGTCAAGCAGACGGGAACTTCTATCCCAGTGCAATCATACAGCTATTTGCCGGAATATACTGCAGTCAGGTATCGCTGTTTGGTACTTATCTTACAGTTGGTCTTCCTATTCACGCTATTGGGTGCCTCATTCTGCTTTTGGTGACTATGCTGATGCACCATCGACTTTCTACTTTGTTTCACGACCTGGACTCGCGTGTTCCCCTCGAGGCTGAGCGCAAATCAGGAAGAACAGAATCTCCCATCTCTCTTCAAGGGGGCCATTCAAGTCCTACAGCTTCACCAGAGTCCGTGGATGCCCGGTGCCTGTCTGCGCGGCGATCCCATTTTCAGAACTTTGTACTTGTAAAGACACCGCAGGTCCAGGACTATGATGACCAGGACCAGATGAGCTCAAATTCCAGTCTAACATTTGTACATCCCTGCTTACTCTCTATAGGCAGTTGTATCTGGCTTCCTCATGATCAAAATGGAGTGGCTTTAGATCAGGTAGTCGACATTCGACAGCATTACTCGAGGCTAAATGCGTCATGTAGCGGTGCTCAAATCAACATAGCAGGTGATTTGCAGGTAACAAAGCTGCCACCTGATTTACATTGTACTAGGCTATAGAATGTATTTGGGAGCTCCAATGCTGGACTATTTCAACTAGGTAGTGGTGCATTTCGTATTAGCACAGTGCAGGTGGTGGATAACACCCTAGGTGTCTGGGCAAGGGTGTTTGACACCTGTGGCCCGCACGTTTCTTTTCACGTGACCAAAATGCGGTTGGCTAAGGTTCTGGCAACTAATGAATTATGGCTGCTAGCCCGTGTTCATCTTCAGGCCCAGCTTTTTCCCACAAGCTCGATTTCAAATATGGCCAAAAAGTCATCTGCTGGCCAGAAACGGTCTTTTGATGCGTCCGAAACCGAAGAAGCTTCAATTGACGCTGTGGACCAGCAAGTCTCTGCTTCTGATGTGTCCCAGGAGCACAACACCTCTGCAAGGTCCACAAAGCGGAAACGCCCCAACCTCACCAAGGCGATCCTCAAATCCCTGATTACTTTGGACCCTTATGACCAGGAGAGTGCTGAAAACGTTCAGCGTGAGGACTTTTGGGGAGAAGAACCAGGAGTGGAGAATCGTGCTCATGAAGCCAAGAATAGCGCCCAAAAAGAGAATGATGCTGCTGAGCTGGCAGAGCTGGCTCGTATCGATGCTGAAATGGCAAAAACAGTTCCCGAAGAGTACCAGAAGTTCCGTCCCAAGGGCTACAGTTTCAAAGTGCCCCCTACTGATCGCACAGTTCGCATTTACGCTGACGGCGTGTTTGATCTGTTCCACCTTGGCCATATGAAGCAGCTGGAGCAAGCCAAAAAGAGTTTGCCCAATGTTGAGCTAGTTATTGGCTGTACAGACGACGAAACTACCCACAAATTCAAAGGTCTGACTGTACTAAACGGTGACCAAAGAGCAGAGAGCCTCAAGCACTGCAAATGGGTTGACGAGGTGATTCCAAGCGCTCCCTGGGTCATTACACAGGAATTCATTGATGAACATAAGATCGATTATGTTGCTCACGACGATATTCCTTATGTTTCAGCCGGCACCGATGATGTGTACAAATTCGTTAAGGAAAAGGGCATGTTTCTTGTTACCCAGAGAACAGAGGGCATCTCCACTTCAGATATCATCACTAAGATTATTCGCGACTATGATCTCTACTTGATGCGCAATTTCGAGCGCGGAGTTTCGCGAAAGGAGCTCAACGTCTCGTGGTTCAAAAAGAACGAAATTGACTTCAAGCGCCATATCAATGATTTCCGTCATTCCTTTATGAGCAAGGCTGAGAGCAGGCGCCGCGATTTGTACGCTGATGTTCTCGGGTTTATGGCCACAGGATTGCAAAAGATTGATGATGAAAAATTCCAGTCCAGTTTCCAGGGCGGATTTGGGTCTTTGGCCTCTGCGAACGGCACACCCAATAGAATGCTCACAAGTGTTAGAGAATGGGTTGAACGTAAACGCGAACAGATAAATACTTCTGATGTCAGCGGCCGCAATTCGCCGCATGACTCTGGTACTGAAGATGAGACCAGCTCCTAAATTCAGATAATCGCAAGACCAACAAAAGAAAAGAAAAAAAAAAAAAATTAAATCCTAGAAGAAAATAAAATCGTGACGAGGTTTATGTGAAGAGTATTAAATATGCAATAAATAAGCTCTACTCGTAGAGCCACGACTGAAAATCCTCGGTCACTGTTTTATTTGAGCCATACTCTTGAGCCCAAGCGTTGAAACCACCACTAAGAATGTATACATTCGCCTCTGGACACTTCTCCAGAAACCGTGCTGCACAAGATGGGCCACGCTGCTGCGAGAGCTGGCAGTGAAAAACTATCCGGGATGCGTTTGAAGTGTTAACTGTCAAATTCTCAAGCTCAGATTCGTATGTTGACGATGGAACATTGATAGAGCCCTTGATATGGCCTCCAATGCGGTCCTCATCACGAACATCCACAATGATCGGCGGATCCGGCTCCGCAAGCCACTGATGAAGAGTCTTGGGCGATATTTTGAAGGCCGGCATAGATTAAACCCAGTAACCACTGCCACTGCTCGAGAGATAATGTAATTTATAAACCCTCAACGTAAATGCTTGAATACATGAGGAGAAAACCACACCCCTACCTCAGTATGCACAGGTACATACGGCCCGATCCTGCTGTACGCATGTCACGGAACTGCCATCTCATTAATCTGACAGATGTCATATGCAAATTGAACTTTCTATTCTGCGATCTCGATGCTAAAAGGGCTGTCAAAGAGACTCACTCTTGACTTCAGAGTTTGACGGCCTCTGATTCGCTCGTCATGGGCTGCCAAGACTTTGCGGTATTATATGCAAGGATTTATCGACATCATGACGTGTCCATGCAAGCAAGTCAATCTGTGCATCTGGATCAAAGCACCCTTACCTTTGGAACATATCTGAGCCGGCTAGTTAGGAAGCTTCTATTGCATGAAGATGCATGGATAGAATTCAGGAGAAGGGGGATCGGCTTGCCACTGCCCTGTCACATGCCCTAAAACCGCCCTGGTCAATCCTTGTGCATTTACTGTGTGGCTGAGTTGCCGTTGTTTAAAAAAAAATAAATAAAACTCATCAAAGCTAATTCTTCGACTGCTTTTTTGATGTCAGTCTCTTGGCTGCCGCATTGGCGCGTTTGCTTCCTAAGTTTAATGCCTTTGTAGTGTTGTAATAATCGTCCAAACTGGCTTGGGTTTGTCCACTCTTTTTCAACAGATCACGCCGCTTCGATTCTTGAAGGACCGGCTCAATCAACTGATTGGTGGTATCAGCCGCCCAGCCCGCATGAGCTTCCATAAAGGAGCATAGTTCCTTAGGGTCCGGATTTGCCCAGCTGAAAGGTGAATCGTCAGACTCAACAGTTGGGTGTAAATATGCATTTATAACGACTTTGTCGGGGAACTCTGGCTTAAGAAAGATTTTAGATGCATGCTGCTTCAAAAGCCTCTTTTTAAGCGGTGTCGTTGACTCTTGTTCCACAGCCCTTTGGGCTATTTCCCACCAACGCTTGAATTCTTTGAGATCACCGAATTCGGCAAGGATTTCAGTTCCTAAAACAGGCCCAATCCCTACAATTCCATCAGTGTAATCGCTGCCGAGAAGAAGCGCAAGCTCAATCAACTTTTCCCTGTCCAGTCCCAGATTTTGCTCAATCAACTTTGAGTCGTAGCTCTCGACGAATTTGGCTTGGTTAAACATGTTTCTGTAAACGGTAACTTTCCCAAACAGAAAGCAGTCACCATCATCAGTCACAACACCATCCACAAGCCCCAGCTCCTGGAGGGTAGCACACTGGGCTTCGGCTTCGGTAGGTGCAGTAATATAAGGAATTCCAAACAGCTGAAGCAGATCCTGGCAGTCCCGCACCATTTCTTCAGTAACTCCATCGGCATCTCTGATCTCGCTAGCATACTGTTTGCGAAGACGGTCCCGTTCTCTTGTAAATTGCTGCTCATCAAACTTTCGTCTAGCGTTTTCGGCGAGGTTTTTAGTGAAACGAGCGTGCTCGTCTACTTCAATGAGCATTTGAGCGTTGAGGTCGTCTTCTTCGTTCTCGCTTTGGAGCGCTTCATTTTCAGCAAGCTCTAGCTCATTTTCTGAAAGCTCTATGGCTTCGGGAGATGAAGCATTAGTTGGAACCTCTGAGGTGTTGGACTCGAGGACCGGTGATTTGGGGGAGTCAACTGATATGTTCTCCAACTGATCGGCGCTTTCATAAATTTTGGGTGGGCTTGTCAGATCTATGCTCTCCGGCGCAATTTCACTTTTAGCTTGAGTTGGAAGGTCATCTTCCTCGCTCTCCACCAAGTCTTGAAACAAGACGCTTTTGGGCTCAGCTTCTTGAACTTTAGGTGACTCACTCAGAGACTCTGGCTGTTTGTCTTGAATCTCACGATTGTCTAGCTCCTGCAGCAGAATACTACCGGAATCGTCACTGTTAGCGTGGGTCTGCACACTCTGACTTCTTTCACGACTAGTTGTGGTAATGGCTTGTGGTATAGCAGCATCGGGCTTTTTGTGAGCACTCGCCTCTGGACTTTTCGGGATATCTTCTTCCGACAAGTCTGTAAATAGAATACTTTGCGATGTCTCTCGAGCGTGATGGTCCGCGTTTTGCTCTTGTTCACGCTCAAAGTGGGGCAGTTCAGCCTTCTGCGAAGACCGCGAATCAGGAACCGGTTCCATAACCGGTTGCGCCTTTTGACCAAGTTCAGTCTTTGACAAAGCTTGATCAGCCTTCTCACTTTCCGGCTCAGTATCCACTTTGCGCTTCTTTACACCAGCAGTCTCTTCAGTCTGTTTGTTTCTTGCTTGCTGAAGATAAAACTCGAGTCCTGGCCTTGCACGCATCTTGTGATACATTTCGAACTCGTCTTCTTCATTCTCTTCCTCTTGAACCCCTTCCGGCTCCTTAAGTGCTTCTTTACGATTTTCAAACCATGGCGGCTGTTCGGCAGCGGGCTTCTCCTCTACTTTAGCTTCTTCCTCGTCAGATTCATCAAGCCCAGCAAATAAAGCACTCATTTGATTGCTGAACTCTGAATCTCTCTTTGGTTCATGGATCTGTGGTTTATGAATTTGCGACGGTCTTTGAATCTGTGGTGCTTCGCCGTCAATTGAAACATCTTCAAATACATCATCACTAGATTCTTCATCAGAAAGAAATGTAGGCTCGGCGGTTTTTACATTGTCGACCGTAGATTCTGGCTCCAGCGATTTCTCTTCCAGAGGCTCCTCCTTTACCGGTTCTTCCTTGAGCTTGATGGCATCACCCTTGCCTAGATCTTGGTTTTTAAAGATCGTTGGGTCTCTTTGGACATCTCTGTCACCCAGCGAGAGCGTCCATCCTCCGCCAGTTTGCGAGAGCATGTACTCCCTATTCTTCTCACTGGAGATTCGCTTGTAAGTTTGGTCCTCTTCTTCAGACATTGTCATTAATCTTTGGGCAAAATAATTGCGCTGAGCGACTCTTTTGATTTGGAATCTTGAAAACTCCAAAACGTCGGGAAACATCTCCTTGAGTTCACTAGTCGAGTACCCCATCCTCAGTCGACTTTTCATTCTAGCCATATTTAGCAGCTGGTATTTGCTTTCGTTGGGCAGTTCCTTGAATTCCTGCGACTCGAAGTCAATGTCATCGCTTAACAAAAAGCCTTTTCGAGCTTGAACAGTAAATTTAGCAGCGTATTCATCGAGTTCGTCCTGAGACAGCAGTCTGTGATCTTCCATTCCTGCAGGAACGATTGCATCCAAGTCAGGAAGGTGGTACTGGTCCTGAGCAGTGAATTTTTTTGGCACCGTGGCATCCTGACCAAGATAATTAGCGTTTTCCGGAATTGAACCAACTACTTTCGGTTCTTTACGCTTTTTTTGTAGATTTCCTTCTTTCCCAAGCTGTTGCGCTCTTTGAATTTGAAGCGTGAGCAACTTGTTAGCTGTGGCGCGTGCATTGAACTCTCGGCCCTCACGACGGTGTTGTCTCCGTGCTGTAGTCAGTTTCTTCACAGTTGGTGCCTGACCATCAAAAATAAATACTGGTTTAATCTCGTAGAATAACAGTTTGCACAATCTGCGAAAGAAACCCACTATATGCGCTGCACGAAGGATAGCTCCAGACGGATCGCGCATTGCTTTGACAAAGTGGTAAATCCAGATAGATGCATCGATTGCTAGAGTTTTACCTCGCAACACCTCGAAGGATACAGGCCGTGCCGTTGGCTCCAAGACCTTCCAAAGTCCTCGAACACCCATTTACTAGTATCAAGCAATGCATGAAGTAGCTGGAGGCAGCATGCATATAACCCCGGATTATTAAGTCCCTGCCCTTGACATCTTGATTCTGTGTGTTTGATGAAAGTGTACACATTAGATGAGAAAGCCCAGGCTTTGGACCGTTTGATGCGGCAAAAAGACGTGTCGCCGTTCGTTTTGGTACTGGACTCAGTCCTCAAGCCTGCGATTCAGCTGATTGCGGAGTTCGAGCGGAGGCTCGAAAAAAGTTGTCGAATCGTTCATTTGCGGCTCGAATTTCATCCTGGTGAACAGCGGACTGAGCCAAGAGCTGCACTAGATGTTTTAAAACAGGCACTAAGCAAGCCGCTGCAGGGACCCAAGAGAACCATGGTCATCGTAGACAATCTCAACAGACTGGAAGAAGCAGGTCTTTCCCTGCAGCACATCATCGGCCCTGAGACAAGCGTTTTGGGCGTATATCATAAGGACATTTCACAAACAGAAAGCTACGGGCCAAGCAACGAAGCGCTGATCAGGTACATGGCGACATCAGTCATTGAGATCAACCGCAGCGGCAACGCGCTCCGCAGCATTGTAGACGACCCGCTCCAGCGTGTCTTGTACCGTGAGAATGACCACAAACTGAATGTTACCCTTACACACCGGAAAAAGTCTGGCAAAGCGATCGTTGCAGATTATCTCATTGACCCTACAGACCATACTATCGAATTCGTGCCTCCAAAATCCAACGATTTGCCCGAAGAATCTGTGGACCAGTTGGCCGGATTAACAACGTTTAATTTGGGTACTAACGAGAAGCAAAAGCACGACCGTGAAAAGGTGGATTTGCCGTTTTTGGCTGCACAAACCATTGGCGACGGCGGTGCGCAGGGCGGCGCGATTATTTATGAATTTGAAAAAGACGACGATTATGACGAGGAAGACCCTTATGAGGATCCATTCTAAATTTATAGTGCCCGTTTATTTATTAAAGATGTAACCTGCTCCAAACTAGAGATGTCTTCTGGGGTTAGGGCGTGCTTGTCTATCGTCGTCACTGAATCCACATATATCATTCAAACATGCTTCGAGCAGCAAGAGGGATTACCATAGATGCCATTTCAAACACGCAAAAGATGCTCGAAAGGCAGTCTAACCAGACAGAATCGCTTCTGGGGCTGTTGGAATCACAGTCGGAGAAAGAACTACTGCAGGGATTGAGAACGGTGCTGGACCAGATTGCGCAGGGTATAAACGTTCAAAAGTACTTTCCGAACATCGCAACCCACGTTTCGTCACCAAATTTACAGATCAGAAGGCTTGTTTACACATATATTCTTCAGTACGCTGAACAAGAGCCGGATCTCACGCTGATGACCGTAAATGGAATTCGCAAATTCATGGCAGACTCCAACGCCGAAGCCAGAGCGCTAAGCCTCAAAACTTTGAGTAGCATCAAAATACCCACTCTTGCTTCTATAATTGCAGTCTCAGCCAAGGAATTGTTGTACGACCATGCACCAATTGTGAGAATTGCTTGTGCTAACGCGATAGGCAAATGCTATGAGCTGGATCCTGAAATGGGGCCAGAATTGCTAGACATGCTGCTCATTCTTGCATCGAACTGTAAAGACAAGTACGTTCACGGTTGCACAGTTGCCGTGCTGGTGCAGTACTGGCCTGAATCTCTCGACCAGCTCCACAAACTGTACTTTGATATATGTACAAGCATCGATCAATACGCGGAGTGGGCACAGGTGGTTGTTTTACGACAGCTCACATATTATACCCGTACGTTCATGGCTCCAGAAGATAAAGACCTGATGCTGCTATTTGAGTCATGCCGAAAGATGGTGCTTAGCCTCAATCCGGCAGTTGTTTTGCAAGTAGCTTCCACCGTTCATCATCTGGGGGACAGCTCGCTCTTTGCATCAATGAACATCGCAAAGTCTTTAACAAAATTTGAGTTATCCAGTATTGAGCTTACGGTCGTCAAAGCTCTGGCTTCAGACCACAGACTTTCATTTGCAGACCAATACACATCGTTTATTCCACTTCCCACTGAACCGTCGACAACTCTGGTCCTCAAACTAGAAATTTTAGCCCTTCTCGTTAATGCAAAATCAGCGGCTTTTGTATTCAATGAAATGCAGTTTGTGGCAGCAATAACAAGCTGCGAAAGTACCTTGCGCCAGGTGATGAATGTTGTTGCTTCATGTGCGATTGCCAAACCAAAACTGCAAACAAAAGTACGACACTGGCTGCTCAGCTGTCTCCACAGCGAATCTGAGCATGTCGTTGCCGAATCGATGACTGTTTTGCGGTTTTTGGCCAGCGACAAACAGGCCCGCAAAATGCTATTGTGGAAGCTGCACGAGTTTATTCGCAGCTACGACACAAAGTACGAAGCAAAAGAATATTTTATATTTATGATGGGCGAGCATATTGAGGAAGAGCCTGAGCTGGCTTGCGAACTGTGTAGACAATTGCTCAACGTCTACAAGAACCAGCCAAGTGGAGTCAGGTACCAAACGATGCAATTGATGGCAAAATTATTCTCAATCTATGACGAGAGCCAACCAAACAACATTGACAGCCGGATACCACAGATGTTCAACTACAGTCTAGAATTGGGGAGGTACGATCCAGAGATCGATGTTCGCGACAGGGCCCGTCTTTTCGCGGCTCTCCTTAACCCTGATTCAGCTGACTTGGCGCGTCTTATGCTCAAACCCTCGGGCACAGACAAGGAATCAAAACCTCAGCAGGTCCAGCATATCATCAACTCTACAGAGCAAGTTTTAGGGCACAACCTTATGGGCTACAAAAGCTTACCGGACTGGGGGCGTCAAAGTCCGTTACTGAGAAAGCAGGTCAAGGACCAGCCCAAGATTGTCGAAAATCCACTGTACAAAACGACTGGAAGCATCCACACGCCTGCACGAACAGTACCAGGTTCAAAATTGCAGAGCCTTGAAGAATTCCTCGGCTCCGGGAGCGAGTCCGAATCTAATGAAAGTGATGAATACGAAACCGAAGAGGAGGAAGAGAGCGAGGAGGAAGCAGAAACCGAAGCGGAAGATGATAGCGATCAAAACCAAATTGACGCACCTTTGACTTGAAGCGGGTAATAAGGCACAATAGCATCGGAATTTTGAATATACGCATCGTTAAAAAGCTTCCAATAGATGTCCCGTACTTTTCTAGCCGGGTGGAAAAGGCCAGCCCACAAGTATGACATGCTGGCTCCAAATCCTACTGAGTATCGCAGAGAGGTGAAAGCTTCCTTCACACGAGTAATAACGTGCGGTGAGGATTCAAAGATACTCGGCATCAAAAGGTTCAAAACATGAATAAATAGTTCATCGTTATTTGTTCCAGCACAATTAAGTGCCAAATGCTTAACGATTTCAGAGGCGGTTTGGCGCTTGACTTGGTTCTTATCAGTTAAGGCATGCTCCAACAAATTCATCAAGCTGGGCGTGTAGTCTGCCATTGCAAATCCAACGTATTCTGCCAAGAAGCTCACTGTTTTTAGAACGGTGATTTGGATTGTGATGTCAGGAGAGGAGTACTCGTTCAGCAGCAGCGGTATGACAGAAAACGGCTCGCATTTATCAGCCACAATGGCAACCGCAACAGCGGTAGACACTCGCGACTGTCTGTCCTGTGCTTTCATGTTGTTCACCAAAATACTGAGCACATCTTGAGGGCCAACTGCACTTGCAATGGATCCCAAGGCATCATTTGCTGTTTTCCTGACTGACTTTCGCGTTGAGCGGAAGAGCTCCATGAGTTCGTAGCATATTCTCAACCACTCGCGTGCATTCACCTGTGAAGCGGCCTTGTCGGCACATAGCTTAACCAAGAGAATATCACTTTCTTGCACAATTTCACTTTTATTGCGTAGAATGGGCAACAGCCGAGGGAGCAGGTCTTGTACTGGCGGCTGTATCTCGTTCGCTCCAACCTGTTCGAGAATTGATTTGATCGCATTCAGCAGATGCGACAACAAATAAGGGTTGTCCTCACCGAGCTGCTCAAATAGGGTTGAACTGCACATGGTGAGCAGTTTTGTGTTCCTCGTCAATGCCATAATTGGAGCCAACTTTGACAGCAGCTGGGCAGCCAGTTCTCTGCTTTCCTCCACGGGGGAAGAGAGTTTTGAGAGCACAACATGGACAAAGGGCTCTATATAGAGGTATGCGCTGGACTCAAGAGCTTGGAACAGACCTTCAACCGCTGAGATAAGAGACAAGTCAAGGCTGGTGGATTTGGCCACTGCGGAATCAAGTGCATCAATGAGAAGAATCTCTGATCTCTTTGAGAGCACCAACTCCTCGTTGCTAACAGCGATTTTTGCCAGTGTCTCCAGCGCCATCTTGCGCATATTTGCAGAGGGATTGCCAAACACATTTTTGGCTAATAAATAATCGACAACTTCGCCGGCGCCAACGTTTGATGCAAGCAGCTTTGTAGTATGCACAATCAGCCAAAAGGCACGCTTATCGTCCGCCAACCGCCGCCGCCAAAACGTTTCAAAAATGCGCTCGCAAACTTCCTGCCGGATGTACTCGACATCTACTGCCAAACAATTGAGGCATGCTTCAAGTGCAACCAGTAAAGGTTTGGCTAAAGTGTCATCGGCCTTGTTCATCGCTGCAACTATCACTTGCATCAAGTGTTTGGTGAACACACTCGCTGTGTTATCATCCATAAGGGGAACCATCGCAGCCAAAGCAGTCAGAATAGCGCCCAAACGTCGCCCGTTTGCATGCTTGGATGCAGCCCACAGTTTATTTAGAGCAATTTCAAAAAGTTCAATACCAAACGGGTTCGCAGCGGTTGCCAATGCTGTGATCGCCATTGCCGCGCTGACAACGACTTTGGGATTGTCAAAATCGAGACAATGACTGGCACAACTAACCAGAACACTCAAACGGGGAAGCACGCTGTTGCCAAGCGATTTGGCCACGGTCTGTAAAGCTCTCAGCCCCAAATCGTTGAGAGTCCATGACTGCTTGCTCAAACAAAGCGATGTAAAAAACATATTCGACTTGTCAACGGGGCAAACCCGACAAATTTCAGAGACGATAGCTACTGTAGCGCCTAGGTCAGATTGAAGCTGCTCTTCGAGCGTCGGGACCACAGTCTCGAGCAAGGACTTGAGACCAACAGCATTGTAGAGATTACCAATGAGGTTTCGGCCTTCATTGTAAACGAACTTATCTTGATCCTGCAGTAACACCTTTGCCAGATCCAGAACCTGTTCGGTAAACGGCCTGGTATCTGGCCCGAATGCTGTTACTAGCCTTGAAGTGATTTTGATGAAAATGAAGCGCTCCTGATCGCTGAGGCTCAAGTCTTTCAGTAATATTGCCAAGAGTGTGAACAGTGTAGAAGCACCTAAGGAGCTGGCGTTTCCAACTAGGTTCCTAATTGCTGTTTTGCGAGCATTCAAGTTGTCCTGTCGGATTTGAGAGATAAGTTTCAAGGAAAGCTCTGCTCTCCTGTCAATTTTATTGTTAGCCACATAGAGCTGGCGGATTCGCACGTCGGGATTCTCGTTATTGATTTCGTTTAGAAGAAATTCTGGATTTTGTTCAGTGGAGTCATCTTCCTTAATATTGAAAGTCACTGCAGGCTTCAAGAAGCTCGGGCCAAACGCGAAATGCTTACCTTTCTTTGCCACAGGCTCGTCAAACGTAAATTCTGCACGGTCGCGGATGTGCTCAAATTCGAACTTATGTACGATGGCGTTAGGCTCCGAATATTGCTGTTTTTCGGCCAAGGCTCTCTTCAATCTGTTTGATTTCGAAGTTGGGGCATCAATCAGATCATCCGGGCGGTCATTTCGGGGACCAGGGCCAGAGTCCATTGAGCAGCCAGAGCTGAGGATGGCGCTGAAGTGAAACTGCTAGGTAGGCTCTCTTAGTAATCCGCATCGAATACTGTTTCAAAAAAAATTGACTAAATCTGGTGAGAATGGCATATAGTCATTGAGGCTCAATCAGAATGAACTGAAACCTATTTCAATGAGTGCCAAGGCAATCTGATACATCTACAGGGCGAAACTGTTACGCGGAAGTGCTGTAGTGATTCGAAGCAGTGGTCCAAAGCACATGTGAAGGCGCCGTAAAGTAACTTTGGTCAACTGCTACAGTATCTTTTCAAACAGGAAACGGTATTGGCTGATTATTGTTCTGTCCTGCCTGCTATTTTGGCATCGTGTCTCGCCAAAGCCGCTGGAGTGAGGTCCGAGGGTCTAACCCTGCATACTTATGCATTTTTATGAGGTTTGTTCCGTCACATTCTAAAATGGCTGCCTGGCCTGTATTTGAAAGTCCTCGTACTGACAAAAAGGAAATTGCCACTTCTGAGGAGACCGCTTAGATTAATACTATCCCTGACGACGGCTATAAGCGTATCAGTAAGCTTCTTGCTAACCGTGGAGAGGGTCGGCAAGAAAGGTATCAGCACCGTCAGAAAGAGTAAGACCCTTCGGGTTGAGCTTGAGGTCACCAAAAGCACGCGCTTTGACCGTCATGGCATCTCTCCTTACTTCTCCACTGACACTGAGTCTGCCAAGGCTGAGTTTGAGAACCCCCTACTGCCGCCGCTCTTTTTTGAGCACAAGGTCTTCCCCATCAACGATGTTCTTTCCTAGATGAGATCTCCAACAAGCTTCGCCGCCCTCTTTTGGTCATCGTCTAGGATGTTAATGGTAAAGTTCTTGCTGCCTTCATCTTGAACAAGCTCCATGGCCAGGTCCAGGTTGCTTGCGACCCCTGACCTCTTTGACAGTTACACGAGAACATGCTCTGCGACATCGCCATTCTTACCGGCGGCGCAATCTTTCTCAATGAGGATTAAGTCATGTTTGAGAAGGCTATACGCGTTGACCTTCTTGGCCAGTATGGCCTTGTCACTATTTCTAATGATGACACTCCCGTTCTTCTCGGCCAGGGCACTGCAAATACTATCCAACAACGTGTTGAGCTTCTCCGCGGCGACTACATCCACGACCCGAACATCTCTGGGTACGAGTGTAAGAAGATCTAGGAGCGTCTTGCTGAGCTTTCTGGCGGTGCTGCCGTCATTAAAGTTGGTGGCTCCACTGACCCTGAGGTTGGTAAGAAAAATGACCGGCTCATCGATACTTTCAACGCTACTTGTGCTGCTGTTGAGGAGAGCATTATTCCTGGTGTGTTCGAGGCATCACGCACCGTGGACACTGTCGGGGCTTACAAAATTTGACCAGAAGCTCGGTGTCGATATCAGCTGCTCCGAATCTTCGCTCCACTCGCACTATTTTTGAGAACACTGATATTGAGGGTGCAATTACTGGTGGCAAGCTTATTGATGAGCACGGACTCAAGTTCATCCACGGCTGCAACTCTACCACTAATAAAACACCGATATGGTTGCTGATGGGAGCATCCGTCCCTTCTATGTTAGCTGCACCGGCCTTGATTATGCTGCTGGCATCGCCTTGCTTTTGGCTGACACACAGTATGCTGTTGTGTCCGCGCACGAGCCCCCCGCTGCTGCTGCCACTGCTTCTAGATGAGTGGCATGTGCATCTAATCTCAACGAGACTTTAAACCGCTTCTGTAAATGTGGGAGATGAGCTTTCTGTCTTGCATTCACAAACTCCCTCAAATTATGTGCGATACACAATACACACCACATGGAGCGTCCGGAATCCAACTTGCGCAGTGCCTCTATAAAACTATAGATAGGAAGATCACAGGAGGAGAGCTCTCGTCTTCATCTCGCAGCATCATATCGACTCAACTTGCCGGGCTTATACGAGCGGGTAGGTATACCGCGAGATGATATCCTTGGAGATCGAGTCGTAAGTACGAAGACTCTCTACTTTGGCAGCGTAGTCCTGGTCTACGATCTCAGCGTAAATCGTGGCCCATCAATATGGCTGTAAGCCTGTTGATGTATCCCCGCGAATACGTTTATCAGTACTGGCAGTTCCAAGTGAGCCTGTGAAGATCGTCTCATTCTGTAGGCTATCTAGTGTAGGTTACGGCGCACTAAGGACTGCAAAGGGATGGGCCTTGAACCTATCTCACGAAGAAGTTCGGGGCACAAAACCCAAATTCTCTTCGATCTCTTGATATTGTCTTCTTGGAACGCCATCATTCTTCTTAATCTCTTGATAAGTGATTTGTTGCCGCAAAAGTAGATGATTCTGAGATCCTCGAATAAGCTGAGCACCTGCAGCAGGGATGTCTTAACAAAACTCTTTTGTAGGCTGATTACAGAGTTATACTGATGGGCTAAATCGATGGCCAAAGAAAAGGTCGAATTTTGCGTCACCTGGAAGAGATACTTCAGCAGACATTCCACGCATTCCTGCATCACTCTGGCAACCGGGCTGCTCTCCATTTCTAAGTCAACTTTCCGAAGACGGAAAGTTGTTCCATGCATGTCTGTAGGTTCGCTGTCCTCTTCCTCATCGAGCTCATTTTCGAAATATTCGCGCACGATCTGGTCGGTAAGAACTGCCAAGTTGAGATAGGTCTTGAGCTGACAAAATTGAACAAATTCCCCTGAACAGGCTCGGCCCAGTAGTGTAATGATCTCGCGTACATGGTATTCGATTTGCTGTAATTCGTCAAAACAAATTGTACGCTCCTCATAGGAGAGTCTCAGCCAAGACGGGTGCAGAGACCCGGAGCGATGCTCCTCAAGGGAGAGTCGCTCCAAAGAGTTGTGCAGGGACCCGAAGCTATTGCTATAATCTTTTTGAGGCTGAGACAATATAGCAGAAAGGTCATTTATCAACATTGTGTAAAATGACTGTTCCACAGTCATGGTGATCTGATGATAGAATCTATGATAGAAGCTCACGGCAGAACGTTGACAATCAGATTTGTAGGGATGGGATGCATGGTAAATGAGAATTCGTCTTCTGCATGACTGCAAAAAGTTTAACGCGGCGTCTGTGGCAAGACTGTTGTGTCGCATCTACTGAACCTTTATTAGCTGCATTTAATGCAAACCTTACTTGTGGCTCTAGCGCAGAAGTCTTTCAAATGAACTGTGACAGTCGTTCCTGACAACACATCCAAAACGTTTGGCCACTAACTCAATCACGAAATGACTATCACGAAGACGGCGAACTTGACTGGAACGCAATTAGTGTATTTGGAATCTTGGCGAAGGTCCAGAAATTACTTGGCGAGATGTTGACGGAAAATGAGACTTTCCAGAATTCCAACAATTGTACTCGTGACTCGAAAGTTGGCCTCTCGCCATATATGGAAAGTCTTTGGAAGGTACATGGACATCTGGGTCTATTGTCTAAAATTTACGAAGTGTATGATGACCCTCACTGTTACTTACATATCAACGTGACTCGTGTGCTTGATCTATTACAGAAGGGATTTGATGGTATTAGATTAGTGCCACTCGTCTCGTATGACAAGGCTGGTTCGTCAAACCCTGACCTGGGTCTTCCAATTGAAACTCGAGACATGATGAGCCGTCTGAATATTCAGCTATCTGAGTTTTGTGAGCACCCAGTGTCCAAAATCTTGAGGAAGTGTCTGGCGTATGTGAACGGCATGTCACTGCCTAACAGCTACGATCATATATCGACCTTACTGGCTTATGGTGACCGTAGCACCGCTCTCAAAACGGTAATTGAATGTGAACAACTTTTGGCTAATCTTTCCAGTCTCTTCAGTTATCTTGAAATATATTATTCCTTTGAAGATGCGGCAATCATCGAAGCAGTCGACGAGGTTTTGATCCCGCCAATTTCTAAGTATTCTCATGGCCTTTTTTGATGTAGCCTCAATGCAGGCTCGGACTGCTATGCTGTAATAGGTTTTTTCATATTATCTAGCATTGGCAAACTAAACGTTTCATCTTTACGTGTCCCCCATCCATAGCCAGACTTCACAGGTATCTCTGGCCAAGGGATTAGGGAAGACGTAAATTGTCCTGGGTTAGGTCAAGTTAGCTCCAACCACGCATTCTAAACTCAAGCGTTCCGCACATGTATTAATTAGTTAGCACCCCTCCATAAAGGTTGCAGATTGGAGGGGAAATTACACCTGTCTCAATGCAGGCTTTGATCTCTTAGAGTTCAGAAGCTTCTGCAGCAATATGCAACACTTTGGCTGTATTCAGAAGGACCCCAGAGAAACACTCTGTCGAACGGTTTTACTCATGCAGACACTGAAAGCTTATTTTCGTCAAATGGCCAATAAAACCAGTACCGCCTCCATGTTCTTGAGCAATCAGCACAACGATTCTTCATCCCAATGAAAGATTTTTCTGATCTTATAGCAAATGCTTCTGGATCAATTCACTCTGAGGCCTCTGTATCAGACCTTCGTGAAGTCCTCTTATATTACTTCAACCCCAACATACGCGGTCCACATCTCGAAACAGCTCTGAGTTCCCGTTATCCAAATCTGCGCTTAAGCGAATATTATGTTGCCGACTTAGTCTCTAAACTTGGCATTATGGTTCAAAAGTATGTTTCCAGAGAGAACAGCATCACTCCTGCTCGTGGCTATGATGTACCGTTATTGAACGAATTAAATGCCACTCTAGAGTCCTTGATCGCTGAAAGTAGTACCAGCACGAGGGCCGTTGAAGTGGCACCGATAACTGATATTCTCTCTGACGCTTTAAACGTTGTTGACAAATGGAATCCCGTGCGCTCGCCGGAGCCCACAAGGGCCACTCATCGCCAGAGCGAGTGTCAGGTAATTAAGGAATTCGCAAAGTGCTTGAAAAGTATCCGTTACCTCTGGCTCCATCATCCTCACGAGAGGTCTTCTTATTATGCGACCTTCAGAATTTTCACTTGTGTTATATCTCTCGGGGAATCTTTGAAACTCGAGAGTGGATATCCTCTGTTGACTGGTTTCGCGCCCCAGATCGACCTTAAACACCGAGCCATGCTTCAATCCGACCACATTTACATTGCCTTGACCAATGTGGCCTCCGAAGTCGTGCGCCCTTTGACGGAACTCTTCTCCACGCCAGGAGCCATAGCTTATGAGTCAAATATGCTCATGGTGGACGTGGACTTAATGAGAGATTTCGCTTGCATTTTGCTAGCTACACGAGACATTGTTGTTGCGAACCCCGGTCAGGTGAAAGATCTGAAAAAACACTTCAAGAATCTGGCCACGCAAAGAATCTGCCAGGGCAAAGGAATTAAATGTGGCCCTCCTCCGCTGTCACAGGCCCTGGTTCGAGCTCTGAAAACCGCTATTACAGTAATCCGTCAATCTAAAGGGATAACAGTAAATTGGGAACCAGAAGTTCGTATTGACCCTTCTCTGCTGAAAAAGGTCGAATCACTCATGATGGGAATGATCATTACCCGAAAAAAGATGACTCCTGACTATTTTCCTAAAAAATATGGAACTATGAAGCCTGCGCTCATCATGGGACAGAAACTGACCAAACTCAAGAAGGATTTGAAAAAGATCGTGACTCAATTGGCAGGCTGACCGGAGCACCCCACCCCAGCTGGCTATAAGCGTGTCAGCAAGCTTCTTGCTAACGTCGTGGAGAGGGAGCCAGCACCGTTAGAGACATAATCTAAAACTCCAGTCAGATGGCGATACTCTTGTCCTTCCCGGGGCGAGCCCTTTCGGGTTTAGGCCAGTTCGTTACTTCTTCACTGACACTGAGTCTGCCGAGGCTGAGTTTGAGAACCCCCTACTGCCGCCGCTCTTTTTTGAGCACAAGGTTTCCTCCATCAACGATGTTCTTTCCTAGATGAGATCTCCAACAAGCTTCGCCGTCCTCTTTTGGTCATCGTCTAGGATGTTAATGGTATAGTTCTTGCTGCCTTCATCTTGAACAAGCTCCATGGCCAGGTCCAGGTTGCTTGCGACCCCTGACCTCTTTGACAGTTACACGAGAACATGCTCGGCGACATCGCCATTCTTACCGGCGGCGCGATCTTTCTCAATGAGGATTAAGTCATGTTTGAGAGGGCTGCGTGTTGACCTTCTTGGCCAGTATGGCCTTGTTACTATTTCTAATGATGATACTCCCGTTCTTCTCGGCCAGGGCACTGCAAATGCTATCTTACAACGTGTTGAGCTTCTCCGCGGCGACTACATCCACGACACGAACATCTCTGGGTACGAGTGTAAGAAGATCTAGAAGCGTCTTGCTGAGCTTTCTGGCGGTGCTGCCGTCATTAAAGTTGGTGGCTCCACTGACCCTGAGGTTGGTAAGAAAAAGGACCGGCTCATCGATACTCTCAACGCTACTTGTGCTGCTGTTGAGGAGAGCATTATTCCTGGTGTGGTCGAGGCATCACGCACCTTGGACACTGTCGGGGCCCACAAAATTTGACCAGAAGCTCGGTGTTGATATCAGCTATTCCAAATCGTCGCTCCACTCGCACTATGTTGAGAACACTGATATTGAGGGTGCAATTACTGGTGGCAAGCTTATTGATGAGCAAGGACTCAAGTTCATCCACGGCTGCAACTCTACCACTAATAAAACACCGATATGGTTGCTGATGGGAGCATCCGTCCCTTCTATGTTAGCTGCACCGGCCTTGATTATGCTGCTGGCATCGCCTTGCTTTTGGCTGATACACAGTATGCTGTTGTGTCCGCGCACGAGCCCCCCGCTGCTGCTGCCACTGCTTCTAGATGAGTTGCATGGGCATCCGATCTCAACGAAACTCTAAACCGCTTTTGTAGATGTGGGAGATGAGCTTTCTGTCTTGCATTCACAAACTCCCTCAAATCATGTGCGATACACAATACACACCACACGGAGCGTCCAGAATCCAACTTGCGCAGTGCCTCTATAAGACTATAGATAGGAAGATGACAGCAGGAGAGCTCTCGTCTTCATCTCACAGCATCATATCGACTCAACTTGCCGGGCTTATATAGCCCATCAATAAGGCTGTAAGCCTGTCCATGTATCCCAGCGATTACGTTTATTAGTACTGGTAGTTCTAAGTGAGCCTGTGAAGATCGTCTTATTCTGTAGTCTATCTAGTGTAGGTTACGGCGCACTAAGGACTGCAAAGTGATGGGGTTTGAACTTATCCCACGAAGAAGTTCGGGGCACAAAACCCAAATTCTCTTCGATCTCTTGATATTGTCTTCTTGGAACGCCATCATTCTTCTTAATCTCTTGATAAGTGATTTGTTGCCGCAAAAGTAGATGATTCTGAGATCCTCGAATAAGCTGAGCACCTGCAGCAGGGATGTCTTAACAAAACTCTTTTGTAGGCTGATTACAGAGTTATACTGATGGGCTAAATCGATGGCCAAAGAAAAGGTCGAATTTTGCGTCAGCTGGAAGAGATACTTCAGCAGACATTCCACGCATTCCTGCATCACTCTGGCAACCGGGCTGCTCTCCATTTCTAAGTCAACTTTCCGAAGACGGAAAGTTGTTCCATGCATGTCTGTAGGTTCGCTGTCCTCTTCCTCATCGAGCTCATTTTCGAAATATTCGCGCACGATCTGGTCGGTAAGAACTGCCAAGTTGAGATAGGTCTTGAGCTGACAAAATTGAACAAATTCCCCTGAACAGGCTCGGCCCAGTAGTGTAATGATCTCGCGTACATGGTATTCGATTTGCTGTAATTCGTCAAAACAAATTGTACGCTCCTCATAGGAGAGTCTCAGCCAAGACGGGTGCAGAGACCCGGAGCGATGCTCCTCAAGGGAGAGTCGCTCCAAAGAGTTGTGCAGGGACCCGAAGCTATTGCTATAATCTTTTTGAGGCTGAGACAATATAGCAGAAAGGTCATTTATCACCATTGTGTAAAATGACTGTTCCATAGTCATGGTGATCTGATGATAGAATCTATGATAGAAGCTCACGGCAGAACGTTGACAATCAGATTTGTAGGGATGGGATGCATGGTAAATGAGAATTCGTCTTCTGCATGACTGTAATAAGTTTAACACAGCGTCTGTGGCAAGACTGTTGTGTCGCATCTACTGAACCTTTATTAGCTGCATTTAATGCAAACCTTACTTGTGGCTCTAGCGCAGGAGTCTTTCAAATGAACTATGACAGTCGTTCCTGACAACACATCCAAAACGTTTGGCCACTAACTCAATCACGAAATGACTGAGTATCACGAAGACGGCGAACTTGACTGGAACACAATTAGTGTATTTGAAATCTTGGCGAAGGTCCAGAAATTACTTGGCGAGATGTTGACGGAAAATGAGACTTTCCAGAATTCCAACAATTGTACTCGTGACTCGAAAGTTGGCCTCTCGCCATATATGGAAAGTCTTTGGAAGGTACATGGACATCTGGGTCGATTGTCTAAAATATACGAAGTGCATGAATACCCTCACTGGTACTTAGATATCAACGTGACTCGTGTGCTTAATCTATTACAGAAGGGATTCGATGGTATTAGATTAGTGCCACTCGTCTCGTACGACAAGGCTGGTTCGTCAAACCCTGACCGGGGTTTTCCAATTGAAACTCGAGAAATGATGAGCCGTCTGAATATTCAGCTATCTGAGTTTTGTGAGCACCCAGTGTCCAAAATCTTGAGGAAGTGTCTGGCATATGTGAACGGCATGTCACTGCCTAACAGCTACGATCATATATCGACCTTACTGGCTTATGGTGACCGTAGCACCGCTCTCAAAACGGTAATTGAATGTGAACAACTTTTGGCTAATCTTTCCAGTCTCTTCAGTTATCTTGAAATATATTATTCCTTTGAAGATGCGGCAATCATCGAAGCAGTCGACGAGGTTTTGGTCCAGCCATTTTCTGAGTTTTCTTATGGCCTTTTTGGAGGTAGCTTCAATGCAGGCTCGGACTGCTATGCTTGAATAGGCTTTTTTATAGCATCTAGCCGTGTCAAACTAAACAATTCATCTTTATCTGTCCCCCACACATAGCCAGACTTCACAGGTATCTCTGGCCAAGGGATCATGAAAGACATAACTTGTCCTGGGTTGAGTCAAGTTAACTCCAACCACGCATTCTAAACTCAAGCGTTACTCACATTAAATGTGGCCCTCCTCCGCTGTCGCAGGCCTTGATTCAAGCTCTGAAAACCGCTATTACAGTAATCCGTCAATCTAAAGGGATTACCGTAAATTGGGAACCAGAAGTTCGTATTGACCCCTCTCTGCTGAAAAAGGTCGAATCACTCATGAAGGGAATGATCATTACCCGAAAAAAGATGACTCCTGACTATTTTCCTAAAAAATATGGAATTATGAAGCCTGCGCTCATCATGGGACAGAAACTGACCAAACTCAAGAAGGATTTGAAAAAGATCGTGACTCAATTGGCAGGCTGACCGGAGCACCCCACCCCAGCTGGCTATAAGCGTGTCAGCAAGCTTCTTGCTAACGTCGTGGAGAGGGAGTCAGCACCGTTAGAGACATAATCTAAAACTCCAGTCAGATAACGAAACTCTTGTCCTTCCCGGGGCGAGCCCTTTCGGGTTTAGGCCAGTTCGTTACTTCTTCACTGACCTTGGGTCTGCCAAGGCTGAGTTTGAGAACCCCCTGCTGCCGCCGCTCTTTTTTGAGCACAAGGTCTTCCCCATCAACGATGTTCTTTCCTAGATGAGATCTCCAAAAAGCTTCGCCGTCCTCTTTTGGTCATCGTCGAGGATTTCAATGGTATAGTTCTTGCTGCCTTCATCTTGAACAAGCTCCATGGCCAGGTCCAGGTTGCTTGCGACCCCTGACCTCTTTGACAGTTGCACGAGAACATGCTCGGCGACATCGCTATTCTTACCGGCGGCGCAATCTTGTGTCACTATTTCTAATGATGACACTCCCGTTCTTCTCGGCCATGGCACCGCAGATGCTATCTAACAACGTGTTGAGCTTCTCCGCGGCGGCCACGTCCACGACACGAATATCTCTGGGTACAAGTGTAAGAAGATCTAGGAGCGTCTTGCTGAGCTTTCTGGCGGTCCTGCCGTCATTAGAGTTGGTGGCTCTACTGACCCTGAGGTTGGTAAGAAAAATGACCGGCTCATCGATACTTTCAACGCTACTTGAGCTGCTGTTGAGGAGAGCATTATTCCTGGTGTAGTCGAGGCATCACGCACCTTGGACACTGTCGGGGCCTACAAAATTTAACCAGAAGCTCGGTGTTGATATCAGCTATTCCAAATCGTCGCTCCACTCGCACTATGTTGAGAACACTGATATTGAGGGTGCAATTACTGGTGGCAAGCTTATTGATGAGCACGGACTCAAGTTCATCCACGGCTGCAACTCTACCACTAATGAAACACCGATATGGTTGCTGATGGGAGCATCCGTCCCTTCTAGGTTAGCTGCACCGGCCTTGATTATGCTGCTGGCATCGCCTTGCTTTTGGCTGATACACAGTATGCTGTTGTGTCCGCGCACGAGCGCCCCGCTGCTGCTGCCACTGCTTCTAGATGAGTTGCATAGGCATCCGATCTCAACGAAACTCTAAACCGCTTCTGTAAATGTGGGAGATGAGCTTTCTGTCTTGCATTCACAAACTCCCTCAAATCATGTGCGATACACAATACACACCACACGGAGCGTCCGGAATCCAACTTGCGCAGTGCCTCTATAAAACTATAGATAGGAAGATGACAGGAGGAGAGCTCTCCTCTTCATCTCACAGCATCATATCGACTCAACTTGCCGGGCTTATACGAGCGGGTAGGTATACCGCGAGATGATATCCTTGGAGATCGAGTCGTAAGTACGAAGACTCTCTACTTTGGCAGCGTAGTCCTGGTCTACGATCTCAGCGTAAATCGTGGCCCCTCAATAAGGCTGTAAGCCTGTTGATGTATCCCCGCGAATATGTTTATCAGTACTGGCAGTTCCAAGTGAGCCTGTGAAGATCGTCTCATTCTGTAGTCTATCTAGTGTAGGTAACGGCGCACTAAGGACTGCAAAGGGATGGGGTTTGAACTTATCTCACGAAGAATTTCGGGGCACAAAACCCAAAATCTCATCGATCTCTTGATATTGTCTTCTTGGAACGCCAGCGTGCTCTTTAACTCCATAATAAGTGATTTGTTGCCGCTAAAGTAGATGATTCTGAGATCCTCGAATAAGTTGAGCACCTGCAGCAGGGATGTCTTAACAAAACTCTTTTGTAGGCTGATTACAGAGTTATACTGATGGGCTAAATCGATGGCCAAAGAAAAGGTCGATTTTTCTGTCAGCTGGAAAAGATACTTCAGCAGACATTCCACACATTCTTGCATCACTCTGGCAACCGGGCTTCTCTCCATTTCTGAGTCAACTTTCCGAAGACGGAAATTTGTTCCATGCATATCTGTAGGATCGCTGTCCTCTTCCTCATCGAGCTCATTTTCGAAATATTCGCGCACGATCTGGTCGGTAAGAACTGCCAAGTTGAGATAGGTCTTGAGCTGACAAAATTGAACAAATTCCCCTGAACAGGCTCGGCCCAGTAGTGTAATGATCTCGCGTACATGGTATTCGATTTGCTGTAATTCGTCAAAACAAATTGTACGCTCCTCATAGGAGAGTCTCAGCCAAGACGGGTGCAGAGACCCGGAGCGATGCTCCTCAAGGGAGAGTCGCTCCAAAGAGTTGTGCAGGGACCCGAAGCTATTGCTATAATCTTTTTGAGGCTGAGACAATATAGCAGAAAGGTCATTTATCAACATTGTGTAAAATGACTGTTCCACAGTCATGGTGATCTGATGATAGAATCTATGATAGAAGCTCACGGCAGAACGTTGACAATCAGATTTGTAGGGATGGGATGCATGGTAAATGAGAATTCGTCTTCTGCATGACTGTAAAAAGTTTAACACAGCGTCTGTGGCAAGACTGTTGTGTCGCATCTACTGAACCTTTATTAGCTGCATTTAATGCAAACCTTACTTGTGGCTCCAGCGCAGGAGTCTTTCAAATGAACTATGACAGTCGTTCCTGACAACACATCCAAAACGTTTGGCCACTAACTCAATCACGAAATGACTGAGTATCACGAAGACGGCGAACTTGACTGGAACACAATTAGTGTATTTGGAATCTTGGCGAAGGTCCAGAAATTACTTGGCGAGATGTTGACGGAAAATGAGACTTTCCAGAATTCCAACAATTGTACTCGTGACTCGAAAGTTGGCCTCTCGCCATATATGGAAAGTCTTTGGAAGGTACATGGACATCTGGGTCGATTGTCTAAAATATACGAAGTGCATGAATACCCTCACTGGTACTTAGATATCAACGTGACTCGTGTGCTTAATCTATTACAGAAGGGATTCGATGGTATTAGATTAGTGCCACTCGTCTCGTACGACAAGGCTGGTTCGTCAAACCCTGACCGGGGTTTTCCAATTGAAACTCGAGAAATGATGAGCCGTCTGAATATTCAGCTATCTGAGTTTTGTGAGCACCCAGTGTCCAAAATCTTGAGGAAGTGTCTGGCATATGTGAACGGCATGTCACTGCCTAACAGCTACGATCATATATCGACCTTACTGGCTTATGGTGACCGTAGCACCGCTCTCAAAACGGTAATTGAATGTGAACAACTTTTGGCTAATCTTTCCAGTCTCTTCAGTTATCTTGAAATATATTATTCCTTTGAAGATGCGGCAATCATCGAAGCAGTCGACGAGGTTTTGGTCCAGCCATTTTCTGAGTTTTCTTATGGCCTTTTTGGAGGTAGCTTCAATGCAGGCTCGGACTGCTATGCTTGAATAGGCTTTTTTATAGTATCTAGCCGTGTCAAACTAAACGATTCGTCTTTATCTGTCCCCCACACATAGCCAGACTTCACAGGTATCTCTGGCCAAGGGATCATGAAAGACATAACTTGTCCTGGGTTGAGTCAAGTTAGCTCCAACCACGCATTCTAAACTCAAGCGTTACTCACATGTAACGGGTGGCAAGCCTTTGGGAACAAAGGGTTGCGTCCTAGGGTTGTACTAGAGACCTGATTGCATCAGGGCTCGTATATTGTTTCACCGAAAACCCTCGTAGCATTCATATGAGAAGAGATAAGTAGGTTAAAGATGGATAATTATGGAGGGTTGAGGCTCTCGATATAGCAGAGGACAACGTAAGTGGGGCCCAGTGGCAGCATGGTAACTCTATACCTTAGGATAGAGTTTCAGCCTGTTTCGGGACTTGGGAAGACTCGGAGTTGGAGTCCATGATGTGCCCAGGGCAAGCGGCATGAGCTAGAGGTTACATCACATGTATTAATTAGTCAGCGCCCCTCCATAAAGCTCGCAGGTCAGAGGGAAACATACACAGTTGTCCCAATGTAGGCTTTGAGCTCTTAGAGTTCAACAGCTTCTGCAGCAATATGCACCACCTTTAGCCTCATTCGGAAGGACCTCAGAGAAACACTATGTTGAACGACTTTATTCAAGCAGACACTGAAAGCTTATTTTTGTGAAAATGGCCTATATAACCACCACTGCGTCCGTGTTCTTGAGCATCAGCACAACAATTCTACATCCCAATGAAAGATTTTTCTGATCTTATAGCAAATGCTTCTGGATCAATTCACTCTGAGGCCTCTGTATCAGACCTTCGCGAAGTCCTCTTATATTACTTCAACCCCAACATACGCGGTCCACATCTCGAAACAGCTCTGAGTTCCCGTTATCCATATCTGCGCTTAAGCGAATATTGTGTTGCCGACTTAGTCTCTAAACTTGTCATTATGGTTCAAAAGTATGTTTCCAGAGAGAACAGCATCACTCCTGCTCGTGGCTATGATGTACCTCCATTGAACGAATTGAATGCCGCTCTGAAGTCCTTGATCGCTGAAAGTAGTACCCGCATGAGGACTATGGAAGTGGCACCGATAACTGGTATTCTCTCTGGCGCTTTAGACGTTGTTGACAAATGGGATCCCGTGCGCTCGCCGGAGCCCACAAGGGCCACTCATCGCCAGAGCGAGTGTCAGGTAATCAAGGAATTTGCAAAGTGCTTGGGCAGTCTTCATCACCTCTGGCTCTATCATCCTCACATGAGGTTTTCTCATGTTGCGACCGACAGAATTCTCACTTGTGTTATATCTCTCGGGGAATCTTTGGGACTCGAGCCTGTATATCCTCTGTTGACTGATTTCGCGCCCCAGATCGACCTTGAAACCGGAGCCATTCTTCGATTCGATCTCATTGGCATTGCCTTTAACAATGTGGCCTCCGAAGTCAAGCGCCCTTTGACGGGACTCTTCTCCACGCCAGGAGCCTTAGCTTATGAGTCAAATATGCTCATGCTTGACGTGGAGTTGTTGAGAGATTTCGCTTGCATTTTGCTAGCTACACGAGACATTGTTGTTGCGAACCCCGGTCAGGTGAAAAATCTCAAAAACCGCTTCAAGAATCTGGCCGGGCAAGAAATCTGCCAGGGCAAAGGAATCAAATGTGACCCTCCTCCGCTGTCACAGGCCCTGGTTCGAGCTCTGAAAACCGCTATTACAGTAATCCGTCAATCGGAATGGAGAACCGCAAACCTGGAACCAGAAGTTCGCAATGGCCTCTCTCTGCTGAAAGTGGTCGAATTACTCATGGAGGGAATGATCATCACCCGAAAGAAGATGACTCCTGACTATATCCCTGGAAGAACTGGAACTGTAAAGCCTGCGCTCATCATGGGACAGAAACTGACCGAACTCAAGAACGATTTGATGATGTAGATCGTGACTCAATCGGCAGGCTGACCAGAGCACCCCACCCCAGCTAGCCTGCCTTGCTTGGCGATTCTGGATCCGCAGGCGTCCAGTATTACACTCCCAGCAGCTTATGACTTTGTAATCTTTAACAATATTCGTTCGTTCCCATTGCAATCCACTGCTCTGACATCACACACAAACGGCCACCACATGGTAGGTTTATTGTCTGTGAGGGCCAAATCTTTAATTCTTTAATAGCCAGACTCGTTACTATTCACCCAAATTGGCTTGACGAGAGTCGAATCTGCCAGTTTCGAGTTGAGATTTTGTGTGCCTGCCTGATGCCTCGTTGATCCAGATTACTAATGATGCTATGATCACTCGGTGACGTTGACGACGCCATTTCGCCAGCAGCAGCTGTGCAGCCAGCAGCTTCAGATGAGACCACTTTCTTCATGTTTTGCAGTCATATTACTGTTATTCTCATCATGTTTGGCATCACTGCAAGATGTTTACACTGAGCGGCTCACTCTGCGTCCGGTAAAGCAGAATATGCTTCTCGCTGAGTTTCAGTTCAACTCATCACAGCAGCTTAGCGAACAAGGATCACACTATACGTTATTTCCGAGTTCTCTTGGTCAGATCTTGGAGGAAACCAACACCACTGAACTTCATCTCCGATTTGGCCAGGGCTGGTGGGATGTCGACTTTTTCGGCGCCGTCCCTCGAAATGGTGAGTATAGTGGCGGAATCGGCGTTGAGCTTTGGGCCTGGATAGACTCCGAGGGCGTCGAAGATGCGAATGCAAATTGGAAACGGCTGGTTAATATGCTTAGTGGACTATTTTGTGCGTCGCTCAACTATATCGATGAACCACACACTTCTTTCCCATCTGGCGCAGTGCATCATCAAAAGGGACTACTCACTGCAAATACCAAGCTTTTCAGAGGTGCATTGCCCAGCGAGCCGGTTTGTACGGAAAACTTGACCCCATTCATCAAGCTTCTTCCCTGCAAGAGCTATGCTGGATTGGGCTCTTTACTGGATGGTCATAGACTATTCGATACCCAATGGCAGTCTATGGCGATTGACGTGTTCCATCCTAGTGAGAACAAAATAAGCCTGGTGCAGACCATTACACAGGTACTAGACGTGCCAAGATTGCTCGAAAAGAGAAGGTCGCCCATCCCCACACCCGTGCCAGACGATGAGCTCGTTTGTGATACTTCAAAGTCCTACAGCAACAATTGGGTCTGTCTCCCAGTAATGTCTTCCAAGGCCAATTGGCAAATGAGCGATATTTTCAACAAAAATATCAGCGGGTATTGCCCAATTGCTGAGAATGGCAGCGAGATTCGAGTTCTGGCATCAAACAACTGGCAAACATATCTCAAACCAAACAAACAAGAGCTGTCATTTAACGAGACTAGTAATTTGGGACCTTTTAACGGCACTACAAGTTTCAATTTACGTGATGAATATGAGACAGATATCGTGCTTTCCACTGATAATACACGCCAGATCAAAAATTTGGAATCATCGCCCATTCGCGTTGAACGCTCCTTTACTGGGAAGGGACAACAAGAAGGTGGGTTGCGCACTGTCTTTACCAACTCGGGCACTGAATCTATCAAGATCTCGTACTTTGAGTCTTTGCCATGGTACATGAAGGTGTATTTACACACGCTCAAGATCACCACCACAAATTCATCTTCTGCTGGCCAGCAAGATGTTTTGCGCAACATGTACTTCGATGGAGCCAAGGATAGAAAAAGCCCCTCGCAGCTTGAACTCGAGCTCGAAATTCCGGGGCAGAGCAGCGTTGTTTTGAGCTACGAGTTCGACAAATCTCTGCTATTCATTGAAGAGTATCCTCCAGATGCAAACCATGGCTTTGTTATCGAACCAGGGCTGGTTGTCACAAGCAAGGGTTTGTCAATACGGACGACATCTTTACTTCTATCGCTTGCAGTTCCAGATTTTAGTATGGTCTACAACGTGATTATTCTTTCCAGCACAGTGATGTCGTTTGCTTACGGCAACTTGTACGGTACCTTGACAAAATCCCCTGTTCCAGAAGCTCTGGCTGAAAAAGTTAAAGCTACTAGCACAGTTGCTCAGGTCCTTCTTTCGATTAGAGGGCTTAAACGCAAGTTCAAGCGGTCGTAAAAAATTATCGATAGAATACAATAATATTATAGAGTATTATTTGTGCCGACGTCGTAGCTCACCTAGCATTTCGACCAGCAGCGGCTGTAGACCTTCAGAATCCTGGTTGAGGAATTGCTCAAATTTGGCCCGTAGAGTGAATAGCCTACCGCAAATTGGCAACTGCTCATTATGCGTATTTAAAAGGCAGTCGAAGAACTCGTTCCACAGGCTGGTATTCCAAGTACGTTTGAGCGGTCTGCGGATCTTGCGCCGCTCCTGTGACGGATCAAGCCCATCCATTCGATCTTGGAAGAGTAAGACATGCACAACTTCGGCAACACCGTGGTAGTCGATCTCATAGGTCCACGGGAGGTTATTTCGGATCTCATAGCTATCAGTGCTTAAAGCGGTCCAGCCTGCTCTAAACTTTTGGTTAGGCGGGAATAACTTCAGGTCAACCGAGCGTCCAAAATCGATAAGCACGATACCGTATTTATCCCAGTTGTAGCTACCATCTGACGAGTAATTCTTGGACGGCAGGCATGTTCGGACAATATCCGGGGCACGCATCATCACGTTTTCAGCTTTGAGGTCTCCGTGAATGATGTCGTTTTGATGTAGATGCTCCACAACCCGCAGCAGTTCAATTGCAACGAACACTGCCAGCTTTTCCACGACTCGCTCTGGCTTGGGTCTCGCTCTTAGTGCTGTGGCAACAGACAATAAAGTGTTGTACTTGAACAATGGCATAAGATGGTACTGCTCATCTGTAAAGCTTTCCGAGTAGTACAGCCTAGAGATTGAGTCCAAGACACGAGGAGATTTGATCCGCGACCGCGCCATCTTGAGCGAGTAGACTTCCCATGGAACTCGCGTCTTTTCACCCTTTAATGCATAAATGTGTCCAGTCTTCTCATTAACACAGGGCCACACTGTGCCGTAGCCGCCAGAGGCGATTTTCTTCCGTAACTTGAACTTGACATTATTAAGAACAAGATCAGTCGAGGTAGTAGCAGCTTTGAGTTTCCGCAGAGTCTTGAATGCCCAGGAATTGTGCACGAAATTTACGTCCAGCTGCAAAGAACTCAACAGAACTGGGTTTAGCAGCTCACGTAAATTGGATGCAGCTGGGTCAACAACTTCGGGAAATTGGATGCCCGGTGTTGATGGCGGCTCGCTGGGGAAGATCTCCTCAAGCCGCTCAAACTCTACATTTTGAAGCCTCAACTCTGGAGTAGCGGGTCTGTGCGGCTGCAGAACAGGAGGTTGGTTTTCTAGTGGCCCTTTGGGCGGTGCGGAAACCGTAGGTACGTTTTGTAGCGACTCGGCCCGTAGGTTCATCGTAAGTGGATTGTAGTCGGTATAATCCGGCTTTGAAGGGTTGGCTCTGGCATTGAGAAGTAAATTGCGTGCATCCATCATGGTTTTGGTATTTTCAATGTGTTGTGAGGTACTGATTGGGCTCGTGTGCATGTTTCCATCCGGCGGTAGTCTGCGAGGAAATTTCAAGTTGTTTAGTCGTCGTGTTTGCAGCATTATCTCGTCTATCGAGTACTCCTCAATTCCGCCTCCCGATTTTTGCTGGTACAGAAAGTCCATCGCAACGTACATTTCTTTCTGGTCGTTGGTAGGTTTGATGATCTCTATCCTGCGTGACTTCAACGGGGACCTGTAGACCTCTATTTTGTGTTTTGGCGGTCCCAATTGTGGTAATACAAGCTGTTCATCTTCGTTTTCGTTTTTCACTGGATTTTCCTGTTGCGCATACGTTAGTGATGGCATCTCACCTGGGGGTGCCCTGGAACTGGGGAACACATCATTGACATTGTCCACATCATTTGCAGCTTCAGTTTCGTCCTTGTATACTTTGATCTGGTGCGGTCTTTGAGCAGATTCCAGTGCCGTCAGGTTTGGCAACGGAACCATACCGCTGCCGTTGTGTGGTAAGCTGGCCAACCTGAGCATCTTTAGTCCGTGCTGTATTGTGTCTGCTGGTTTAGCCCCTACTTCGAGGGCCCGCTGAAAGACCGCTTCAGCTTGCCGTACGAACCTGAGATTGACGAGGTGCCGTGCATAAGATAAATAATATTTCGCTGTTTTTGTGCCAATTGAGGCCTGGGCCATGTATTTAAAAACAGACGTTGGGTCGGACGACAAATTCGCGTATCGTACCCATACTTTGACATACCGTAAGTCGTCGTGATACTTTTTGCTGCTCAAAAATTTGCGCGCACAGCATTCCAGTGCTCTCTTTTGCTGTGTAGAGGAGCCACTTGGGCATATCGCGTCAAGCCTGCCGAGGTAGTCCACAAAATGTTGAAGCGGATCCTCACAGTCCAGTAACCCTTCAAGGTCATTGAAGAACCCCCGCTCGCATTTACGCAGCTTTAGCTTCATTTCATTGACGTCTCGGCCTGCAATTTCACTTGCGTCAAGCGCTCGCTTGAGAGAGGGTACCGACCGGCCCTCATTGCTAGAGGCGAGGTTCTCTTTGTGTGCTTCTATCTGCCTTGATGTAATCATCAAAAAAGACGCGCTCAATTGCAACGCGAAAGCCTGACGAGAACGCTGGTGCGCCTCAGATACTTTGAGGTTCGCTTAATTCAGAATGCAGTCTGATGTTAAAGACGTTGGGAGAAGCTGCAGCTCACATCTCCCTTCTTAGTATGCACATCAGTGGAGGTAAATCCCTGAAGAACTTGGAGCAAACAAAGTTTCAAGAAGATCGTCTTCAGCAAATCAATACGTCTATTCAACTGCAACACTCTTTATAACAAAGAATAGAATCGCTTCCCCTTAATCTACATCAGGCTAAAATCAATAGCCTGCATGCTCTTAGTAATATCTTTTTTCATAACGACATTTTCGATCTGTGATCTCTTTAATGGATCAGCGTACTTTGGGTATTTTAGGCGGCGGCCAGCTCGGTCGTATGACTGTTGAGGCAGCCAATCGCCTCAACATCAACACATGTATTTTGGATGCTGAGAATTCGCCTGCCAAGCAGATCAATGCTGGCGAACACATCACCGGCAAGTTCAACGATCCTGCTGATGTGCAATTGCTGGCCAGCAAGGCTGATGTTCTCACTATTGAGATTGAGCACGTCAATGTTGATGCGCTGCGCCAGGTTCAGAAACCCGTTGAGCCCTCGCCCGACACTATTGCCATGATTCAGGACAAGTTCCTCCAGAAGCAGTTTTTGATCGAGAGAGGGATCCCCACTGCTGTTTCAGAGGCGTTGGAGCCTACTGCCGAGAGTCTTCTCAGCTTCGGTGCCACTCACGGGTTCCCATTCATGCTCAAAAGCCGTAAAGACGCTTACGACGGCCGTGGTAACTTTGTAGTCCAGACCCCTGGTGATATCTCTGATGCGCTGGCTACGCTGTGCAATCGCACCTTGTACGGTGAGAAATGGGCGCCCTTCTCGCTGGAGCTCGCGGTGATGGTTGTCCGCGACCTCAAGGGTGGTGTGCACGCTTACCCCACAGTGCAAACTATCCACCAGAACAATATCTGCCATCTCGTTTATGGCCCTGCTCCGGTTCTGCCAGAGATCAACAGAGCAGCACAAGAACTGGCCTGCAAATCTGTCAAACATCTCAAGGGCGCAGGTGTCTTTGGTGTTGAGATGTTCCTCCTTCCTGATAACTCGCTCCTGATCAACGAGATCGCCCCCCGTCCTCATAATTCAGGCCACTACACCCAGGACGCGTGTGTCACCAGTCAGTTTGAGGCCCATGTGCGCGCAGTTATGGGACTGCCGCTTCCACAAGGGTTCAGCAACTTCGTTTCGCGCACAACCCACACAATCATGCTGAACATCATCGGCTTCAAGGAGCCAGACTCTGAACTGGAGCAGTGCCGTCGTGCTCTGGCTGTTCCCGGGTGTGCTGTTCATCTTTACGGCAAGACCACCAGACCAGACCGCAAGATTGGCCACATCAATATCGTGGGTGAGAGTTTGGTAGAATGCGAGGCCAAGCTGCAGTACATCATGGGGCTTTCTAGCTCCTTTGATCCAATGGCTGTTCCCCGTGTTGCAGTAATCATGGGCTCCGACTCTGATTTGCCGGTTATGAAGGCCGCTTGCAAGGTTCTTGAGGACTTTGAGGTGCCGTTTATCTGCTCCATTGTCAGCGCACATCGTACCCCGGACAAGATGGTCAAATTCGCCAAGGAAGCCGCTTCTAATGGCCTGGAAGTCATTATTGCTGGTGCTGGCGGTGCTGCACATCTTCCTGGTATGGTTGCTGCTTCCACTACTCTGCCAGTCGTTGGTGTTCCCGTCAAGGGATCTACTTTGGACGGTGTTGACAGTCTTTACTCGATTGTCCAGATGCCCCGTGGTATTCCTGTTGCAACTGTTGCAATCAACAATGCAATGAACGCTGGTCTGTTGGCAGTGCGCATTCTCGGTGCTACTGATCCTGTTTTGCAGGCCAAACTAGCCAGTTTCCATGCCGCACAGACCAAGGAAGTGTACGAAAAGGACGAGCACCTCCTTTCAGAGGGTTACGCTGCCTACAAATGGCCTAAATCTGCCTAGAACTTCTTTTATAGCAACTAGTGTTTGTGTCCGTCCCAGCCCTCAGAGTCGTTCATTAGCTGCAACACAAAGTTGATGCCAATCGCTGCTGCCATTCCAATGCAAACAACTGTTGGGCCAAACTTGTCCTCGTAGGAGTGCGCCGCCCGCTCTCTGATAGCCCTCAAACGCCTCACGTACTGGTAGATAGCATACAGTGTTACGCCAATAGCCAATACAAAGAAGCCAATACTGGCATCCACTGCTACAGCACCGCCGAAATTAAGCAACCCACCACTAAGGGCAGCAAGCACAATACCAATATCGAGCCAAGAAAGGAAGGTACGCTCGTTAGCAAAGTACACCTTGGGCTCAATTCTGACAGGCACTGAAAGGCGTTTGCCAGGAGGAACGGGCAGGCTGTCCTGGACGTCGATGTACACTGTACCATCGTTCTCGGCAGTTGCCTGAACGTCGTAAGCCATCACATCGCTCACATATTTGACAATCCGGTGGATAGGGCCGAACGCGAGCACCTTGTGCCAAATAGCAGACTGAGAGCTCTGTCGTGGGCCTGTAAGCAGTCTTGTGGTTTCGGTGGCATTCTGAGGCGATGTAGCAAATCTCACACCGCCATTTCCGCCGCCCTCCTCCAAGTCGTAGCCAGCAGTGTTGCTGTCGATTCCGTACGACTGGTTGACCGGTTTGCGGATATCCACGTCCATCTGCGGCAGCCAAAACGGAATAAGATCGACTTTGCCGGGGAGCAGCGTCGCAGTTCCGTGAATAAACTTGGAGAACTTGGGCACTGCCTCCACAAGATGGCTGGAAACAAGATCACGAACCCACTGCGGAGGCTCTTGGCCCAGCTGAGTCTGCAATTTGACCTCCAAAACGGCATAGGGGAACCGTTCAATGTCGCACGCCGGCAACTGCTTAAAGGGCCAGTCAACTCCGATATCCATACGGCGCCAATTCTTGTGCGCTCTATCAAGCCCGTCGAAGTTGTCTTCCCTGATCATTGAAAGCTCGGTATCCAGCGAGATTCTTACTCTGGCGTCGCCAGGAAGCTGAAAGGCAGTACGATTGTAGAAGGAGCGTACTACAGGTCTGAGTTTCTTCGAGAGCACTCTGTACTGGATTTCCCGCGCCAGCTGTTTCAGGTTCTCGATCTCCTTGGCACTCTTCTTGCGCTCCTTGACCATCTTGGCAAAGGCTTGGTCAACAGTATAATCTCCCGATAAAAAGTCATTGACATGCTTTTCCTTTAGCGCAAAACGTGCTTTCACGCTCTTTTCGCCAGTCCAATCCTCGCGATGAGTCTTGCGCTCGACAAAAATGGTGTCAGAGCTCATTCCGCCGTACCAACGAAGACGAATGGCCTCGGCACCTTCAGTTTTTTCAAGACGCCCTCTGTACAGATCCAGATTAGTGTTGTCGTAGTAGATCGAGGTAATCGCATTGTCCTCTTGCTCAAACTCTTTGTTAGCATTGAAAACAAGCACCGGAAGATGCTTCAAGATGATCAGCTTGAGTTCAGTGATGTTATCAGGGTGAACCCAGTACTTTGTGGTCTGGCGCACGAAATTCTGCTGCGCACCGCCCGCGGAAGAGTCACCAACAACGGGGTTGCCACGAGTCCTCACCAGGTCGTACAACTTGCTTAGTTTGACAATTTGTGCATCGTAGTTGCTCTTGAAGAATGGTTTGGAGTTCAAACGAGCAGCAAAGATGGGTTTGAGATTCCAGTGGGTCATTTTGTCGTGCTTCTTGATGATTTTTTGGAATCCAGTATAGTTCAGCTGCGAAAATTTTGCAAGATCATGGACTTCTGCAATAATTGCACTGACATCCTGCTCAAGCTGGTCAAAAACCTCATCCGCAACTTTGTTTGAGAGGTCAAGCTGGTTGATGACCTTTTTAACGTCCTTTTCGGCGAGGGCAATGCGTCTGTTAATCTCGTTGTTCTTGATCTTTTGGAAATTGTTTACTTTGTCTAGCTGTTTCTCCAAAAGACCCACAAACTGCTCCTCGCTCGAATCGTTCCATACATTGTTAGCAGCCAGAAGCGCCTTGTTCAGCTCGTACTTCAGCTCTTCATACGAGATATAATAGTAGCTGTAATCTTTGATCAGTGCAGTACGCAGCTGCTCTCCGAATTTCATTTATGACTTGAGACTCAGGACTGCAAAACGATCAATCGTTGAAAGAACAATAATCCCGGAGAGTACTGGCCTCTCACCTGCGTCAGTTTTGGCACATGGTGCATATCTGCATATCAGTCAGCACGTGCTAGCGAAGTGAGTAATCGCATGCATAATCAGTGGGGTACAGCCTTGAGGAGGCCTTGAAGAAGGTTGTAAGAGAAAATTGAAGTTGAGAAATGAAGTAAAAGATCAGGGGAAAGTAACAGAATAGCTCTCTAGCGGCGTGCATGTTTACATATAGTCATTCTAGATATTGGCATGTTTTCAACAATGTCTTTGCTGAGTATGTGGACGTTGTTTGACAAGTATATGCCCATCTTATAGCTTCCCACCAAGTTGCCTCCTGTACGCCAGCCAGGCTTAACCCTGGAGCGTTGTTCTTAGTGAGCCAAAGGTTACTCGCCCATAAATGCATCCTGTGTTCCCTATTTCCCGCTGAGTTTGAGGGATTTTTTCCCCCAAACTACTTATCTCAAAAGCTGTATAGTGGTTTCACCCGCAAGAGTTGCAGCAGCTGATCAGAACATGCTGTATAGTTGGAAGCTGCAAAACGGGGGCTAGATAGGCTATTCACTGAGTAGGTGAGATATAAAGTATCGGAATGACAACACTACAAGCCTGACGTAGAAGGGAACGATGCACAGAAAATAAGAAACAGCAAACAGAACATCACTGGCAATCGCCGACTTATACTTGAAGTAAATATCATAAGGCAAAGCAAGCTAGCCATTAATGGCCTCGTAGTTCAGATAAGTAGCCATTGCGAACTGGCCCATCAGACCGGGACATTAAAGGTGCCTTGATTCTTGAATATGTGGTTCAGGTAATAGATTATGTTTGAGCTTTAAATTTAGTGGGGATTTCGGGAAAAAAATTGATATTCCACAAGACAACAGACTAGAGGGATAAGTATAGGCTCTTGTCTATGCTAATAGTGTAAGATTTCAAATTTATTTTGTACAGAGTCACATGTCGAAATTTCCACAAAGGTACATGCAGCATGCGTTATTGTGCAGGTGCCATATATCGGGGATCAAGCAAATCTTTAAAACATCAGTACGACATAGAGTAGCATAGTTTCAGCTCTGTCTGACACAAATTTTGTACAAAATAGCTTTATGTTCTTAAATTCATGTCAATCAGCCAGACCACCCATTGCTGCGACCCATTCAAACTTTGTTCCGGTTGCACATCGCTCGCTTTCTGAATCATTCTGGGTGAGTCAGCATCACATCTAAATGACAGCAATTCGGCCTCACACAGATCATAATGGGCAGCTTCTTGCCGGAAAAAGAGCTTCCTGGGCTCAAGAAGTACCGCTACTCCTCCATTGACCGCTCGCTCGTCTCACAGTATATTCTCAAGCCATTTTATCAGCGTTTTGTGAATGTTTTCCCCTTGTGGCTTGCACCAAACCTCATTACCCTTTCCGGTCTGCTTTTTACTGGAACTGGGGCACTTATGACACTTTACTACAACCAGGACTTCAATTCTGTATCGCCCTCATGGCTGTACTTTGTTTATGGTCTGCAGTTGTTTTTCTATCAGACCTTTGATGCCTGCGATGGCCTTCAAGCAAGACGCACTGGATCTAGCAGTCCATTGGGTGAATTATTTGACCATACAGTCGATGCGATCAACACGACAATCGGCGTTATTATCTTTTCTGCAACTGCAAACTTCAGTCCATGGGCAGTCATCTACTCTGAGTTTGCTTGTACACTGAATTTCATGCTTTCAACCTGGGAGGAGTTTCACACTGGAACCCTTTACCTTTCGTATTTCTCGGGCCCCGTTGAAGGTGTGCTTGTTCTAGTTGTGGCGGAATTCCTTACTGCTATCTATGGCCCTCAAATATGGGAGTACAAGATCTTTTGGTCGTTCAAAACCAAGGATTTGCAGCTTGTCATGCTTTCGATTGGAATCTTGTTCAACATAGCAGAAGCACTCCAGAACGCCCAAAAGGCATCTGACAAGGCAGAAAAGTCTGACAAGGACGAAGGACATAGGCGCGAACTACAGATTCATGGGCTCTACCCGTTCATCACCCTATGGATTGGAACGGTTCTATGGCTACTTGTTTGTCCTGAACTGATCAAAGACCAACTCTGGCCTGTGATGTTGAGCACTGGTCTTGGAGTTGCGTTCCAAGTTGGACGCGTCATTTTGGCGCATGTGACCGCTCAGGAGCAGCTGCCAAGAAAGGATATCCAGTCTATCCTTCCATGGGTGTTTTTGGTCTGCCATTTCGTAGTTCCACCAGTTTTCGGCAAGACGGCTGCCTCAGTTGACAAAGCCTGTATTTGGCTTGCATTAGGCCTCAACTTGGGGATTTACGGCGTGTTTGTGAACGAGATTATTAAAGGAATCACCGGATACTTGGGAATTAAATGTCTTTCCATCAAGGCGAAGAAGGCATAGTAAGCTCGTGATACAAAATTCAAAAAAATTAATAGAAAATAAACATATCTCCGAAAATGTGATATACACAATATTCGGGGTAAGGGGTATGCGTGATTAATGCACCTAGTGGTCCTTTTGAGGTCCTAACGCGGTAAACACTTGGAAAGGTCAAGCACTCTACTTTACTTGTTTCTACAATGCCTGTGATTGAGCATATCCTCAGCCTGCACCGGAAGCGTGAGTCTTTGGGTAATGACACGATTGATCTTGCCTATATTACTCCACAGTTCATCGCAACCTCAATGCCTGCCAGCACCTGGTGGAAGTCGCAGCTCCACACACCTTCTGCAAGCTTGCGACAGTATCTGGACCTCAAACACGATGGATTTTGGAGAATCTGGAATCTACAAGAGCCATCTGAGATCGCGTACGAAAAGGGGGATTTCAACGATAACGTGGTCTACAGGCCCATGAAGGATCACACTGCGCCATCCTTTGAGGACCTAGTCGAAGTTGTTCAGGAAATTCGTGACTATGTCAAAGATGATAGCAGAAACGTTGCTGTGGTGCATTGTAAGCGTGGCCAGGGTCGCACTGGCACCGTTGCGTGTGCTTTTCTCCAGCTGCACCATGGTTTCAGCGCCGGCCAAGCGATCGCTAAGTTTACGGAGACCAGAAACCACAGTTGGTTCATGAGAGGCGTATCAATCACTAGCCAGCGCAGATATCTGCGCTATATTGAGAAATGGCAAAAGGCAGGTATGCCTCCTCTCGCTGACTTGCGAAAGCAACAGGTATTTATCAAGAGCATCACTCTTCTCAATGCCCGCTACCAGGACATTCAGATGGAGGTCACTGGAAACCAAAGCACTTCGATCAAACAAAATCATGATGCAAAAGGTGAGACTGAGCTTGCAGATGAGTTTCTTCGGTCTCGAGATTCGGTGGGCATGGTAGACGGCCCTGAGGCACCTGTTCAAATGAGTCCTGGATTGAGCCAAGACTGGGAAATGAGTGTTGACGAGATCATCGAGCCTGGCAAAGAAACTGGTCCACTTACCGTCAAATTTGTGCCAGCTTCAAACAACCAGTATGAGTGCTCCTTTGACATCACCATTGCATTTAAGCGCACAGTCACGCTGAAGCAGATCAGCTTGCCGACTTCGCAGGCTGCAGGATGCTTCTCGGCTGTGCTCGAAACTCTGAATATGGCTGGGCAGGGAAAGACACCGCGAAGCTCTGGGTTTTCATTGCGGTCCAAGTTCCGTTTTGGATCTGGTGAAACCGAGAAAATCACTGAGTGGCAATGGTCTGACCTTGATGGGTTCATGGGAAGTTTCATCCGTGGCCCTAAACTATTTGACTCGCTCAAAGTTGAATGGTCCACCAATGCGCCTGAATGAGTCCAGTCATGCCATCACAAAGTCATCGAAAGCCTGAGAAAGTGAAACGCGTTGCCGTGCTTGCAAACCACATTATCGATAAGAAAACTGTCGTATCAAGTCAGAAATGCAGGGGCATAACCCCTAGCATGGGGGTCTAGGACCCTTTCTTTCGTGATGAGCGCTTAAAAAACTAGGTTTCGTATAAGATCTCGAACTAAGTAGTGGCTAAATCTCTTATGCATCTCATTTATTCTTGATCAGGCAGGAAGAAGTGGGTTCAATAGGCCATGAAGCAATGGTATTTTGATAGGCCCACGCTCATTATTGTGTACGAGGCCATGCATGTAAATGCATGGCATATGCTGCAACGCATAATGTTAACAAGATTAGTCAGAACTTTAAATGAAAGACACCTTGGTCCTGCAGACTAAATCCTCACAGTGCACTGTTTCAGCTGTCCAATTCGTTCTTTAAACGGCAACGAAAACCCTTACACTCACACTTCTGAACTTTTCAATACAAATCTGAAGATATTCTGTACCCATCACTTTCCAGAAGTCAGTCGAATAAACACCAAAAAACGTGAATTTATTGAATGTCAACAGTAATCCAGACTGTGGGCAACACAGCTGCCGAAAACTTTAGCGACCACGACAGCGCATTCGACATGAGGGCTCTTTCAGATGCAACTGCTGTTCTCTCTGATGGCGTAGCTGACGCGTTTGATATGTCGCTTAAGATTGATCATCTGCCAGGACGAACTGACGACGTTGTGCCAGAAGTCGATTCTTCATGGTCTCCTCAAGAGTTGGAGCTGTCAGAAGGGGAAGCGAGCTTGGCGCCTACCCAAGAGACAGTGGTACAAACGAAGCTGCCACTGCCAGAGGCTAAACCACGGTTAAAGCCAGGAAGACCGCTCCTTCGCTCTAGCCGACCCAATTCAGTATATTTATTGTCGCAATATGACCCCGACAGCGACTCAGACGATAATCAGCCGGGGACGCTAAGCCTGAAACATAAAGCCAAAGGAGGCAATGGCCCCAATGAAACTTTCAACGCAACCATGGAGGACTCGTTTCCCCCAAAGCCGCCGGCCTCTGAATTGGCCAAACTACATGATCTTGACCCAAATGCTCAGTTGGAGCGGCTGCAACAGCTGGAAAACGAAAACTTTCAGCTGAAACTCAAGGTAACTGTGCTTCAGCGACACGTCCACATGAAGGACAGCACAAGGGATCTTTACAGCATGCTGGCCGATTCACAGGTAGCCCAAGAGCAGCAAAAGGCTGAGATCAAGTCACTTGAGGCGCAGTTGCAAGCGGCCAATGAGATGCGCAATAGATCATCGGAGCTAGAGTTTGATGGCAAACACAGCTCGGATATATCAGGCTCTGATAAAGATGAGATGATTGCGGCGCTATCGAATGCCCAGGAATTTTATGAACAAGTCATCCAGGGAATGCTGAATGCTGCTCTTGCTGAAGGCGAAAGACCGCCCGACACACTCGAAGATCAGCTGATTTTTATTGAAAAGAGTTATCTGAATGCATTGAAAGTCGCCAAGGAGACAAGACAGAAGTTCGAGCTGCTCACAAAGCAGTTTGAGGACCTGGTGGACCATGAACACCAGGACAGAGACCGTAAAGAATCAGCTGAACAGATCCTTGATGCCATTGCTGATCTGTTTGACTGTAAAGGCACAGTTGTCAAGCTCCCAGATATCGTTGCTGATCTTCTTTCCAACAACAAGGCACTGGAAAGGCAATTGATAACACATTGTCGTCGTACCGAAGATATGGAAGCTGAGATTGAGCATCTACACCAGCAATCGAGACGCAACATCAGTATAAACTCAAGCACTTCTACTCTAGAAGACGAAGATACCGAGGTTGGCCACGAGAACAAGAAAATTGACAACCTGCGTCAGCTCCGGATACAAAATATGGAGCTTTCCGAGGCTAACCAGCAGCTCACAGATTCGATTGCACGAGTCAGCGCTCGAAACTACAGTATTATGCGAGAGTTCTTCCAGCGTATGACGGAAAACTTTGGTTACGAATGGGGCCAGGAGAACAAGTTGCGGCTGCGGGCAATTGTTGATGAAGCCCGGCGGACACAGCAGTCAAAGCTCCCAATGCTGGTCGACCTGATGCTTGAGATTGTTGATGAGCTTTCACAGAAGATCCACGAGGCCGAACAATTTCCGGCAATCGTTACAGAGTACAAACAGCGTATCAAGAGCTTGGAGTCGTTGCTTACCCATGAATTAGTACGTGCTGGTGCTGATCCTGTTCTGCTGGCCAGATACAAGGATCTTCAGCTTAAGCTCAAGCTCGAAGAGGAAAGGCGTAAGAACGAATACATTGGCTATCAACGGTCTCTAAAGAACTTGCGGGACTCCGCGTAGCAGTAATCAATCGCATTTAAACTTTTATATATTGTTATTTCCACATCTTCTGTTTCACGTTTCTCCAAGGAAGGAGGGGTGGTAAATTGGTCCAGTTAGTCATCTCGTCAACTCGACTCCTACAATGAGTTATCTAAAGGATCCGGTGAGTTTAGAATGGCCCTTTGTGGAGGAAGACATTGTGAGAGCATCCTTGTTTGAGCTCGGAACGCTGCTGTCACCCCTCAAGTCTGTGACTACGGCCGCAGATGTTTCGGAAAAGTTCAAACAGATGTACCTCGGATTTAACTCAGTGATGTACGCTTTGGAACAGTATGACAGCCTTGAGTTCAAGCCAGAAGTGGTGTTTGTGTGTAAAAACGACATTCCGGCTCAGCTCTCTGATGTGCTGTTGAATGCGTGCATTGCAAGAGGCGTTTTGTGCATTGCGCTTCTACCAAAATCACGGCAAGAGCTGATGGCTTCTTCCGGCAGGGATTTAGAGTGTTTGGCTGTTTTGCGTGAAATGGTGCCAGCACTGGCTGACGTAGTACAATTGAACGACCCCAGTTATCGTCCTGCTGAGACTGTGCCTCGATTGAAGAGCCGCAAGTGATGTTTACTTGGCCAATTGACATATCTCAAAGCCATTCCTCTTTCCATGCACCTTGATCACCATAGGTGCTGCAGGCATATGCACGGACTATTTACGTCAGTCTCCCACATCTTGAGTCCTCAAGGATGGCCGACACCGGCGCCAAAAAGGCCGCTAACGATGCCGGTCTGATGACTCCAAAGCGGAGTATGGCCATGTCGCTAGTCTGTGCTACGCCGCGTCAGGGAAAGGCGGTTGTAAATTACTCGCTTGGCGAAAAGCTAGGCCAGGGCGCTCACGCGATCGTTTACCGTGCGATTGACGTGAATTCTGGCGCTACCGTTGCTATTAAACGAATCCCTGCAAATGCACTAACCAGCTTGGATGTCGTTGTGGGTGAGATTGAGCTGCTGGCTAACCTGGAACACCCCAACATTGTGCAGTATTTGGGGTTCGTAAGAGTAGACGATGATGCACTCTACATTGTGCTGGAATACTGCGAAAACGGCAGTCTCTCAGCACTATGCCACAGATTTGGAGTGTTTCCAGAGAATTTAATTGCAATGTACATGGGCCAGGTGCTAGAGGGACTGGAATACCTTCATCAGCAGGGAACGATTCATCGAGACGTCAAGGGAGCGAATATCCTCACTACAAAGGATGGTGTGGCTAAATTGACTGATTTTGGCGTTGCAATACGCGTTGGTGGCGCTCAGGGTGAGCAAGGAATCACCGGAACGCCCAACTGGATGGCGCCAGAGATCATTCAAATGGGTGACACAACTGCAGCTTGCGATATTTGGAGTTTGGGCTGTACAGTTATTGAATTACGTACTGGCCAGCCTCCATACGGGAACATGCCTGATATTGCAGCTATGTATGCGATGGTCCAAAACGATATGCCTCCATTACCACTTGATGCCAGTAGTCGAATGCGTGACTTCCTTTGCTTGTGTTTCCAAAAGGATTTTCGGATTAGATCTGATGCTACTGAACTAAAGTCACATGCGTGGATCAAAAGACATTGTGCCAAACGCGTACCGTCAAATGTTGCACAAACAGTCAAGGATTGGAACTCACCATCACGCAAAATGCTGCTGCACACGCCCTCAAAGCTTGATCTGAAGCCAGAACCACAGCGTGATTTACACGATGGGTCCCCACAAAAGGCCAAACTGATGGCATTTGTAGAAACTGACTCGTTTGAGGCTGGGTTTGCCAATCCTGGCAGCAGAAATGGAAGCACAGACGAGCTGGGCTCTGATTTGCTGAAGCCAATTGAGGAAGCAAAACCCTCAATGCTGCTGCAGTCGCCGTTTACGCGGAAACCGGAGCTGGAATTACCAAAAAGATCGGCATTAGTTGTTCCCAGTCAAATACTCCCCAGTCCAAGCCAATCCCAAATGATCACGAAAGCATGGGCTGAAAATGATGAAGACGGTGATGATTTTGATGATCTGGCTGTTCAGCTAGAGTCTGCACTGCAAACCAAACCTGGCAAGCCTGTCGTTTACAGTAGCGATGTGTTTGAAGGTATTGGCGAGCTGCTCGACGATGTTCCTCCGGAGCAAGAGGCACTGGCCTTTGAGGAGGCTTCGAAGCTGATTCAACGGCTGGAGAGCATTAAGGAAGCCCCAGAGGTTGCACATTCAGTGGCTGATAGTGATCATGTGTTTATGCGGCTATCCGAGTTGCTGGTTGCAGAACCTGGAATCAAGAAGCCGTTGGCGGACTGGAACATTTTGCTTCTTACATTAACGCTGGCACAGAGAGACCCCATCAAACTAGCGCCCTCCGTGCTGGAATTCTTATTGATTTTCTGCGGGAATAGCGAGTCGCTGTTTGATCGATTTTCCCTCAGCGACGGGCTAGGCGTTTTGCAGTGCTTAGCACCACAGGAGCCGCTCAGAGCAGTGATTTTTATGCTAGAGTACGTGCAGCACTACAAATTCGGCGCGCATCTACTGGCATCTCGGCGTGAAACACTTGGCTTTTTGGCAGAATGTCTGGGCAATGCTTCGTCGTTCAAACCAATGCTAAATGAGTCCGAGCTGCCGATCATTAGCAGCTGTGCTGCTCAATGTATTTTGGCAGTCTTCAAAGACTTTCATTCTCGCCGACGAGCAGATGTTTGGCGGGCATTTGGGGTCCGCCTTCTATGGGACAACATCATCAAGGCACTGACCAAATCCAGCGAGGCGATTCCTGAACTTTACACTCTGATTACTTACTTTGCTCGCTGTCCGCCTGAACTTATCTGTGAGGTGCTCTCCAAGCACCATTTACGTCAGTTGATGCGTTGTTTCCGCGACCTTCCTACTGATTCCGAGTTCCGGCCAACAATCTTGCACTTTTTCCGCGATGTTAGTACAGTCCCTGCGATTCTGGTATTAATGGAAAGGGGCGCACTGGGGCCGTACTTCGTTCATATCTTCCGTGAATGTCTTTGCAGCGCTGACCAGAAGCAAAGCCACGCCAATTTAGTCGCTCTTTTGCCGCTGCTTTATAACTATTGCCGTCTCTCGCCAACTCGGCAAGAATCGGTGGCCAAATACGGATTGCTTGTATATCTTCACAAAATTGATACCCTTGAGCCGGGGCTTAAGGAATTCTCTATTCCAATCTTGCTCTCAATGACGCAAAACCCGTTAGTCTACAAGCATCTATGGGCTGCCAACGGTATGGCATCTTTGATAAAACTGCTAAGATACAAAGGATGGGAGGCTGCTGCATTACTGGCTATCAATACGTTGTGGTCACAGGAGGGCGACCGAGTGAAACTTGAGTTTGCCAGGCTCAACGGTCAGTCGAATCTCATCTATACCGCACTACACGCACAACGTGAGATCTTTGCCGCGTTTATACAACCACTGAGTGCTCTACTTGAAACACACGCTGCTGAGCTTTCAGAAATGATGCCGGCAAGGCCTATTCTGGCAGCATTACAACGTCAAATATCACAACAGCATGCTAGCACCGTTCTTGTAAAGATTCTACAGGTGGCCAAGAGAGTTGTTAACGCATTCTCCGATGGGCCGAAAGAGTACGAGAGCATAGGGCTACGAAAGGCTATGGAACAACTAAGCGAAGATCCAGTGACGCCTATTATCTGCAAGCGAATTGTTCAGCAGATCGAGCGGCTCTACCTGGAGAACGCATGATTAAGATGAAACGCTTGCCCCTCTTTAGATGCATCACTCATGCCTATAAAATATTATTTATTGCATATCCCCCCGCCTTGGCGCACTCGACGCTGAAGCTGCCTGCACTGTTTTCATCGAATAAATATGATTTGACATAGAGTATTTGTGGCTTTTCTGGTGTCTATTAGTCCGTTGGACAACGCTTTACCAGGGCACACATTCTGCTGCGAGAGCAAAAGTCCACGGAAACATAAAACTGCAAGACAACATTGAAAGCCAGCTGCTGAAAACTCGAGCCGAGAGGGTTTGCCCTGCATAGCTAGTCAATTACTGGAAACCTGGCAAAATCGGATGCGTTGTCAGCCAAAACGACTGCTTGAGATGTCGCCAAAGTGGTGATAATTTTGGCGATATTTATGCCACACCAGAGAAAGTTTTCAAGGTACTGAACAATATTCGCTTGGTTTGTATCATGCTTTGCTGATAACATTGTTGGTTCAACAGGCCGAGTAACAAAGATATAGCTCCCATGCAGGTACATGCATAGTAAGCATTTTCGATACCATTCATCACTTCCGTTTGCAGCACTTTTCTGCAGCCCATCTGCAGGTTAATTGGTTCTTTGTAAATAATATATAAACCATGGCCCAAATCCCCCATTCTGCAGCTAACTGCTCAATACTAATTTTCCAAAATGATTTCGAGTTATAATGCACCCGCTTTCGCTGTCTTCAGCTTTATTGCGATGCTGTTACAGCTTCCCCTTATTTTCGCCTATGCTCGTGGCAAGACCCCCAACATTCCTGTTTCCGTTATGGCCTCCTGGTTTTTCTATATTAACCTGCGCGGTGTCATTACTTCAATTAGCTGGAACAATGATGATATTGAGAGCTGGTGGGCCGGTTTGGGTTGGTGCGACATCGATGTTCGACTTCTTCCTGCTGCCAGCGTTGGTGTCATGCTGGCTCAGCTTGCAGTCAACTACCGATTGATCGAAATGTTCGGCAATGGTGCAAGCCGCCGTGATCCTCGCTATATCTTTTGGCGCCATGTTATTGATTTGGTGATTTGCTTTTTGATCCCAATCATCACCTTCGTGTTGTGGACATTCCTCAGTTACAGCCGTTATATCGTTGTCCAGTACATGGGCTGCTTTGCCATGCCCTCTCTCTCAGTGCCAACTCTCATATTTGGCGCTATTTTGCTTCCCATTTTCTCGCTCTCATCTTCGATCATGATTTTGTATGTGTTAATTATGGTCTGGCGCCGCGGAAGCCAAGCTACTTTTGAGACAGTAAAGTTCACACCCCGAATGAACCCTGGCTACTTTGTGCGCACAACGTTGTTTTCAATCATCGTTACCGGTGTCGTACTGCCGCTCTCCATCTATGTGTTTGTCATTAATATTTTGACTACTCTACAACAGGGCTTTCAGCCCATTGCTTGGATCAACGGCAAACCAACCAACTGGGACATCATGTCAGGCGTCACCATGGCTCAGGGACAAGCTATGGGCATGGGCACCTTTATCCAAGAATTTATGCTGCTGATGATCTGTTTGCTGGTGCTATCATATTTTATGTTTATTTGCTACGGCACCGGCAGCGTTGCCCAAGAGTTCTACCAGGACTTTTTAACAGCTGTTGGCCTCCGCCGTCTCAGAGACTGGTTCTGGCCAAGTTTGGCAACTGATGACGATAATACTAGTTTGGATTGGGTCCTTGCCGAGGCTATTGGCAGTCCAGTGGTAAGCACGGAAAAGGACAAACCAACAGTAGTAGAATACTCAAGGAGCCTGAGCAGCTCACAATAAATAAGTTTATATTTAATCCTCTAACTGCAGATCCTCCAAGTCGTCCAGCAGTTCACTGATATCGACTGTAGGGCCATCCACTTCTTGCGGCTGCTGGAGAGTAGCTGTGATGTTGTTTGCATCCTTGTAAAGATTGATCGTCTCGCGCAGCTCTGGATCCTCTTCCAGTTCTTGCAAAAACTGTTCGTAATCACGCTCAGCGCGTCCCACATTAGTTGGGTCGTGGATCCGCTCGTTGTGCTCTGTGGCCATACGCCTGAGCTTCCAGGGCCGGCTCCGAGCCTTGACACGGTTCGGGTACACCTTCTTGACCAAAACAACATCAGGGCAAAGACCCTCAGGCAGTTCGTCAAACTGGGTATGGTTGAAATTGCAGTTTTTGAGGTAGTATCCCATTACAGTGTCGCCAGGGTGGAGCAAGGCACCAAGATGAGATCTTACAACCAGTGTTTCTGACATGTCGGAGCCCTTTGCAATCGTGATATCGCTAAGAACATACCTTTGTCTGCTGGGACCCAGTGGCTCGTTGTCGAGAACGATAAACTCTACCAGCTCAGATTGGGATGCCAGCGGGAGGAAAGGTTCCCGCCAGTAGATATTTCCGGGAAGGTCAGACGACTGCAAGGTGTTTGGATCGATGAATTTGAGCGAGCTACTGACCCTTTCGCACAAAACCACTCTGGCAATATTGGACATTTGCATTGCCAATCCCTTTGGTAGCACCACAAGATCATCTCTACAAATGGGAGCAATTTCAACAGAGTGTGTAAACTTGTAGGTGCTGGCTCCAGTATGGGTATCAGTTGAAATCAGTTCCTCAGATCTCTTTGCTCTGGCCGGCAGAATTGGGGCCAAAAAGTCAAGGAACTTAGCAGCATGGCCGGGTTGAGCAAAGAAGAAATCGATACCGTCACGCGACTCAGAGATCGAAGCAGTATTTTCGTGTGCTCTGTGCTTCAAAATAAGCTGCTCGAGGTAGAAGAATGTACGCTTGTGCTGAACCTTTTGACGCACCTGGACGCATGACCTCCAAGTATGCACTGTAAAAGATTTGGCGCAATCGGGACACTGTGTGGCCAAAACAACAAACTCGACATCGAAAGATTCCTGAACAATAACACCGCCGTGGGCTTCACCTTGAACCGCAACCTTGATCTTGATTCTTCTGCTATGCGGCTCCGTCCAGATAAACGCTGCGTCTACTAGCCGAAGTCCCTGTAAGCCGTTGAGCTTCTTGAGCAGAATAGCAAGCAGTTCGCGCGACTCAGGAGCTGCCACGACCCACGTTTGAGGAGGAATAAGGTATCTTTCACAGTTACGGCAGAACTGCACATTTGCTTCCCGAGCGACATTTGAAGTTAAATTCGCCGTCAGTTTAATACAGTCAATACACATTGTCATTCCAGTGGTACCATCGATAGGCTGGCCACAGTTGTGACATGCTACCGTCAGGGGACGGTAAAGTCCAATTTCACGCATTGTGGTAGAAAGAATCGATCTTCAAAATTTCACTTTGTTCTTTAGTAATATATTTTTTTATTATTTCAAGCTGTAGGCGTAGCTAGCCCTTGCCCTTGCTTTCTTTCTCTAGTCCCTCAAACAGCTTATTAAATCACAATCGCACACAGCTGCTTGGAATCCAAGATCCAGGTGAGGGTAGATTGATCGTTGGACGGGGCCAGATTACTAATACCACCCACCTCCAAGCACTGTCTGCACCTCCCACCTTTACTTACCACCACCTTGAAGCGAACATGGATCCATCGTTAGCTGCTCGGCTTAGCTCGCTAGCCACACGCACTAACTCATTCGCAAAGATTGAACCGTCGGATATTGGCCAGAGAGAGGTTACTGCACCACAGCTAGCAGCCGTTCTCTGCCTTATTACTGAGAGACCAGATGTCGCTGTTGAGGAACTAGCTCGTGCTATCGCGCCCAAGGCTACCAGAGTAGACTGGGAGCGCGTTGCAGAGCTCTGCGATGTTGGTGGCGATGATCAATCGCTAAGTCTCGCATCGCCAGCCAGCACGACTGCAGTTATGAGCTTTTTGATGAACATTTCTTATGACGCGTACCGCACCTTTTTGTTCCACTGCTGGAAGGATATCCGCATCCAGATCACGTTCTTTGTGCGCCTTTCGAATATTCAGAACAACCCAGCGCTGCAGGACCCCAGCCTGGATGACCAGATCACCACTGAGGCGCCCTTTTGTTACCGTCCCCTCAACAGCAAGCTGATTGTCCGCCAGGCACTTGACACGCTTGTTCGTGAGGCACATTTGGACGCAACTATTAAGCAGTACCTCGACAATTTCGTCAAGGCCAACCCAGAGCTGTTTCTGCTGGGTGGAGCATGGATTTCTGGCACCTGGCCACCGGTTCTGGAACGCATGCTCGTCAATCTTTATGCTCTTTATACAGCTGAGCTGCCCTCTCATGTGATGTGGGTCCTCAACCAGCTTGCTACCGTTAATCCTCGGTTTTTTTACATTGCAAATCTCGACCTCTACGCTCGTGATCCCAGCTTGCTTGCCAAGATCACGATGATCGGCCACAAAACAGGCGCTCTGGACGGCTGGCTCGACCAGATGCCTAAAATCGGACACACTTTTACACTGGAGCTGATCACCTGTGCCGACAAGCTCGGATTGGCATCTGCAAAGGACTTGTTGGTGTCAAAATTCGTGACAAAGGGCTCAGACGCTATTGCATCGCTTTTAGATTTTGTGGAGATCAAATTGGCAGCTGCCGCGGCTCTCATCACTGCCAGCACAAGCCAGCAGCCGCCGATCACTCCTCCCGAACCCAACCTGCTTTCACTGTCGTCAGTTGCTGCCATTGTTGCCTTGACAAACAGTATCGACGTGCCGCCAGACCGTGTTGACCAGCTAAAGGCTATCCAGCTGCAATGCTTGCAAACATACCCTCGCCTTATTAACTTTGGCAATGGACACGACAATGCGATTTTGATAAACCAGGAAAGCTTTGTTTTCTCAGCAGCAATTGAGCATGAGATGAAGGCATGGTTCCAAAGAATGTACGAGCAGCACATTGAGATCAGAGACGTTATTGAGCTTCTGGAAAGGCTCAAGAACAGTGACGATCCGCGTGAACAAGATTTATTTGCGTGTATCACGCACTCCCTCTTTGACGAGTACCGCTTTTTCCCCGAGTACCCGGTCAATGCCTTGGCAACAACTGCAGTGCTTTTCGGTTCGCTTGTTGGCTTCCGGCTTATTGACGGCACGCCTCTTTCAATCGCTCTTAGGTTCATTTTGGAAAGTTTGCGGCAGCCGGTTGAAACCAACATGTTTAGATTTGGATTACAGGCGTTGTTCGAATTGCGGCTGCGACTGCCGGAATTCCCCAAGTACTGCTCAATTTTGCTAACGATCCCCGGTTTGGCGTCGCAGCAGCAGTTCTACCAGCAGATCAAGGATATTGTAGCTCCCAATGCTACTGCCGACACTGATTTGGGTGAGAACACGTTCCGCAGTATCAACATCGACACGACAATGCTGGCAAACTCGCTTGAGCAGCCGGCCGAAGAGATTAAGGATAAGATTTTATTCTTTGTGAACAATCTCAGTCCGGCAAACGTCACTAAAAAGTCCAAGGATCTTATTGCGCTGCTAGACCAGCGGTTCTACGGCTGGTTTGCTCGCTACATTGTGAGCGAGAGAGCACTCACGGAACCAAACTACCATGCACTCTACATCTCAATGCTCACAACCATCAACTCGCAGAACTTGCTTTCACACTGCTGTCATGTGGCATATGTCAATCTGATCAGGCTGGTCAATGATTCTGAGGCTAATTCTCCAGACACCAGAACTAGGCTCAAGAATTTGGGCAGCTTTTTGGGCAGCTTGACGCTGGGCAACAACAAGCCAATTCTGTATGACAACATCAACTTCAAGCTGTTGCTGGCTGAGGCTGTCCAGCAGGAGAAACTGCCGGCTATTTTGCCGTTTGTGTGTCGCGTTCTGGACCAGTGTGCGCGGTCTGTGGTGTTTGCTCCACCAAATGCATGGACAATGGGTGTCATGGGGGTGATCAGCGAATTGTATCATTTCACGTCGTTGAAACTCAATCTCAAGTTCGAAATTGAGGTGCTATGCAATTCTCTCAAGCTCAGTATCGACGAGATCAAGGCCTCTGAGTTTATCAGGAACCAGGAAGCAGTTCAGCTCGAGTCTGATATGACGAAATTGACAGTTGACGATAAGCAGCAGCAGCAACCGTCTGTGCTTCCGGCTGGAATGTCAATGGGAACACCAATCTCCACAAATATGAGCCCCAGTTTGCCTGTTTCCCAAACTCAGCCAGGCCAGCCGGGCCAGTTATCGCAGCAGATGATGCCTTTGCAGTTTGCCGGCACTTCAGACTTTGTGACTGTTCCTGCGATGCGTGGCTTGCTCGAACTAGCTGCTGCAAAGTCGATCCAGGACGTTTTGGTTCCTGTTGTTGAGCGTGCAGTGAGTATTGCCACTTTTACCACCAAGGAATTGGTTGCAAAGGACTTTGCATTTGAGGCCGACGAGCAGAAACTACAGATGGCTGCATTATCGCTATCCTCACTGCTTACCACAAGCTTGTCGCTTGCGCAGGCGCGCGATCCATTCAGCGAGACGCTAGCAATGAATCTCCAGGTTTTAGCGATCCAGAACGGGTTCGGCGAGGTTCAGGGTATTTCGGAGCAGATCACTGCTGTGGTACGCGATAATGTTGATATTGTTATCCCCATTGTTGAGGGAATTGCCCGTGAAAAGGCGTTGTCGGACTTGGAAGAGGCACTCTTCCCGTTGTACGCTGAAAGACAGAGATACCATGGAATGGTGCACGCCAACGGCCAGCAACAGCAGCCGCCGCAGCCATTCATCAGCCAGTACTACTCTGACTACTCTACGAGGCTGCCAGCTGGGCTGGCAATTTCGCCGCAGGGACTTGCTCCTCAGCAGCTGGCTCTCTATGCTGACCTTTCATACAGCGCCGAGCCACGTAGCGCCAGTGTGTTTGACCAGCAGGTTGCTGAAGAACTTCCATCGAATGATCCCGTTTTGCGCCAGTTTGAGCAGCAGCTCAAGAACCTGGAGCAGGAGATCGAAGCGTGCAAGGACAATACCACCGATTCGAAGTTTACTGCAGACCACAAACTCAATTCCAGCGTTGACCAGCTGCTTGGTCTGATCAACAGGCCAACTGGCAGCGAAGAGCTGGTCAGCAGAGCACTGAGAATGACAATCACGGCGCTGAACCCGGCAACAGCATTTGGCAAGCAGGTCTTGACCAAGTTGCTCAAGGGCCTCTGTTCGCTGGATAGCGCTGCTGCCAGAGAGGCTGTTAGTTACATCGTTTGCGAATACCAACCGCTGAATGTCGATGTAGTGGTGCAGCTGATCTGCTCCAAGATTATCAGCCCCATCGATGTGGACGTCATTTTGGCCCGCGAACTCAGCGCCAACACCGAAATCTTGGCATTTGCATCATCAATTGTACTGAAATCCCTGCTCAGCGAGTCGTCGTGCTGTTTGAGAGGCGAGTTTGCTGCTACACTCGAGGCAATCTCCATTATTGTTTCCGAGAACAGTACTGCGTTCCCATCGGCAAATGCGCTGCTCAAAGCTTTGGACGAGTCTGGCGGGCCCAGCTGGAACGAGCTACGTGCGCTACCATCGGACTCAAGAGAAAGCGAACTTTTGCGGATCTTTGCCGAATGGACCAGAATCGTGAAGCATCCCTGCTCTACCCCAAAGATGCTACACAAGTTTGTGTTTGACCTTTCTCGCAAGGGAATGCTGCAGCCTGAGGCCATGCATTCTCTATTGCGGCACTCTGTGGAAGCTTCAATCGAGAGCTACAAGGGATGCGTCGATCAAAATCTCGGATACAATGAACGATTTGCTGGCGTTGACTCGCTGGCCAAGCTTTTGGTTACAGTACTTGCTACTTCCTCAGCAATGGACCAATCAAAACGCCAGGCATACACTCAATCGTGTTTGACAGTCGTTGCGCTTTTGTTGACGAAAGCGCACGAGACTAACGGGCTTGCATTTGACGGCCTGCCATTCTTCCGACTGCTTTCAACTACTTTGATTGAGATTTCTATGATTGAAGAGACAGAACGCGAGTTCTGGACCCTGGTAGTTAAGCAGATTGGCGAGCTCTTGATTGTGCTTGAGCCGTGCGCTTTGCCGGGTTTCTCGTCTCACTGGATGTCGCTTATCTCTCACCGCCATCTGATGCCCGTCTTGCTCTCTTGCGATGCCGAGCGCGGTTGGAAAATTATGCTGAATCTGCTGCAGCTTCTTCTCGAGTTCTGTCGGGATCTTTGCGAGGCCAGTCCCAAAATGAATGCTACCACAACTGTTATCTACGAGGGTACTACGCGCATTCTGCACGTTGTCTCGCAGGACTTCCCCGAATTTGTGGTTGGAAACTCGTTTGCACTTCTCGAGCGCATCTCGCCCCGGTTTTCGCAACTCCGCGATATTGTTTGTGCTGCAACGCCATTGGACATGGAGTTGCCACCAGTACTTTCGCCGCTGGATAGCATTGACGTTGAGTATCTCGTTGAACCATTTAGCATTGGTAATCGTGTTGATGAGGTTCTGGCCAAGACAAGTGCCAAGCAGTCTTTGGACTTGATCTTGCCCCCCAATGGCAAAATCTCTGCTGCCACGCCTCAGCAAGTTGGCGTGCTGCTTGCGTCGCTGAATTTGCCCTCGCGGATCCCGCAAAGGCTTTTGGGTGCAACTTCAATTGGCGTGAGTCTTGTGGCCTACAGTGCTGTTATTTACTATATTGCAAGCACTCTGCCGGACCACCAAATTGTTGCTGACAATGCGGTGCAAACCGTGCTTTTGAGCCGTATGTTGGCGGCCAGCACTCCAGAGCAGCGGTTTGCGATTTTATCGTCGATTGTTGCGCAGTTGCGGTACCCCAATAAGCACACTGTATTCTTTGCCAGGACTCTGCTGTCACTATTCAACACTCCTGGCCCAGCGCCGCTTGTCAAGGAATCGCTTGCAGATGTGAGACAGATCGCGTTGCGGGTGTTGTTTGAGCATTTTGTGGGCCAGAGACCGCATTCCTGGGGAATCGATGCTGTCGTTTGGCAGCTGGTAAGCGGTCCTAATTACCGGTTGATCAAGGAGATGCCTGGTGTCACCAATAGAATCGCAGCGGTGATCTCAGATCTCTACAATAGGCTAGCTGCCAATTAGCGCGTTTTCCGCTAGCATTTGTATATAATTTATCTTTATTCTGTATTCTGTCCTTATCAGAGCATGGAAGATTCCTGATATATTCCAAACCCCTATCAGCTTACTACTAGTGCATATGCACCCTTCCTGCGAGATAGCGTCCACCGCCCACCGTAACTTCAAAACTTGAATTTGCTTCAACCTGAACGAACCTAGCTTTGGGAACGCTGCCGGACGTTTGCAGAATGGCTATCATTGAGCCAACTTCGCTGCAGAGCTCGCCGCGCGGTAAATCCCAAAACATGTCCAGTTTAAACGCACTCGAACGGATTTCCTTTCGCACACAGCGCCTCAACAGTAAGCCCTCACAGAGCTCGATCCAATCTTCTTTTACTGATTCAACACAAGCTTACCAGGGCTACGGTACCGACCAGCCACCGGTAAGGCTTCCAAGGCATGTTGCTGATGATCCTGATCTCAGTGAATTTGAAGCTACTCCGCCCAGCCCGCCGCCTGAGCTACAGGTTCATAGTGGGTTTAAGGTGGCTTGCCAAGAGATCTACGATGAATTCTCGCTCAAAAACTGTGCAGCAGCAATCCCCGCAGTGGCTATGGGCACAATCCTTAATGTTTTGGATGGGCTCAGTTATGGTATGATTCTATTCCCGCTGGGTACAATCCCATTTGCCGGTCTCGAATCGGCTGGATTGGCAATGTTTTACGTCTCAACGATTGTTGCACAGGTCGTACTCACTTTGGGCGGCTCAAACTTCCGCAGTTGCGTCGGATCAGAGATGATCGAAGTTGTCCCCTTTTTCCACTCGATGGCTTTAACGATCTCACAAAGAGTGGGCAGTGAGAACAAAGAGGCTCTGCTGGCAACTACTATTACCACTTATGCATTGTCCACTATCCTCACCGGTTTGGTTTTCCTGCTTTTAGGCTACGTCAAAATGGGTGCCCTTGTTGGCTTTTTCCCACGGCATATTCTTGTTGGCTCCATTGGCGGTGTAGGTGTATTCCTTATTCTTACTGGGTTTGAGGTTGCAGCACGGCTTGAGGGTAGGTTCCAGTTCACTTTACCAGCAATCGAGCATCTTTTGGAACCGGGAATCTGGGAGAAATGGGTTTGTTGTGTCGCTCTTTGTGGCGTGCTGCTATACGCTGAACGCCGGTTCCTCAACCCCATTGCCGTGCCTACCATTTTGGCATTGGCTTTTATTGGGTTCTATGCCGTTTGTGCTGTTGGAGGCATTCCACTACAGACCGCTCGTGATTCGGGCTGGTTGTTCCCAATGCAGGATTCTAGTGCTCCGTGGTACGAGTTCTACAGCCTTTACAAGCTAAACTTGGTCGACTGGAAGTCCATTACTGCTACGCTGCCAGCAATGTTTGCTCTAACGTTCTTTGGTCTGATTCATGTTCCTATTAATATCCCTGCTTTGGCCGCCAGCACAAACGCCGACGATATCGACGTGAACCAGGAGCTAATTGCTCACGGAATCTCTAATACCATTAGTGGCATGGTGGGCTCGATCCAGAATTATTTGGTGTACACCAACTCTTTGTTATTTATTCGCTGTGGTGCTGAAACCAAGCTTCCGGGTTTGCTTCTCGCGTTTGCAACATTCATCGTTATGGTAATTGGGCCTGCAAGTATTGGATTTGTGCCAGTCTGCGTAGTGGCAGCGCTTATCTTTATGATGGGCGTTGATCTGGCAATCGAGGCTCTGGTCGATACATGGGGCAAAGTAAAGCCTCATGAGTACGCTACAATCGTAGCTATTGTGTTCACAATGGGCGTTTACGACTTTGTGGTAGGAATCATCGTTGGCATTGTGCTTGCGTGCTTGCTGTTTGTGGTCATGGCCGCCCGAAACAACCCAATCAGGGCCAAACTCACTGGTGAAACGGTAAGATCAACCGTGAACCGCCACCCAATTATGCAAAAGTTCTTGAACAGAGTGGGGAACCAGATTAGCGTGATCAAGCTTTCGGGTTCATTGTTCTTTGGCACAACCGTGCAGATCGAACGAGGAATTCGCCAGTTTGTTTCTGATCCAACGCGCAGTCTCAAATTCGTGATCATTGACTTGGAGCATGTTACAGATATCGACTTTAGCTCCACCGATGCTTTCGAGCGGGTAAAGCGCTTTTTGGATGCGAGAAATATCGACTTGGTGTTCTCAGGACTGCTCAAATCAGGCGCACGAACTCAGATCCTGAAAGCGCTGGACTTTGTGCAAGAAGCACATACTGCTTCTGGCGGTGCTAATCTCGTCAAAGTCAACTTCTTTTCCGATCTCAATACCGCTCTTGAGTTTTGCGAAAACAGATTCCTTTCGCTGTACTACAAGTACAGTGACCACACTGTAGGAAACGAGCGGATGCCAGCGCCTATTTCAGCCAACGGTAAGCGGCAAAAGCGCAGGGAGTTACGTTCTTCGATGAACAGCGAACAATCTCATTTGGGCGCTTCTTTCGAAGGTGCTGGTAGCTATATTGAGAGCACTACACCTTTGTTTGGTGCAACTCCGCGTAGCCGTTCAGTGAAAGCAGCCGCCAAGATCGTTGACCAGGACTTGAGGGACGTTCCTGAGTGGCACGATCTCAAGCAGCCTATGCCGATCATCCTCCAGGTGGTGGACGGACTTTCAACCAAGGACCGTGACTTTTGGTTCCAGCTTGTGCCCTATCTCGAACGCATCCAGGTCCCGCCCGGTGAAATTGTTATCGCTGCGGGTACTCCACCTCCTGGGTTCTTTTTTATTGAGAGCGGAATCCTTCAAACTCAATTTGCGGACCACCCTGGACTCAGTGAAACAATCTTGGCAGGCACCGCATTTGGCGAAAGCAGCTTCTTCACTGGCGAAAAAACTAGCACGCAAATCAAGGCAGTCACATCTTTAATCTTGTGGCGGCTTGATCAAGCAGCCTACCAGCGTCTCCTCTCGTCTCCTCAAGGTCCCCAGCTTTCGGCCGAACTAGTCAAAGTAGGACTCTGCATAACCAGGGGAAGACTGAATACCATGGTATCCTATCTTAGCGTTCTGTCAAGCTAGCTAATTAATAATATTATATATAAAGTACGCTAAAATAGCAATGACCACTGCGAAAATCGGAAATCGGTAACGCCTTTTCATTGGCAATATGCTTTTGGGAATCAGATCCGCCCTTTGTTTCATTTCAGAGGAGAGTACTGCGAGTTTCTCCTTGTGTTCTTGCAGTTCTTGCTTGGCAGCATTGAATCTAGCCTGTAAATGCGCCGTTCCTTTATCCTTTTCGCACCACTCAACCAGATTAATGATCCGCTGATCAAATTCCTGCTCCGAGCCCTGCATCTGAGATTTAAAAACCACAATCAGTTCTCGGGTCTTTTTGCGAAGCTCTTCCAATGTTTTGAGCCGCGCTTCATACTCTGTGATTGACCCGGCCAGCCCTGTTTCGATTTCATCGGTTTTGGGCACAATTGACTGCCGCAAATCGTTGCCAAACCGGTAAGCGTCCTGGATGATTGCGCCCTCAATGCCAACATTCTGGGGTTTTTTCCTTAGTGCCCGCTGGTACTTTAGTGATTTTATTAGCGGATCATTGCGTTCAACAGTCTTGTACTCGCTGTTCGTGTCGCTGTGCCACGAGCTCATGAAATAGGCATAGATTCTGATGAATTTCTAAACTGCTGCTATGCTGCCCACCCCGCCCCGGAAGCATATTAAGGTTCAGGGTTGGGGCACATCTCGAGACCTGCTGGCTACGGTGATAGTCGTTTGGGTTACCTAATTTTTTTCGAGTCGACCTCAATCTCAGTTTCCCTATGCTTTCGGAAGGATTTGAGATCCTCAAGCTCCCGAACTCGTCGGACAGAACACAGGAGGCAGTACCGACCGCTGCCCCTGGCCAGAGACTGTATTTGGGTATCTCTCACAGCTCGATCACAACTGCAACTCTTTCTCCTCCAAGAGTTGAATCAGCTTATTCCATTTCACCCGATGCTGTGGTGACTGCTGTTGCCGCAAAGTCACAGTTTGAGATTGCATTTATTCTTAGCGAGCGCAACAAGAGTCTTTTGAGGCTTGTTTCTGGCGAAACTGTTACCCTTCCTTCACTTTCGTCACATCTGCTCTACACAAACGGTGTGTTTACAGTAATTTTTGAGGACCAGACTGTTTGCGGGTACGATGCCTGCTTAAACAAACTGTGGGAGTCCAATCTCTCAGGGCTGCCCGCACGCCGCACCAAGAGACCCGCACAAAAGCTGCTTTTCTCAGCTGTTGTTGAAAAGGGCGCTTTGGGGGTCGTTACACAGAACCCCAAATCCGGTGAGGTCACACTCAACATTATCGAGGCATTTAGCGACGGAATGTCGGTGATCAAGTCATCAGTGCTTAGTGTTGGTGGAGCTTTGCCTCTGTTTAGCTACGCTGATGGTATTCTCTATTGCTGCCAGGGCCAGGACTGTAAAATCAGTATGGTCTCTGTTGCCACGGGACAGGTGCTGAAAATGTTCAATATTACTGGTTCTGGCATTACTCAGATCACCGCTTTGGAGCGTCAAAATCTTGTTGTGGCACAGGGCAATCTCGTTACTTTGCTAGATTGTCGTTATGTTGCACAGATTTCGCAACGGCATTACGCCGATTTGAGACTGATTGCAGCGTATGTCCAGCCCTCGAATACTCTAATTGCCATTATTGGCAAGTCCGTCATGGCCATCAACGTTCAAACCTCAAAATCAACGCTGATCGAGTCGATTGGCAAGGGCATCCAGCAGCCTGAGCCACATACTGGCGAGTTTTGCAACCTTTTCAAGGTTGTGATGAAGAATGTCGACAGTTTTGGCGGCGAATGCAAGAATGTGCTGCAGGCAGCGCAAACAGAGTATTCGCAGGTCTTTAATGATCTTACTGCCGCAAACAAGGCACAGAATGGCGACGTTTTGCGCAAATTTATCACTTACTGCCAGAGCCCAGATTTGACCTGGAAAGAGACGCCTATAGCTCAGGACCCGGAAGACCCGATGATTTACGACGATCATGATCGTCAGCTCGATGTGGAACTGGTTAGGCTCTCTTGCCGTATTGCGTTTGGATACGACGCAAGTGACAAAAAAGTTAGAGGCCCTGGTGAATGGGTTCCTTACCATGTGATGTTTTACCTCGTGTCGCATCCGCTTTTCCCCAGTGCTGACCCGGAGTTCTTGAACCTTCTCTCGATTGTTACTGAACCGCGACTTTACCACCAGGCCATTCTAACTCTTCCCTACATCCAGCCTCGCGATTTACTTGCTGCACTTTTGTCGGAAGACACTGTGATATTTATTGATGCTGCCACGAGACTAGGCGACAACTTCTCGTCTGCACAGATCAGAGACTGTGCTCGTGATGTGTTCAATGCTTCGCAGAACTCTGTGAGCATGGTCAAGCTGGTTAACAGACTGAGCAAGCACTCTGAAACATGGCAGATTTTGGCTCCATTCATTGATGCGGTAAGCCTTCTTTCTTGGACACCCGAGTCACTTAAAAAGGTCAAGGCACGTTTGTCAAAGGAGGCTCTTGCCCTACACGAACAAATCTCTATGACCAACGTGCTAAAGGAGCTCTTGAGATCAGCAAATATCAACACTCGTACCAAGGTTTTGGGCGACCATCTTTTGCATCTCGAGCCTGACTACAAGACTAGAAAAGTGCACATCAAGCCCAAATCGGAGGATACAGTGGTTAAGCTGCCGCTATACACCCTTGAAAAGCTTACTATTGGTTAACTGTCTCCTATAATGGTGCGCCAGACTGCCTCCAGCTTATTTCTGGGTGGAATATACACCACTGTTTTTTCATGTTCTTCCACCTCTTCAAGCCCTGAAACCAAGTCCACCTCCATAGGGCTGTGGAATTTTGATTTGCGGACAAACTTGTAAAACAAAAAGATCAGCGCCGAAACAGGAATCATGATGTAGTTTGTGATAAACGTGCCGACATTCCAGTTTCCTTTTAAAAAAACGCCATGGCCAAATCCAAACAGCATGGTGAACATACATGCAAAGCAGAAATATGCTTGGTATGGCTGCCACCATCCGCGGTAGGCGAATTGGCGTCTATCAACGTTCTGAGCCACGCAAGCCTTGTAAAACCTAATGTAGGTGAAACTGATGATGCTGTAGATGATGAGTTCACATGAAGTTCCCACACCAACGATGTAGTTCAGCACAGTGGTAGCACTATTGCTCAGCTGCAGGAACGAGAGCATTGCAAACCCGCAAACAACTAGAGCAGACATGTAGGGAACGCCGTTTTTAGTGCACAGTCTAAAGACTCTGGGTGCATGGCCCTCTAGAGCTAGGCCATAAAGTGTACGCGAGGCAGCGTAAAAATAAGAGTTTCCAGCTGAGAATGCTGACAACAGAATGCCGACATTAACCACATGGGGGAGAATGGGGATATTCAGCCTAAGCATTCCGGCAACATAGGGTGATGCAGTTGCGTCTGCCCTTCCGCCTTCTGCCCAAGCTTCACGAAGGACTGGATCGTCAGGCGGACACACAACGCCCATTGCCAGTGATCCTAAAATGTAAAAGACAGTCAGGCGGATAACAACACCCTTGAATGCCGAGGGCAAATTGCGGCGGGGATTGATTGCCTCTCCGGCAGTCATTGAAACATAGTCGGGTCCTACAATCGTGTAAGACGCCAGTGCCAAACATGCAGTGAATCCCAAGAATCTGCCGGTTGGCCCCTCGGCAATATACTCTAAAAACGGCGCTGGACGATTCCAATTTGTGAATCCATAGGCCCAGCCCATTGGATTGACGCCAACCATAGTGAGGAATGTAAATATAATAAGCCCAAGGATCAAAAACACCTTGAAGATAGCCATCCAAAACTCAACCTCACCAAACCAGCTAACTGGCACCAAAAGATTGATGAGCACATAAACAGCCAACTGTGGAATAATGACCGCTGCTGGAGTAAAATCGTCTCGCCAATAATGTATAATCAGCGTTACTGCTGTAATTTCAAACGGGACCAAGGTAGCCTCGAGAATAAAAAATGCATATCCAGCAGCTACTTCCAACCCCTGATCGACGACACGGCCTGCAAGTCGCACAAATGGTGAGGGAAGAGGAAACTGCGTGACCATCTCCGCAGTACAGCTAGTTAGACACAGTACAGGCAGTGTCCAAAAGGCATAGGCCACAAATAAACTTCCGGGCCCGCCCTTGAGTAAAACGCCGCCCATTTGCACAAACAGCGTGGTTCCAATGGTTCCTCCAATACCAATAAGCTGGATATGCCTTGGTTTAAGTCTCCGCTGTGTGAGTTCATTCCTGGCAGGTCTTTTGGGCTCGCTTGAGGATGTGTTAGAGTTCACGGTACTTCTTTCGATGATAGAAACATCATCCAACTCAGACTTGCTGCAGGATTTCTCGCGAGCTATGTGAATTGACATTTTTCCCGAGAATGCATCGGGGTACCCCTCATAAGAGCTCTTTATATCAGGCTATTACAGTCGAGCCGTTTAGTCTGGGGATGCAGCAACGTGCATATCTGTAATCTGTTGCATATGGCTCGATCTGAGAGGTGGGGTAACCTAAACACACTAGATTCGCGTTGGATATAGAGCTTTCATGGGGATATAGATTGGCTGTCATTTAAAATCAAAGCCAGGGATATATTGGTTGGTTCTACACGGCATTGCCCGTGACTTCATGATGCATCAGAACGAGACCGTGCAGAAGGCGCTCATCCTCTGCCCTGGCTTATGTCTCATGTCGTCAGACAGCGTTTTCTTGGCATTCACCGTGACAATGATACGTTCAATAACAAGAATTATCTTACCTCGGCGGCTACGTGATCGGCGCTCTTGCTTTATGTGTTTATGGTGTTGTCAGTATGGTCCGCGGGGGTGTGAGACGGTTTATGATCTCGACGGCACGGTACACATGTAAACAAAAAATCCCCGGTATTTTAACGTTCCTTATTGTGTAAATTGCCCATCAAAACATTCAACGCTTGCTAGAGCCCAGGCTGGCTAAAAATGAAACCTTGCTGCAATGTACGATGTCGTTATGCACCCCGTCTTTTGGCACGTGACAATCACGGTTACCCACGCCCTGCGATTTCCGAGCTTTACATTCTTTGGCGCTTCCCGATCAACTCTTTAAAACCAGTGCCTAATCGGGGCATACAACCGAGATCTGGACTGGCTCTTAGTAGTAGTATAGTTTGGCAGTCTTAAAAGCAGCGCAGGATACCCCGTGCATCACGTGATCTCTCGCCTTTGTGGTTCATTCCCTCTTTCTCTGTAAACATTTACTATGGACAGCCAGCGAAACTACGCCCATCTCGCTGATCCGCGTCTAGAATACGCCTTTAGAGCATGGGGTCCTAGCCGTTTTACTAGGCGCGAGCCCAATGTAGCTATTGCTGACGAAAGAGACGACGAAATTGCCCCTGAACAGATCGTCACCGAACTGGCGCGTCGCAAACCGTTAAACTGGCAGGATATAGGGCTAGAATCTCTTGATGGGGGCATTTATTCTGCCAGAAGTATCTGAAACTTGTAATATATATATTTATTTCTTATTCAAAGCGAACTTCTTTGCGCGGGCTTCACGAATTCCTCTGTGGCGAGGCTTCTTGCGGCCCAACCCAGCCTTTTCGCCTTCCTTTGCACGGGCGCCTTCGAACACAACGTTCTGATCCTTGCTGATTCTTTGTTTTTTCGGTCTGAGCTTTTCCTCCTTCTCAATAATCCGGCGTTCGGCCTTTGAAATACGACGACCATCTGCACCAACTCTTCCAGCCTTTCCAGCAGGGTCAGTCTTGTTCGAATTAGGCTTGATCCGTTTGGCTGCCTGAACACGAAGTTCGCGGCCGCCAAGCTCAGAGTTGTTCATTTGGAGAGCTAATGTGACTGAATCAGGATTGGTGAACTGGACGTAGCCGAACCCGCGACCGACGTTTGTCTTTTTGTCTCTGATAATGCGCACAAACTCAATCTCTCCAGCCGATTCAAAGTGACGATAAAGCGGCTCCTCTGTCTGCTCAAAATCCATGTTGCCAAGAAACACTGATCTCTTGGGAACGTGCAGAGCTGGCTTGGAGACGCTGTCGGCCCGCAAATGATGGTCCAAAAACACTCGGGAGTTGAGCTCCAGTGCTGCTTCTGCCTCTTCCGGTGTCGAGTAGACGACGTACGCATTTACAGCATCGCGGCTCTCGTGCAATTTCTGCATAGCAAATGCCGCACGGCGCGGAAGCTGCTCGCTAAATGCAATAGACCGGAATCTAATGGAGTGAACCTTGCCGTACTTGGACACCAGTGCTGAAAACTGACGGTAAACGGCCTTATCGGTAATGACGGTATTGGGCACGTTGCCGAAAAACACTGTAGACTTTTTCTTCTCTGCCTCGGAAAGCTGGACTTTGGACTCCTTGACGCGCTGGGGCTTTTCAAGATTATCAAAGTATTTCTGTTCCAGATCATCATCAGAGTCTGATTTGGGTTTCTTCTCGATTTGGGGTTCCTCCTCGAGTTCAGGCTCACTTTCGCTTTCCGATGCTGGTTCTGGGGCAGCTGGCTTCTTTGTCTCCTTCTCCTTCTTCTTTTCCTGCTTTGGCTCTGCCGGTTCAGCCTTGGAGGCGAAAATCGACATCATCTGAGCATTAAATTTCGGTTCATTCGCCATGGTGAAGATGGAAGATGCCGTCAGCGGGAAAATTCCCAATTTAAAAAAGATTTTGGTCGGACTGCGAAACTTTCAGCAAAAAGTTAGCTAGTTCGATAGATCAATTATTGATTAAACTACTTAGATCTTCTGCATAGCAGCAACGTCAACAGACTGGACGTTGTCCTCGTCCTCCTGGATAAGGTCAGCGAGGTCATCCATGGAGACCTTGTCGTCCTCAACAACACAGTTGATCTGGAGCTTGTTCATGCCGAAACCAACGGGAACGAGCTGGTGACCACCCCAGACGAGACCGTCCATCTCGATCTTGAGGACATTCTGGGTAAGAACCTCCATGTCGGTCTCATCATCCCAAGCCTTGACGTCAAGGGTGACCATAGACTTGGCAGCGGGAGCGGGGCCCTTGGCCTCCTTCTTCTTGCGGTACTCCTCGAGGCGCTGCTGCTTGACGCGCTCAGCCTCCTCGTCGACCTCCTCATCGGAAGAGCCGAACAAGTCAACGTCGTCCTCCTCCTCTTCGGCGGCGGTCTCACCAAGGACAGCCTTCTGCCACTTGGCAATGGCGGGGAAGGCAGCAGCGTCAACAGTGCCAACCTCACCAGCGGCCTTCTTGTCGGTGCAAGAAGCCTCAATGAAGCTGTTGGTGGCGAGGTAAGCCTCGAGCTTAGTGCGGCCGGCGTCGGTAGAAAGGTCACCAAAAGAAGACATTGAAGATATAAGAGCTTTGCTGAAAAGTTCTGTAGGAAGAGAAGTTTGTGGAGCCGATAGAAGCCCCCATTATATTGGTCCCAACCACCATGTGGCACATAAAATTTTCCAGGCCCTAACCTGTACTGTTCATCGTGCAGCGGAATTTGGAACCCCATCGCCAAATTAAGCAGCGAGGAAAATAGTAGAACGAGAAGGCACAAATCTAAGTAGTTGGTCTAAATGTCAATTGAAATTGACTGGACAAAGCTACTAGAGGATGGTGGGGCCTTCCAACGTCAGCTCAGGGACGTTCTAGACAGCCATTTCCAAACAATGCAGCTGCCCTCTTTCATTGAGTCGTTGCGGGTCTCTTCTCTAGATCTGGGCACTTCTGCACCGGAAATCACAATCAGGCACATCTCAGATCCCTATCCAGAGTTTTACGAGGAGTCAGACTCGGACTCAGACGGCAGTCAAAGCGAGTTGAGCTCCAGTGTTGCCGGCAGTGGTTCACGAGCTGAAAGCGCTGAGCCAGCAATGAATAGCGATCTTTGGAAGCGGAATTTCCCGCGCAACAGTGAGGTTGATGACCAGACTAATCAGAATGGACTACTGAGTCCCTCACGAGGCCTCAGCCATGCGTTCCCACGACCGTCGGTAGGCGGTGTTTTGGGCTATTCCTGGTTAGGAAGAGGATTGAGTACAGCTGGTTTGGGCGATCCTCTACAGCGTCCTGACCCACAGGTTTCAGGCAACGATGATTTCATCCTTGCAAATGCATTCAACGGTGTGGGCGGCACGCTAATTGGGCTCCGAGGCGATGAACAGCCTGAGCGGGCCGAGGATCTACAGCTATTTATTGAAGTCAAGTACAACGGCGATCTGCAGCTTGGCGTAGCGGCGAAGCTACTGGTTAACTACCCCAGCCCGTCATTCATCTCGCTACCACTCGAATTCCAAATTAGAGGATTCGAAATCCACTGTTTGGCAGCGGTTGCCTATGTGTCTAAAAGGGTACATATCAGTATTCTCTGCGATGTTGATGATGACGACCAGATGCTTTCAGAAAACGTCCAAGTGATCAAAACAATGAAGCTTGAGAGCAAAATCGGAGATGATAGGGCCCATGGCGCCGTGCTTCACAACGTGGGGAAGGTGGAATCGTTTATTCTGGAGCAGCTGAGAAGAGTGATTAGGGATGAGCTAGTTTGGCCCGGGTGGATTACATTGGAGTTTTAAGCTATAATTGAGAGCATCGCTGCCAGGTTTGAGGTCATTGATCGATTCCACGGCATAAATTGACTAATGTTTTAAAGGCAGGGAAACATATTTTGTTAGTATTCCTGTCAGATACGCATTGTACATGAGACGACAGATATAGGATATTTAGCTGCATGCAGGGCATGGGCAGTTGCCGACCAGACTGTGTGTCAAATTAAAATAATGCCAGATGAACCTGGCTCGTCCGATTCGCTGGTGGATGCAGTGATGGAAATCATTGATAGCCGCGACCGCGAGCATGCTGTTCAGCTGCTGGATGCTGCGAATGGCAATTTGGAGCTCGCGGTGGCGCTGCATTTTGGTGAGGACCTGGGAATGCCGCCGACCACAAACGAGCCGCCACCGCCAGTTGCTGACCTGGCGAACGCTAACGGCGCCTTTAATTTCGACAGAAATGCCCCCGTATCACTCGTTGAGGAGCTGAACCGCGAGCTGGTGAGTGACTCGGCCCCGCGGCCGCCAAGACAGCCGCTGGTGTACAATATCGGGTTATGGCCATTTGCAATAATCACCTGGCCTTTGAGGGGCGTCAAATCCGTGCTGGGCATGTGCCTGACAGCAGTAACAATGCTTATGCCCCATTTACCGCGGTACTTGGGGTACACAACTGTGGATTCACCGGATCAACCAGTGCTGGAAACCGTTGCAAAGCGGAAAGTGAGCCTCAATTGCACCAAGGGCCCCTATCTCGATGCGCTAGACCAGGCCAAGCGCGATTTAAAGCATCTCTTGGTGGTTTTAGTGCCGCCGTACCATGAAAACACCTTGGAGTTTATTGCAACAGTTGAAGAAGCATTCACACCTGAAATCTTGCGTCAAACAGAATCAATTGTCTGGGCTGGTCTAACAACTACATCTGAGGCATACCAGCTTTCGTCTTTGCTTGCAGTCAGCGAGTTTCCAGCTGTAGCATGTATTGCGCCCAGTCCTAAAACGCCGCAGTCCAGCACTGTTATTATGGAAGTTCTGGCACGCTGGCCGTTTACAATTAGCAACAACAGAGATGCTACGCAGCTTCGGCAGCAGCTCAAGGCAGCAGTCGAAGTACACAAACCGCGTCTTCTTAGCCTTCGATTTGACCGCGACAGGTTTGCAGCTGACAGAAATATTCGGGCTGACCAGGACAGAGCGTACGAGGCATCACTGGCAGCGGATAGAGAACGGGTACAGCAGCAGCAACAGGCTGCTGAACAGGAGCGTCAAAAACAGCAGCAGGCCGAGAGATATGCCCAGAATTTGGAGGCCTACAAACAACAGAGAAAGGCCATTCTTTTAGCAGCAACACCAGCAAAGGGAGCGCCCTGCTGTACTGTGCAGCTCAGGCTGAGTGACGGGTCCCGTGAGATCGTAAGGCTGGGGCCAGAAGCACCGGTAAAGGATCTGTACGACTGGGTGCTATGCAGAGAGAGCACAGAATCAGGAGCTGCTGAGTATGACCAGGGATTCGAACCCAGGTACAGCTTTGAGCTAGTAAGTCCGATGCCACGCAAGGTTCTGCCAAACTCAAACTCACCAGTCAACCAGGAAAAGACGATCTGGCCTCAGGGTACCGTGATTGTTGATACTCTGGATGACGATGAGGAAGAATAAAGACGGAAGCTTCGATGGTGCGCTACACAATGCTATATAGATTCATTAAGCTATTGCACTACTATTGTGGATCGGGAAATATAGGTTATATAGTTTCAGCAGCTGCGTCCCCCACGTTTCTTCAGGGTTAGGTGAGTTAGCCGTTTAACCCCCGCAGCCCAACCTGTTGTCCTCAATGTCTTCTCAGGTTGATCTTCAAGGAATCAAAGAAACGCTAATTGCTGTCGCCCGCGAGGCCGGCGCAATCATTCTGGCCAAGAGTGGCACTGTAACATTTGACAATAAGAAGAATGCAGTCGATTTGGTCACCGCAATTGACCGTGAAGTTGAGAAACTCGTTGCAGAGCGTCTTGCGGCTGCTTACCCCTCCTACAGCTTTATGGGCGAAGAATCATTTGTGCCAGGCCAGTCGAAGCTTGACGTAGAGCCTACATTCATTGTTGACCCCATTGACGGCACTACCAACTTTATTCATTTCTTCCCGCATTCTTGTATCTCTTTGGGATTCGCACTCGACCGCAAACCGGTTGTGGGCGTTGTTTACAATCCAGCACTTGACCAGCTATTTGTTGGCGTCAAGGGACAGGGGTCCACAATGAATGGCCAATCACTGCCTTTGAGGATGCCCAAAACTGGTACTGATCTGGCCTTGCAGGGCAGTCTCTGTGCTATTGAATGGGGCAGCGACCGCACGGGGGCTAATTACGAGTGCAAGCTTGCCACATTTGCTTCGCTTGGCCGCGATGAGTCTGAGGGTGGCGCATTTGTTCAGGGATTTAGGTCTATGGGCTCCGCAGCACTGAACATGTGTGCTGTGGCTGCTGGACAGCTGGACTCGTACTGGGAAGGCGGCTGTTACGCGTGGGACGTCTGTGCTGGCTGGATCATCCTGGAGGAAGCAGGTGGTCTCGTTGTAAGTGGCAACAAGGACATCTGGACACCGCCATTGACTGAACGCGTGTACCTCGCTATCAGGGCAGCGCCAAAGGAACAACAGCGCCAGTACGTGAAAGATTTCTGGAGCCACATCAAGGGAACATTAGTCTATGAGCACTAATTGGGCTGGCCAGCAAAGGCGACAGCTTTTGGCAACGTGAAAGAGACACAGTACATCTCCTTTGTGGGGGCTACTTTCCGCACATCGTGAATCGAGTGCAGATCAGCCGCAGTGACTCGATGCTTCATTGCATCAGAAATCCGAGCGGCAAGAGCGTCTGCCACCTCCTGCGCAGTGGGTTCTGGCTCGTTTGGCTCGTGCTTGTGGAAGCAGTGGACGTGGATCTGCGGCATAGGCAAGTCAATGGCCAGATCAGCTGGCAAATTGGCGTACAGTCCAATAAAGGCGTCCAAAAACTCAATTGCTGTATCTGGGAGGTTCATGACATAGTGCGAAAAGTGATCTGGAACAGTGTACACTTTTTGTTCCACAGCTTGTTTATCGTCTCTGGTTCTTTTGCGACTTCCCAGGCCTATTGACGGCTCCTTTTGTTTCAGCTCCTGCAATCTTGTAACTGACTTGCGGATAAACTCGCGTGCATCCTCATTGTAAGCTCTAACCATCTTTTGCACCTTATTCAGCTCGATATTATGCGCCATTGCCCGGTAACTTTCTGGGTTTAGATCGCTGGCAAGCACGAGGATCCCGCGTCTTCCAGCGGGCACGGCAAACGGTCCTACGCCTGCAAACGGGTCGCAGACGGCCTCTCCGTCTTTGAAAAGCGATACCAGCCGCTCATGTTCAGTATGCAGCCGACTGTTCCAGTAGACTTTGGCAAAATCAAATTGGAATCTGCATCCCGATTCGTGCTGCTCTACCCAGAAATCATCCTTTTCGCCTGCGATTACCTCCATGTCAAAAGTGCGGTAGACAGCATGGATACTGTCGAGCTTGTTCACAACTGTTCTGATACTCCTGTTCTTGTCCAGCACAATCTGTCCGATCAAATGCTTGTAAGGAAGGAACTTATCCCTCAAATTCAGATGCGCGATGTGGCCTACAATCGTGAAACCAGCTGGAACGTCTCCCAAATCAGCTGGGAGTACTGCCTTTAGCACTTCCTCGGCAGACCAGTAGTCATAGCCAAGTTCTAAAGTGTATGGTGCAAAAGTAGCCTTTGCCTCTTCAAGAAGAGCGGCTGTTTGTGGTGAGAGCTGTGATTTATCAATTCCAGGAGCGAGCAGTACTCCTTTGACACTGGGCTCAGTATCGGGTATTGAAACAACTCGGGAAGTAGCCCGCAAATCGAGTAACTCTCCTTCAAGTGCCTTTTTGTTCAAAGTGGAGATATACTTTGCAGGAACAACAGCAGCAGTGAGGTTCAGTGTAGTTTGGAACTGGGATTTATCCAGCTCTTTCATTCCTATTCTCTGTGGAGGTACGAGTGGTAGCTTAGAAGTCATTTTAGTATCAAGTAGAAGCGACTTGAGTCGCAGTATTTGGCGGATCACTTTGAAAGAGCGAGGACGTGAAATGGACGGTGGAGAAGAAGGACCTGAAACAAAAGAGTCACGTGATTGACGTCACGTGGACTGTTGCTTCAGTTCAATCAGCCCTCTGGTCCATGTATTCTCAATGCTAACACCACAAAGTGCTTCTGAACAAGACCTTCCCAGCCCGCTGGCATACGGAACTGCTGGCTTCCGTGAAAATGCAGACCTGCTTCCTATTGTTCTCTACAGAATTGGTATTGTAGCTGCATTACGGTCCCGCAATTTGGGAGGCAAGACGATCGGTGTTATGATCACTGCATCTCACAATCCGCCGGAGGACAACGGTGTAAAACTTGTTGATCCTTTAGGCGAGATGCTAGAATCATCATGGGAACATCTTGTGACTGAGGTCGTCAACGCCAAGGGCGGATACGAGGGTATCTGCAGCGCTGCATCTTCTGTTGAAATTAAGACTGGTGTAAAGGCCAGTGTTGTCTATGCAATTGATACTAGAGAGTCTGGCCCTGCTTTGGCTGCCTGTTTAGTCGCTGGTTTGAAAAAGGCCGGGGTGGAAACAATCATCAATGGCGGAACTGTGACAACTCCACAGCTGCATTATCTGGTTAGAGCGCACAACGATCCTGAATTTGGCGAACCATCAATCAAAGGTTACAATTCCAAGATCAACAATGCGCTCTCCGCTTTGGGGTTCTCCACCCTTCCAAACGTCCTAGTTGACTGCGCAAACGGAGTTGGTGCCCTTGCGCTCGAGTCACTGAAACAGTCGTCTGCACTGCTTGATAGCAGTATCAGCATTGTAAACAGCAACACAAGCGAATTCCAGCAGCTGAATGTCCACTGCGGTGCCGATTATGTCAAAGTTGGGCAGTCTGCGCCAGCCGGCGCCAAGCTGGAGACGGGCAAGTTGTACGCCTCGTTTGACGGCGATGCTGATAGAGTAGTTCTTTACTACGGCAACGATGCAGCCAGCGAGTTTCACTTGCTCGACGGAGACAAGATTGCGGGCTTGCTTGCGTCTTACTTCGCTGAACAGCTCAGAGAAGCTAACTTGTTTGACCAGATCCAGCTAGGTGTGGTTCAAACTGCTTATGCCAACGGCGCGGCCGAGCAGTACGTCACCAAGACATTGGGATTGCCGGTAGTCTGCACTTCCACTGGCGTAAAGCACCTTCATCACGAGGCTCTCAAATTCGACATTGGTGTTTACTTTGAAGCAAACGGGCACGGCACTGTAACTTTCAGCCAGCATGCTGTCTCGGTGCTTGCCAAGTCTGACTCGGCTGCCGCAAAGCGTGTTTTAGCGCTGCACGGCCTGATCAACGAGACCGTTGGTGACGCAGTGGCTGATCTGATAGCGGTGCTGGCCGTTTTGCAGCTGCAGAATAAGCAGCCAGCCAAATGGGACAGCGACTGGCAGATGCTTCCCAACAGGCTGCTAAAGAGAGCCGTAAAGGATCGCAAAATCTTTATTACAACCGATGCTGAACGGAAACTCACATCCCCAGCTGGATTGCAGGCCCAGATCGATGGTGCTGTGGCCCAGTTTGCTAGCGGCCGCTCGTTTGTGCGTGCTTCTGGCACTGAAAATGTTGTGCGTGTTTATGCTGAAGCTGCAACTCCACAAGAGGCTGACGATCTGGCCAATGCAGTGCTTGCGCTTTTGGACCCCTATGCATAGAGGGCTTAATTGTTCTTCTCCTTTTGCCGCTCCTCCAAAGCATTGAGATCGCGCTGCATCCACGCGAACCAAAAGTAGTACGGTAGAACAGTCGCCAGATGCCACAAAGAATGCGCATCGATCGCTCTAGCAAAGGGCGCGAAATCCAGCAGCTCAAATGACATGCCAAATGTGACTGCAACAACCAAAATTGCCGGTACAAGCGAGTCAAAGTTGCGGGTTTTGCGGTACTGCAGCGCCGAAAAGGTCAGCCAAAGCACGTTTTGCACCGCTCCAACTCCCACTGAGGCCATCATATTGTATCCATAGTCAAAATGAACAAAGGCGAGATAATAAATATGAGCTGCTGCCAAACACGTCATGATAACTGAGATCAGCACCAAGTATACTTGCCGGTCTGGTTTGTAGAGCTTGAAAAGCCGCGAAGCAGCGATGATCATTCCATAAGCTACTGCCAAAGTGGCAGAAAAGTAGTCCAGTCTTTCGGTGGCTACAAAATCCCGCACGTGGAATACCGAGCTCCACAGCCAGGCATTCATGCCGAATAGTGCCGCACCGCGGTAAATCTTGCGCATTGTGTTTGCGGACCCATGCATTGGCCGCGAAAGCATCTTGTAGCCGCTGTAGTTGGGCAGAAAGTTAAGAACGGAAAACACAACAGATGCAAGCTCCTGAATACCAAAGTAGCGCTTGAAGGGCCATTTACCATGGTACTGATGAATCCGCTGGCCGGTGAGCTCCTGATCATTGGTCAATTCCTGCTGGCACCGATAATCGCAGTCTTCCTCACAGGTCCACAAAAGAAGTTTTAGCAGGCCCATATCACGGGGACATTGGTTTGAAGTACACTCTGAAACACAGTCTCTAAAGGGTGGCAGCCAGTCTCCAGTAGACGCGGCCGCCGTTGACAGGAAACAGGCCAAAAGCAAACGGTTAATCTGCATTCTAAAGGAAGCGCCTGTGCGGAGAGGTGTTGTGGTGTGCTGTGGGATTGAATCGTGGCGCCGAGCTTGCTCGGTGGCGCGTTACGTGGCTGATGTTTGAAATACAAGTTGAAGGCCACTTTACCTGCAGGCTTGTTGCAGCGCAGAAGTTTCAGGTTTAAATAGCTAAAGGATATAAGGAGCCGCTTTGCCAGAATCTAGCATGTTGCTTTCCAAAACTCTTTTACTTGTTGCTCTACAACACATTGCTGCAGCCTATGACTACGGCTCCTTCGCCGACACTGGGCCACGTTCAGTAGGAGAACTTGTCGGCCTTGCATACCCTAATGAAGATGCCCCCGAGTTCATCAAGCTGCCTGGCCCCGCTGATATTGCGATTGCGCATAACGACTCTGCTTTACTGGCGCTAGAATTCTTACATATTGAACCGTACCCTCTGCAAGTCGGCCAAAATTCTTTCACCCTTTCGAGTGTTTTGCGGAGCCGAATTCCCGAGAACGGCGTCATTGAGCTACGCGCATTCAACGGCTGGCATCCTGTGTTTGAGGGAACTATTGGGCTTTGCGAATACACTAAGCTGATGAAGCTGGATTGCCCTATCGAGACTCAGAACTGGCAGCATCTGCTAAAACGCGGACTTTTGGTTCCTGAGACTGCTGATGGCGGGAGATACTCATTCAAGGCCGAAGTATTTACTGCTGAGCGTGAACTTGTCTTTGCAGCCTTGGGGGTAGTTGATTTGATCAATGATTTGGCCCATCATGAGGAGCTCTGAGATCGCATCGTTGAGCATATGCACCCCATGTTTTGGGTTAGGTCAGGGCGTTTTTATGAAATTAAATGCGTCGACAAGATATACTTTTTGTAAATTATAAATAAAGGCGCCTGCGCCTGTGTGCCACTGTCTTTTTGATCTCCACTTTTTGCGGTCATGGCGTGGGCTGTCGGACCTGGGTACCACCGGTCAGCTTGCGAACACGTCCGATCTCCTCGCATTCACCGGTATACACGTGTGAACGAAGCCATTCGTTTGAGGACTCAAAAGAGGCGTTGCAAAACCCACACTGGCCGTGTGTTCCCTGCCTGTCAGCCTTTCTAGTTCCTGCTGGGTAAGTGAAATGTACAGATTTCAGGTGATTTTTGTAGGTGTCGCAACGCGAGAAGCGTCCTGTCATGTGACAGGAGCTCTCTGAGCCTTCGACGTAAAAGGGACAGACATAAGGAGCAGCCAAAGTGTGGCTCCTTTTGTGACGCAAAAGATCGTTGATCCGTGCAAATCCACGGCCGCACTCGTCGCACGAATGTGGGCGATCATCAGCAGCCAGATGCGTTGAACGGTGGGTTGCCAGATTGCTGAATAAACGCTGGCAAATAGAGCACCAACGCTTGCGGCGACGGCCTCTAGACGATGAAGGCGGCGAAGAGGCTTCAAGGTCGGGCGAATCAGGTGTAGTACGCCGTGAGTACGGCTTTTTCACCAGCGCCAAATGCTGGAGGTTTTGAGTGCTACCCATTGTAGCCAACGTAGCCATATCAATACTGGTGGTTGAGCTGGGTCTGGAAACAGTGCTAGCATTTTCATAACTAACTGTGGGCTGCATTGGAATTTGAACGGGGATCTGAGCGGAAATCTGAGCGGAAATCTGAGCGGGAATCTGAGTGGGAATCTGAGTGGGTATCTGAGTGGGAATTTGAGTGGGAATTTGATTAGACAGAATCGGGGCTGGTTGGGGGTATGCAACGTTTGAATAGAATTGTTGTGGAGGCCGAGTGGCTGAGCCTGGTATTGGTGCTAGCTGTGAAGAAGGGTACATTACTTGGACAAATGCTTGCTGTGGCTGTAACTGTGGTTGAACATGTGACTGGACCTGTGGTTGAATCTGTGGTTGGACCTGCGCGTGGACCTGCGGCTGCTGCAACTGTATCTGCTGAAGCGGTAAAGGCATCGGTGCCTGGATGGTTTGAACTGGCATCTGAACTGGAACCTGCACTGGCACTTGCATCTGGTTTGGCTGCTGCAGCTGGGCTGGTCCAGCGCTGGACTCTCTTTTGATCTCACCGCCTGAACTGGTCAGGTAGTCGATACTCATAAAGTTTTTTTTGGTGGACATGGTGCCTGAAACGGACGGCGTTGCACGGGGCTGCCACTCTAAGCTGGGCTGGCAGCTGGCCTGCGGTTTGGCGGCTAAATCTGGCGAAAACAACTGTGGCTGTGAAGGCGACGGCAAACAGAGCGGTGCTGGCGAAAACCTGTGAAGAGTGTGGGCACTAGGTGTGCAGGGAATGGACAAAATCTGGTTACTTGGCGTTATATGCGCCACACTCATGGTAAATTACACCCAAGAAAAGGGCGCGGTCGATGTCAAGTCGGCTCAAGCAGAGCAAGACTCTACGATTTGTCGCAAGCGCTGTAAAAGATTGACCTGTTTACAGATGCCGCGTTGAACAAACCCTATCAATTGCAAAGCAGCTGCGACCTCGCTGAAAGTTAAAATTAGCAAGATCTCGTTGGAGGTAAAAGGTAAGGTGAGGAAAGTGAGACGGGTTTTGACCAGATCTTCGCCGCTGAGAAAGAGGTGGAAAATATAATAAATAGGACTTTACGAACCTGAAAAGTCTGTTAATTCAATGTCTCACAATACCTGTATGAGTATGTGTTACAAGGGGGAAGAGTTTGGCATTCTTATGTATTACAACAGCGGTCCCTTCTCGCTGCACTGGTCCTGCAGAATCTTTCGATATTGCACCGGCAGTATGTTGCATCACGCACAAGCACTCCGGACTGCATACGCATACATACAATGCATCTTATGCCTAGAGCACGCTACGCACCCAGGACAAATGCATCATGCAGATGAACTGCAGCTGTTTTCGCATGCATAAGCCTGTATGCAGCCTCGAATGCTGACATTGTATAAGCACAAGCAGGGCCAGCTCGAAGGACAGGAGAAGGCCACTGTTCGCTATAGGATTACGACGATTTAGCAGACCGCCGCTGAAAACTCGATCAGATTCGAATGGATCGTATGAGCATCTTTATTAATCCATTTTCGCATATTTAGATCGCCAGACTCTCCGAACTGTTCTTAAACACACTCTTCAATTAAGACCCTAGCCACTGTCTAATATTTTTAATTTAATCCCTGTAATCCGCCGGACTCCTTCCCCCGCATCCGCTTCGCTAGCCAACCCTTGAACCTAGGGGGCATGCACAAAGGGATGCTTTTTTTGCTCTTTTTTCTTTGAGCATTTATCTGCCCTTTTTATTTCTCATTCGAGCATCCAAAACGGGCATTTAGATTTATTTTTGATACAGATAGCAGACACCCCTCAGAATGGAGACTCGTTTCAAACCCGGGTGCTGCAGCTTCTACGGAGTCTTTGCGGCGGGCTGGTATGACTCCATTGTAATGACGTCATGTCTCAACTAACAAACAGAATTCTGGGTCTTTTCCCGTAACGTGTTCTTAACTCGCAGCAAAGCATCGTCAGTTCTATAACGTGTAGCATGACAACTTAAAAGGTTATAGCTACGAATTTAGTGCATAACTCCAACATTTCTCGAAAATGAAGGACTTAGCTGGGGACCTACTCTCCAAGCCTAGTTGCTCTAATTAAGTAGTCTAGGTCTCATGTAGTCTAGTCTCATGCAGCGTGCGTGCTTCACCATTCGAGTGCAGGCCTTTCTGCATAATGAAATTTGGCGCACAGGGCTACAAGAATATGTTAATGCGACGTGGCTTTAGCAATGGGCCCTTCCATATCAGCACAGCCTCACGGTCATGAGATACTTTCGAGCCAAAGACCTTACAGAATTAACCTTCCTTAGAACTCCGAACCGCGCAGAAAAAACTAAAACTAAAGCCCCGATCCTACAGTGATTCCCCTCACGCAAATTAAAATACCGATAGAAAATCTGGAGCCCAAAATAGGATTCCCCTCTTATCTCAATACGGCTGTCCCATCCTCAAATGGAAGCTCTGTGTTAGTAACCTCTCTTTTTGGGTCTCAACAGGAAACCGCAATTTTGAAGTATTGGTGGATGAAAGGAAGGAATAATGAACAGAAATTCACACGTCTAGTGTTAATTACCCGTTGATGGTACACTAAAGATTGTATAGAGCCTACTACCTTGCCAGTATTGCTATCTATTCTTAAACACGGTCTCCCGAAGCGAGCTTATAGTGCTTTTTAATCGGGGCACAACCTGGGCACAACCTTACCCTTACATAGACTGGACTTCACGTCGCTTATTAGTTACAATCACATTGCGGCCAATTCCATGTGAAGAGTACTATCAATTAATTGTCTGCTCAGTCCTTTCAAAAGCTATAGAGCAAATCAATTGTGAGCTTTTCGTCATCCTCGTCTACGTGGCATAGAGGCTAACGTGGGGGTTTCTCCAAGACCATGCATGGCCCCTCAGTTGATGCATATGCTCGGTGCGCACTGTTACTGTTGCAAAAATAATTATATGGACATAATGCAAGCTCTTGATCCGTCATCTTCCTGACAAATATATGCTATACAGGTATAATTAGCTTCTCATGCTTCTAACACCCGAGCGGGATTTAATTGTAGAGGGAACAAACTCCTCGGCACGGCTGTAGTAGGTTCCAGAAAACTGTCCCGGTAGGGTAGAATAGATAAGAGCATAATAGGATTTTATGGGGCAAAACCCCCTGAACAGGAGCTTGGCATATTTCCTGCAATCTAGCCGTTCTTGGTGCCGACTTGTTAAATCAATGCGGCGAACAGGGGATGGATTTGGACCTCGCCTCTGTTGACCGCCGAGGCATTAAGAGATGCAGGACTGACCAATTAAAATAGCCCAGTAACTAGGCGGGATCCAGCTATTCTTGGCGGTAGACCGCGACTCTTTCAAGCTTGGAGGTAGATGCAGCTTTAGCCGTTGAAACAATTACACTTTTTGTGACCGCGGATTGATCTGACGATCAAGCTTCGCTGGTATAAATTGAAGTTGGATGTCAAGACCTGACTTGAGCTGTAAAGATAGTCTATGCTTATAAAAAATGTTCACATAGCTCCGTTTTCATTCCCGTAACACTGAGATGGAGGCGACGGGCAACCCGCGGAGCTAGCTTCAATAATTGGCTGTATTAACCCTGCACTATTACCAATAGCAGGTGTGCTTCGAAAATGTACTGGGCAAGGGTGATAGCTAGTCATTGGTGACGTGACTAGACTTCAATTCGGACCGTGTGACTGACTGATGCCCTGCGACGAGAGGGTATGTACTCAGGGCATCGCCAAGAGCGTGTTCGGGTCCGCTTTGGGGCAATACTGACGTTTGAGGCAGATAGCAAAACCTAGCATGTTGTATATTCACTTACGTTTTGGAAACTCTTAATGCTGATATCACTGACTAGTGCACTGGGGGCAAAAATCCTATATGGCGCAAGCGATCGTGATATTTTTCTAGTGGGCGTACGATATTTCACTACTGTAAATAGTTCCTTCTTGTCTATCCACAAGCCCAGCCTCGCATTGCGGCAAGGAAAACTGCGCCTTGATCTATCTTCCTGATATTTGCACATGCCCTGACCCTTTCCCTCATCTAATGCATGTCTCGTGTCCATGCACTCGCATCTCAGCCCAAATTCATCATCGCTCGATATCCGCTTAGGCATGCATACAGAGGTATGCATGTAATGCAGGGCTCAGAAAAGGTTTAGGGTGCAACGCTCAAGACATGAGTGGGTGAGCCAAGGGTGAACGAATTTCTGCGGTCTCGCAAAATCGAGTTTTTTAGGTAATTAATCATCCATCGTTGTATGGATTCCGCGCCAAGAGTTGATTTCCAACGGACGCAGTACGGTTGAGATATTTAGGAGATGTCTGGCGGCACATGAATGTACCAAGCCGACTTGATCTCGAGGCGAGTTTTCTATCTACGAGATGCTTCGCCCCACTAGATCTTGATCATCAGAGTCAGGATTGGATACAGGAATCTAGGCAGGCAAAATTTCATGCTGCAGCTGGATGCAGGGACTCACAGCATGCCACGTCTACGCTTCGCATGGCGGTGAGCAGGCGACGTTGCGCAAACGCAATTTTAATTGGCAAAGGAGTTGAGTGTTTCAGCGGAGTCCAAATCTTAGAGCGCGACAGGTGCCAGCGGTATATACTGTATACCGATTGAACGGTTTGTGCTATGTATTTTACACTTGCCAGGGTGTATAGTAGAGCTGCGCCTTGTTTCCAACCCATGTGCACAAGACGCTGCAGCTAAAGGGTAAGTTGACAGACAGCAGCATTTACTATAATGAACGGCTGGGCATCAGATTGTGTTATATTGGGGTTCGATCGCGCCGAGGCCAGAACGATCACTACTTTGCAGAGCTGCTATCGATCCAATATCTCCTGGCTCCTGTTGGAGATGCTACAAACACCGTGCGTTAGTTACCACTGAGCAGGATTAAATGCGGCTCACCGCTGATTACCTACATCAATCATCGATCCCTTTTTGAGTCTTCCATACATTACACACGCCCTAGACCTGCCATGATGCCCTCTAAGGCCTAAATTGCTCACCAAATCGAGATTCTCTGTACCCACATATGACAATTTGTTGCGCAAGGCCTCAATTTTCAGAAATGATACCAAGCCTCTTTCCCACCGCCAATAACAATAGCCCAGGTACCCGAGGTTGCTTTTAGGGAAAAGAAGGTTGCTGCAGAAGACGAAGGAAGGGGCATATTTTTGCCAGCATAAATGGGCTGTGCCTTTGCTTCTGCAGAAGGGTAATTAGTGCAATCCTGTTGAGATCCAGTGCTGTACGTAGCCCTGACATATGCATATGCGCGGTACCTGCGAAGAACATGCTGTCGCAACAAGTGACGTACAACTGTTGTTAACATTGTTGCGTCAATTTGTAAGATTTGTGAGCAACCGAACATAGGGGGAAGCGTTTTAGGGCTTGGCAGCTACTTTTACTCGAACATTGGAAAAGACAACTCCTCGCATACACAACCGGCTGCATTCGCTTGCATGCCGCAAGGGCGAACTCGAATTACCAGGACCCGGTGACGGCCGAGACAAGGCATGTGTACACATGTAGTCCAAGGATTCATCTGCCGCAGAAACAGCGGTGCGTGATCCATCTGCCGCGGAAATACCGGCTGCACACATATCCCCTCAAGTAAAGAAATTTCACACCCTGCTCACCGATCCACTAAATATCTAAGACATATCATAATCAACACCACCCCTTTGAACCTGGCGATGACGCGGTGCTACAGGCTGAAGAATCTTGAGCACCATTTGCCTCTGGAATCTCGGTTCGCAGTTTGTTGACCCTAGGAAATACAGCATTTTTCCCCTTTTTCTTTCACTACTGCATTGATCTCCTAGGAAACCCCGGTTTCGGCGTAATAACAAGTGTAAATATGCCGGCGGTCAGGCGATTTTTGCGATTTGTTGCAAGGGTTAATGTATAATAGGGTAGGGCAAAGAATAGTGGGGTTGACCGAATTTGCGTGTTAGCCGAGAAGTCTGACATGTCTCTTGCATCGAGTATCAGAACTGCAACAGAGATCATTGACACTGCTCAGTAAGAACTTTCAATTGACGACAAGGTTGGCCAAAATGGGCCAAACCTCCTTTCATAGTCTGAAAATCTGGAGAATTTCTTGACCTTTGCCCACCTCCTCCTTGGTCGGACTAACTTCATCTGTGCCTTTTTAAAGGGGAATAATTGGTCGGACGACTGGGCAGGCGGCGGTGACGCGGTGGAAGTAATGCAAGTTTTACCTTATGCATGATTGCATGATGGATGTAGCCAGCGCACTTCAAACTACAAAATGCTAATGTATTTTTTTGGGAAAAAGCAGTTGCATCACCGCAATTATGATAAGCTGCGCTGTTTCGCGCACATCTTTGCACATATACAATTTAGGCGCCCCTTCATTTTGGCGGAGTAATTTTCGAATCAGACATGAATGGTGCTGGAAAATAAAACTATAGTTTATGCTTAGGCCTTGCGGCTACGAAGCTTGCGTCCCTCGTCAGCGCCAGCTCCGCTAGCAGTAGCAGCGGCAGCAGCAGCAACCTTGACGGAAGTTTTGTTGGCCTCAGAAGTCTTGGAAGACTTGGGGGTGAGGTAGACCTTGATGTAGAAAGAGATGAACAAAACAAGGTATGAGGTCAGAATAAGGCATCCGCCAATAGCAGCGGACTCCTCGCCGGCGCAGCTGCCCATGTTGGGCCAGTGCGAGTAGTAGTGCGAGGCGAAGTAGGTGTAGGAAGCAAAGTAGCAGAAACCAAGGTCAATAACAAACTGAATGATCTGGAAACGGGTGACCCAGGCCTTCCACCAGGGTCTGATCTTGCATGCGGAAAGGAAGTAGTACCAGTACATCAGCACGTGAACGCCCAAGTTGAGAACAATAGGCACCCACGAAACAGAGGTGTTTCCGTTAAGCTGGTTGAAGCAGAGCAGGGCAGTAGCGCCGTGGTGGTAGGTATGCAAAAAAGTAAGAGGACGCTTGCGGAACACCAGGAAAACGGTGTCGAGCAGCTCGTAGAATTTGGTCAGGTAGTTAAGGTAAAAGAGCAGCACGGTACGGTTGGTCCACATCTCCTTGGAGCAGATAGCGTAAAAGATGCCATGCTGGATAACCTGGGGCAAAACCTGTTCCACAAGAAGAACCAACAAGATGAAGCTGAGCGCGGTCAGCGTAAAGTTGTGGACCTTGAACAGCAGCTCGAATCTGATGGGCCTGACGTTTCTAAGCAAAGAACGGCCGCCAAAGATGACCACATAGTAGACAATGATGGCCAAAGTCACCTGCCAGACCTTGGACATGGGGAGGCTACTGTCGTAGTGGTACATAAACGTATCAGGGTCCCATGCGGTGGCGCGCATAACCATCTGACGGAAAATGGGCCAGATGGCGAGACCGAATGGCCTCTCCAACGTGGGGAGGCCGACCTGGAAGACGGGGTCCTCAAGGGTGAGCTCCTCTAAAACAGCCTCAACAAACTGCTCAGCAACTTCCTCAGCCATGATTATGCTCTTCGTGATATCCCTCTCTGATGCACGCGCGATGTATTAAGGAGCGAGGTTCCCGCGACTTTGTTTGGGATCAGGCACTAAAGCGAAGATAAGAAAGAAAAGAGCCGTGCGTCTGCTGACACGGAAAAGGTGGCCTTGGGTTTTTTTTCGACGCGTCCCGCCCATTGTGGAATGCATAGAGTAATGAATTAGGTAAGAAATACTCCAATTACGGGAATTTAGAGACCAGCCACTTTTTGCGTACGTTTTTGAATTGAGGATAGCCTGGTGGGAGGCCCAAAGTTTGTTTTGAGCAGGTGATGGACTCGATAGCACTAGTGACTAGGAGTTGCTTCCGATTTCTCGGTTCCTTCTTGGCTAGCCCGCCAGAATGAATTATTTATAGACATATGCAATGCACGTAAATGTATCACGTGGCTTACCCGAAGGCGGTGCAATTGCGAGAGCTCGGACATAATTGGCCTTGAAAGCCGCATTCCACAGCTCTCTCTCTGGCAACGCTATGGTCTTGGATTCAATGAACTATTTATGGTCTGTTTATGACAAAAGCGGGGGCGGGAATAGTATTGGAAAATTAATCAAAAGAAGGGGGTAGGAAAAAAAAATCTAGAGTTAGAATTAAAATCAAGACCGCCTTCCCCCCCTTCCTCGCTCGTCTTGGCTGTTGATGTAGCACAATTACTTTGTAAAAATAACTTAATTATAGATAATGATTAGGCCAACTATGGCTCAGGCCTGGGCTCGACTCTCTTTTGCTTTTCCCAAAAGTTGATTGCAACAATTTCGTCGTAGCCATGGTCGTTTTCATGGACATAGAGGATCTCATGCATCGATTCGTGCAAAAACCGGATATTCTCACCTGTAATCGCACGAAGCAGTTCTGTTTCCATATTGCGGATCTCGATAAAGTTGGTGTCGAATGCAATCAGATAAGGATGGGAAAGTACAATGTGCTCGGGAACTCCCTCCCATTGAATGATCCAGTCTGGTCTTGACCGCCAGCCGTTTCTATTGATGAAGAACGAAAAGTCGGAGAAGTTTAGCAAGAACTCTTTGCCAATGCGGTAGATGGAAATAGGTCTAAGTCCTTCCTTTTTGATAACAAAGTCAAGCGAGGTATCTGCCGGGTCCAAAAGCGACTCAATCTTTAAAGTGTTGAGATCAAGCAGCTCGAATCCTCGTGAACAGCCCATACAAAGATGGTTTCTCAAGTATGATACTGAGATCATGGCCGAGGGCACTTCGATTGCAGGCTTGAACATCTTGAACCCTTCGGAAGCGCTAGGCTGATTGGAGGTAAGTAGCCGGCGAAGAGGGGGCCGTTTTCCCTGAGGCCTAAACGCCTCGGTCGGCTCCAAAATACGAACGGTGGCATTCAAACTGTGCGACTTGATAACTGTCAACAAAGTACGGCCAACACACTCACCAACACGGTAGAAAGATACCTGGTTGGTGACCATCTTGGCGCGGCGAGCATTTGCAACCGGATCAGGACTACCCTCCAAGAACTCAAGCGGCAAAGAGTATACGGCCTTGTCGACAAGGAACAGCATAATGCCGTAGATTTCGAGAACATCGAGCTGCGAAATGTTGGGTCTCTGAAGCACAAACACCGGAGTCGTAACATGACGTTCGCTGCTGTTTGCCGGGTCGTGCTCGATACTGCTGACGTACAGGCCTCTAAAAGTGCCGTAAATGATCTTACGACCGCCGTCAAATGGCTTGGCACATCCAACACGCATTGTAGGCCCAAAGAAACGTTGTTGCAAGACATGTTGAGTGTACACTGCCGCCTTTTCGCGGTGCAACGCCTGCTGCTTGGCGATCTGCTCCAGCCAGGACTTGCGTGCCTGGAAATTGGGCGCATAAACAACGGTTTCGTAGCCGCGGCGGCCCAGGTGCTGGAATGAAATCGGGTACGCCTCGCCAGACCGCGATCCGCGCATCATCGAGGGGCCCTTTCTAAATGAGGAAGCAGCCGAAGAAGATACAATGTTGCTGCGCGACTGGGCAGTCGAATCCTCACTATCACAAACCACTCTTAGCAGCTCAAGCGGGATTGGTTTGCTAACAACCTTGGCCACATCACGCTTGTTGGCTGCCTTTGGCTTTGTGATGAGCAGCGCATTGTCAAACAAGTACACATTGAGCTCACTTTCGCCCGGTCGCTTCTGCAGGTGACCGTGGTAAACCAGCTGCCGTTTCTCGTCCAAAAGCTTTAGGTCATGGTACTCACCCTGCCTGAAAACAAGGCTCTGATTGAGCTGCATAAGCGCGAATCTGTTCTCGGCCTTGCCGCTCTCGACATTTACGCGGGTCAAAAACTCTCTGATGTTGCGCAGCGCGATCGGAATATTAGTGTGATCAGGATTGTTCTCCTTGGTCCGCTTTAAAACTGCTTCAAGCAAGAGAGGGTAACGTGCGAGCCTTGTGGTCGGCTTGGAAAGATACCCATTAAGTTCCAAACCTTTAGATTCTGGCAACCTTTCTGTTTCCTCAACAAAGTTGGCAAATGCAGGGTTGTTGGCCTTTTCACGCTCGAATTCGTACTTTCCGTAAAGCTGTGCTGCGCCATAACGGATAAACGGCTCAAACCGCTTAACATGTTCCAAAACAGTTGGCGCAATCTGCTCAACAACCGGACTCTGCTGCTGCAATTTGGTCAACTCACCAGCAAAGTTTGAGTTGTTCTCCAAGATCTCAAGCACATTGATAAATACAGTGCGAATAAACTTATCGCGCCGCGCTTCAGGAATAATGTTCGATCTCCGCAATGGTTTCATCCACATATCACGAAGATATTCCAGTGCCTTTACGAACTCACGTTCAGTGTAGATAAACTCAGCAATGACTTCCTGTCGCTTTTGCTCTTCCTTGGGCACCGTCTCGGCAATCTCTGGTGGAACGGTGTAGATCCACAGCTTTGGTTGTTCATCCTCTACCTGCTGCAAAGTGATCTTGGAGTCCATATTCTGCAGTCCTGGATCCAGCTTCATGTTGAGCCTGGCCTGTTGCTCGAGTCTTCGAGGGCACGAAATGGAGTAGCAGAGCTTGTCGCGGGTACAGGTTGGGGAATAGCACTCTGCCAGCAGAGTAAACACTCCACAAACGCCCACATCGTCTGCTACAACTGAAGCTGAGCGGCTAGAGGCTGAAATCAGCTCACCAGAAGCAGCGGCAGCGGCATTGGCATTGGACGATGCAGTGTTGCTAAACTGGTAAATTTCAGTGGGGCTATCGCGCAAACGATTGTCGTAGGTCACGTCGTGGAAAAACTTTTGAGCGTCCAGCGCTCTCCCTAAAAGCAGTGCCAAGTTACGGTCTGGCGTCTTGATGATAAACGCAATCAGATCCACTGCTTCTGTACCGGTGAAAGAGTTCTTGTACGTCAGCTCGTTCTTCACGCGGTCTCCCAAGGTAATACGCTCCTCAAGACACCTGGCAACACGGCTCAAATAAGCAGGGTACACAAGAGGCTCTCGCCTGCTGGTAGTGACAATCGTAGATCTGGCAAGCGTGCTGAGTGAGCTGATGGTTGAGGAAGAGGCTTTGCGGGTTACAACACTCTCGTTTGCGGTTGTAGAGCCACCGACACTCTGCTCGTCCATACTAGGCGGTACCCCCACTGAACGGCCTGTGCGGTTACGGCCCAAGACTGAAATGGTGCTTCCGCCAGGCACAGACGACGAGCGCTGATCCGCCATCCGCAATTTGGGTTTCATAACACTTGAGGAAGACCCCTGCCTGCTCTGGCCGGCGCTGATACCTGCTACTGAGCCTCCTGTTCCTGTGCTTGAGGTCATGCCGGAACTTTGGCTGCCTTCGCGACTTCTGGGCAGCGAGAGCGACGTGTGCTGTGTCGACGTGCGCTGTGGCTGTGGCCTTGCACTCGCCTCGTCGCAAGTCATGTCGTAGGGCCCGGCAACCACAGACATATTACGCTGTGAGAGACTCTGTGGTTCCGGCATTTCGACGGCACGTGGCGGACACCTATTTGCGGGTGCCTCCCTGCCAAAGATGTCCTTAAAAGCGGCATGGAAGCTCAGGCGGCTAGCAGGGGGCCGCGGGCCAGCAGTTGAGGACGGGACCACAACCGTTTGGTAGTCTGTTTCAGGCATGGCAAAAGAGCTGGACGCCTCAAATGGATGTTGTTTTGAGGCCTGTGGTCAAGCGTTGTAGTCCCCCCGGGGCGAATGCGTGCCAAATGCTGCTACGGTCCCACCAAAGAGGCTGTAAAGTGCAGGTCCAAACAGCGAAACAGAACCCTAAAGTGGACTGCGGGTTGCCTGCTCCTCCCACCTGCACTGATGGGTGGGTTGAATGTGTCGTTTGACAGGTATAGGGCAAGGGCTAGATTTGGGATGGGCCCGGCGTGCGGGTGCTATAATTATTGCTAGAGTCTGTAACAGCAGTGTGTTTTGGGTGCATATACCGCCCCTTTAAAAAGTCTAGAATCTGGGGGACTAACTATAGATTGTTGCAGCGAAAATTTCACTGTTATGCCATTGAAGCGTCCAGATTTGGCCGAAATGCACTCTCATGCACGATTGCTGTATGGATGCCTGTCAAATCGTTTAGTGTATTCTCCATTGCTAGTGCTTCCGGGGCCCACAAAATTGCGCTCATGGCCTTTTTTTCACCGTCAAGCGCATTATAAAGTGTTAATTAGGTCTGTAGTAATGGCGCTTGCATGTTCGGCTCGGAAACCACTCTTTGCATGACTTTCTTCTCAACCCCAGAGCAAATCGAAAATTATGCAGAAGAATGTGCGTCGAGGCGATCGCCGATCTAGGCGATTGATGCTTGATGCCAACAAAATAATATCTGCTGCCCTGGCCAGCATATTCTGGCTTCCATCTTCAGATCTCGAAATCTCCTCTAATTGCGTTTAGATATGCAACCTTGCTCACGTGCAGGACAGCTCAGCACCTGCATAAACCGTTCTGCACCATCGCCATAGACAGGTTTCTAAAGAACTGGCCTCTATTTGCACTAATATGCTTGTGCAACGAATACCACTAGCCATTATTGGGCTACTAAAGACTGTTGCCGGGATCTGGGCGCCTCAAGAGCTGGAGTTCGATGAGGAACCGCTGCCGCAGGCTGAATGGCGTTATAGCACAAGTTCTGGCGAAATACCTTCGTATATAGTCGAGTTTGCGCCGCTTGTATGGCTTCATTCGGAAGAAACCTATTTCCCCGGTTCAATTGAGCAGTACCTCGACCACTTTTACGTCGGATCACGCTCCAAAAACTCGTCAGCAGCCCTCACTCCTGCAACGCTGGTTTCAGCTGCCAATGAGCTTCGTTCACAGCTGTTGGACCCCAAAGAACATGTCGCGCTTGTTGCAAAGTCGCAATGGTACGAAAATCCCCAATGGGTTACTGCCATTGATGACGGGATCCCCGATTTGAGTACCGGGAATCCTAAAAATGCCGTGGCTACATTGATTGTGGTTGAAAAACCCAACAATATCACCGACGCCTTTTGGTTTTACTTTTATCCGTTCAACGAGGGTCCCTACGTGATGGGCCACGGCCCCTTTGGCAACCATTTGGGCGACTGGGAGCATTCTTTGGTTAGATTTAGAAACAACAAACCTGAGATCTTCTGGTCTTCGGCACACGGCGGTGGAAGCGCTTATTGGTACCCAAAAGATGGTGAAAACCATTTCCATGCTCCACACACCACAAATCTCCGCCCGGCGCTGCTGGCGGCCCGGGGCACCCATGCTAATTACGCTTCAGAGGGCCAGCATCCAAGAGATGCACCATGGCATATTCTCAACGACTATGCTGATCGGGGCTGGTTATGGGACCCAGCAAAGAATTTTGTGGCCTACACTGCCGATCTCACCACCCAAACAATCGCGCCTGCCAATGGATCCATTCCAGGCCGAGAAATTAAATGGGGGGACTGGCTGCTATTTGACGGGCTATGGGGAAACTGGCAACTAAAACATTCTGACCCTAGGCAGCAGTGGTCGCCCTGGCAGTATCGAGTTGTTGATGGTCCATCAGGACCGCTTGCCAAGAATCTGGGCCGCACAAAGGTCTGTGAGCGCCACAAATGGTGGAATTTGAATCGGGCATGCCTCGTGCGCAAAAGACCCTCGCCGGCCGAGGGTTTGGACGCCGATACCCGTGCGTGCCCGTTGCTAACACGGTTTGCCCCCAATTTTTTAAAGCCGACTATCTCGAAACTAACTAAACATGGCTATTTGTGCTGGTTTTTGGACGAACTTTTCGGCTAGCAGCATGGCTGAAGGAGGAGTGAAATATGCAGTCTGATTCTTGTGCATGCAGGTGGCGGCACGTGCAAATGCGAGATGCAAACGATGGCACTTGATTGCTGGTTAATGTTGCTTGTCAAGTTGGCCAATACTCATCGCTCTCGTTGTTCAGGCCATCGATAGAAATGCACACTTTGAAACGTTGCTGCCTCCCTTTGTGGCTGTGTTGGGCAGATCAAATGGATCTTGCGGCAAACTGCCAAAATCGATTGCTGTGCAAGCTGCATGGTTCACGTGACCCTGCCTACATCGAGAACCAGCTATAGTGCTTCAGCAGTTTTGACCAAATTGTACTTGCTTTCAACTTATGTTGACACCGCCAAGTGAGGGTGTTTCGCCTTCCTTTGGAGTTACCGCAGCCGCAAGCCTCCTTCAGGCCAAAGCAGACGCTCTGGCGGCTGTCGCACAGGCATATGGCCGCGCCGGACCCGAACAGGAGGCGCTTGCCTATGCGCTAGAGATTATGCGCAACGCGGTACAAAACCATGGCAAGATTGTCTTTAGCGGCATGGGAAAGTCGTACAAAATTGCTGAAAAGCTTGCGGCAACGCTCTCGTCTTTTGGAATCTGTTCTGCTGCTCTTCACGCTGGAGACGCCTTCCACGGCGATATGGGCCTGGTGCAGCCACGTGATTGCTGTGTTATGATCAGTGCTAGCGGCCGCTCACCGGAACTTCTGGCGTTGATTCCATTTTTACCGCCCTCGGTGCCCAGAATCGCCCTTACAATCGACGTAGAGTCACCGTTGGCCGCAGAATCCCACTGCACTTTGTCAATACCAGTTCCGGCCGACTGCGATGAGAAGCTGGTTACTGGTTTGGCGGCTCCCACCATTTCCTCCACCGCCACCGTTGCGGTGGGCGACGCACTGTGCGTATCGCTTAATGAGGCCCTTACCACGAATGCTAAACAGCGGCAGCAGAACTTTGCCAAATTCCATCCTGGTGGTGCAATTGGCCAGCTCAAGACTGTTTGAAGATGAATGATATTTTAATTAATTTATAGAGAAGCGAGTTTACGAGCGTTTGAGGCAATGGCTTCACTCGCATTTCCAATTTGAGCCAGACCAGCTGCATGTGCTGCCAATTCGAAATCATTTCGTGAAATTGCCAGTTTGTAGAGCATACGCGCAAACCCACAATCGGTTTTGGCACCGGCTTGCAAGATTTTGATAATTTCGTCATAACAATCGGTAAAATCGAGTCGTGCAAACAGCTGGCGGCCGCCAACCGACTGCCGCAATGCCGCCAGCAGCATCGCCATTAATTCAGTGTCTTTTGAGTGCTGCAGGGCTTGCCACGCCTTTTCGAGCTCGTTTGCCTCTAATGCTGCTCTGCATGCCAGTTTTGAGGCCTCGGGAGAGGTGCCAGCGGCTGCCAGCGACAGCTGGAGCTGTGGATCCACGTTCAAAGCTGCACAGAGCTTGGTGGCCTCGCAAATAGCAGTATCGCGATCTAGTGAAGCCAAGGGGGCAAGCTCGGCCATTTCACACGATGCAAGCCCTTTTTGACCGCAGTACTCGAGCAGCAACCCCACTCCACGAGTTTGGGCATCCATATCAGTGCTGCAAACAAGGATATAAGCAGCCAGTAAAACCAGAGTCTTGTTGTGGCCAAACATCAGCGCATTGGCGATATTGCAAGCCTGCACACCAGAAATCCGGCGTTCGTTCGCCATTTGCATCACTGGTCTAACCGCTGCTGGCTGTCCATTGAGCAAACTGAGGTTTTGCCATGCGAATTTGGTGCCGCTTAAAAGTGCATGAAATGCGATAGAAACAAGCACCCCAAAGTCATTGTACACACAAGCACGAACGATGGCCGAGTCAGCAGCCAGGCAGAGCGCTTTGGCGTAGTTTGATTCGCTGGAACATGCCAACACAAAGTGCAGAGTTTGGGCAACAGTTTCGGCGCTTTGTTTGGCAGAATGGGCCATGTAAAATGCGCCAAGAGGGGTTGGGGTGCTAACAAGCTCGAGATCAGGCTCTGATGAAAGCTCAGTTAGCAGTGAGTCGATATTGGGACGTGGAATTAACGAACCAACGCTCAATTGGGCATCCTGAACGATAACTGCCAGCTCGTGTTCTGAGCCGCCGTTGGCAACAAACTCGTGCAGCTGTGTTTGCGAGCATAAACTGAGCTTGGACCAGTACTCTTGTGCATTTGCAAGCTCCTCACCATTCATTTTATTGCTTGTTTCAACAACAGCCAGGCCTGTTTCGTTGATAGCCCAAAACTGGTTGGGGGCACAAAGCTTGCCGCCCAGCACATCAACGCCTGTTGCAAGGGCATCATCACCGCTAAGTTTCCAAACCTGGTTATCCCATGAAGCCCAGATCTCAAAGTTATCGCTGCCATTCACAACGAGATCGAGTCCAGTTAGGTTGCGTAAATTACCGGTAAATCCTTGGCGCGGAGCAGCTACAGTGCGCTTGAGCACCAACGAGCTGTTTATCCTGTAGATACTAAACTGCGCATGGCCGTTTTCGTCGTCCAAAATAGCGTAAACAGCTGCATGGCTGCCATCAGCCGAAACAACCACATGTGCGCCTGTATGCTCGTTTTTGGCCGGCAGACCAGCTGTTTGGCCAATTGCGGACTCACTGCTGCGCGACCAGAGCTTCACAGTGCCGTCCACCGAAACTGAAACGATGTTGTCGCCACTAGCAGCCACCGAAAGCGGCGCACTTAACGCCAAACTACTATCGCCCGTAAGATGCGCAATTTTCGGCCTCCGGAGCCAGCTGCCCCAGCCGGTGTTTGATCTGCCATTCAGATCATCCAACTTAAGGAACGAGAGCTGCCCCAGCGGCTCGTCGCGGCTCAGAGAGAGCAGGGAACCGTCCATACAGCCAACTGCAAGCTCGCATCCGGGGCCGTTTTTGGCATATGGCGGGAGCGTTGCCAGGACCATTGGCGGCACGTTGTTGGTAGCGGTAAGGTAGCTAGCAGTACAGCGTACTTGCAGCGGTGCAGCGCTCGACAGCAGCGAGTGCGGAAGCTCGATCGTGTAGAGCACATTTGTTTCAGCGATGATATCAACATAAACTGCCTGGTCGGTGTGCGTAAAGGTGATACACTTTGCCAGAGGCCTTAGTGCACTCACTACCTCTATTTTGTGCACAAAAGTATGCTCGCTTTTGTTCTCCAGCGATAGGGGGAAGAGCGAAAGGCAGCATCCTCTTAGTCGCCAGGCCAGCGGAGTTGCAGAGCCGGTAACGATCCCTGCGTCGTCGCACTCGTCAAATACAGTGCTTTCAACGTTTTCTACATCTGCCAAATGACTCTGCCGTCCAGGAAGCGCCAGCGCGACCCGCAAAGCACGCGGAAACGCCGGTAAATCTGGAAACTCTGTAGCCTGTAGCATGGACAAATGCTGACACATCGAACGACATCACAAAAGTCGTGAACTTGTGGAGAATCCAACATTTAATAAGATGTACATAAATTAGCCTCTATTCCATGTATTTCCAGAGCCCTTGGCGTTGCTTTCGGTGAAATCGTCCCATCTGCGCTGCTTCATCGTTTGGGCATCAGCAACAGCATGGTCGTCCTCATCATCGCTCTCCTTTTCTGGCTCCGGCCGCGCCTGCGCAGCTTCTATCATTTCCTGTGTAGCCAAATCCTCAACATAAAGCATAGGAAGCGTCTGGCCCGTGCCGTACACCGACGCACGCGCGGCCATACGCGTTGTAAGCGTGAAAGGCTGCATTATCTTGCCGCCAGCACCCAAAACTTTGGATGTATCGTTCTTTGCATTGGGCTGATCAACACGCACAGAAGCGAAAAACTCCTTTTCACGCTGCTGCCGGCGTCTCTCAGCCACTTGTTCGTCACGTTCATCAACAATTTCGTCCTGAACAATCGCATGGACCTCGCCAAAAGTGGGCCCGTCGTTGCCAAACGCAAACTGCACTACTGATTCTGGTGGGGATTTTAAAAAGGCATTGAGCAGTGTCCGTTCTGGTTTTAATGGTGAAAGTGCCAAGTCCTGTTGTGATTTCGTTGCATGTTTAAGCCCGGCATTTAAAATTTCCAACTCGCGGCGGCTAGAGGCAATTTCAGACCATGCTTCAGCATACTGTACTTTGAGCATCGCAAGATTAGCCAGCCTTCTTTCCTCCTCGCCGTCTCCTCTTTTCTCGGCCAGATCAGCAGCCATGTTCGCTGCCTCGTGTGCTTTTTTTTTAAGCCGCAAAAACGCATCGATGTCCCTTGTCAAAGTGGGCTTGGACCTGAGAATGGCAAAGAGCTTTTCGATATCGTAGATTCCAGCCCCGCCCTGCGCGCAGCACTCTGCAACTGCTTTGGGTACCAGCTGCCCAATGTGCAGCCGCTCACACTCAACCACAAAGTCGAGGTATAGCCGCAAATTGCTCCGCACAACGCCGGTCCGGCCAGCAAGGGCACTGCCGCTCTGGATCGGGATCCGCTCAAACACTAGGGCTAAAAGATAATCCAGATCAAGAAGCGGAAGCGATGCAGTGGGGATATCATCCAAACTCTCGCTGCTTTCAAAGATCCCGAGCGCATCGACTTGGTTCATCAGATTGGCTATGAGCCGTACAGCACGCTGCTGGGTCTTTACCAGTTTCTCGCTTCCAGGACTGTAGTTGCCCGACCTGAGCTCATCAATCAGTTTGCGCGCCGTTGCATGGTCGCCTGCAAGGCTATTTTCCATCTTTGGAGGCCAGGCAGTTTGGTTTCGAATTGAAGTTTAGAATTCAGAGGTATTAGTTCATGTGGTCCATTCCTTACCCTGATGTTTCACTACCCCTACCCTGATCTCAACCCTGGCAAACCCTCTCCACTCACCCCGCGCCAAGGTCAGTAACTGCTTCCCCTCGTCTTTCGCACTCCAATGAGCCTCCCGCCAACTTACGACGTTTCCGACAAGTCCAATTTCGGCTATGATACAGTCCACCGCCGCCTTTTGACTGTCAGCGCCGAGGCACTCCAGAATCTCGATGCAGTTGCTGCGGCGCTGCCTGATTCTGATCCCCGCAAAGCAGACGCCAGTTTGGTCCGCCAGAGCCTTGAGAAACTGGACAATGATGTTCGCAGCGGCAAGGAGCTAGTGCCGCTGGAACCTGTGCATGCTGACGGCCGCAAATCCAGCATTCACGAGCTGTGGAACTCGGCTTTGAAGCTTGCTGCTGCCGAAATCCCTGAAAATACCAAGCTTACTTGGCACCACGGGCCCTGGCTTATCCTCGAGTGTCTTTTTTACCGCGAGCTTGTTGCCTGCTTCCAGGATGTTGACTCGTGGAAGCAGTACGATATCTTTTCCATTCCCAAGCAGTCGTTGTTTGCCCAATCATCTTACGGCCTTGCTGCGCTTGCTCAATGGGCCGATATCATGAGCCATCAGGTCAAGGCTGCTGCTGAACTGCCCGCCAAAGAGCGTGTAGACCGCGTAAAGGCTGTTGTCCATGAGGCAATGCAGCTTGCTCTCTGGGGCAATGCTACTGATCTTTCGCTGATCAGAGACTGTTCTGAGGAGGAATTGAAGAAAATCCAGGATGCAGAGGCTCTGGAAAAGGCGCACCGCGTGCTCGTTGACGATTTCGAAAAGATCTGGCTCCGTTTACATAGCTCACAGGGCCAGCGTGTTGATATCGTGCTTGACAACTATGGTTTCGAAGTTTGCACTGATATCGTGCTTGCAATGGTTCTCCTCGACTCTGGTTTGGTCAGCCAGGTGGCGATCCACCCCAAATCGTGTCCCTGGATGGTCTCAGACGTCACCATGGAGGACTGGCTCATTCTGCAGCAACAGATGGCCGATCCCAAGGTGTTCCCACTTGAGCGCGAGAGTATCGACAAGCTGCTGAACCGTTTGAGGGAATACGAGGAGCAGGGACAGATTGTGCTCCGCTACAGCCCGTTCTGGACCACTGCAGAGCCGTACCGCTTCATTCAGCCCAACGGTCCAGATGCTGAGGCCAAGAGACTGTACGAGTCGTTCAGCGACAGTGCCCTAGTGATCTTCAAGGGCGATTTGAACTACCGCAAGCTCATGGAGGATAGACAATGGGAGCCTACCACTCCGTTCAAGACCTCGCTGCGTGATATGGGGGCCACTGATTTGCCGATTGTGTCGCTGAGAACCGTCAAGAGCGATCCTGTGGTCGGCGTTGCTGCGGGCGTTGTTGAAAAATGCGATAAGGAGTACCAAGGCGACTCAAACTGGCGCTGGGTCGGCCAGTACGCTGTTATCAGTGCTAGTTTGCCATAATCTTTTAGATCTTGTAGGTAGGTTTAGATATGCTGCATATACATTTTGTGGACCCAAAAAAAGTCAGGTGACTTTCCTCCCCCATGTCTTCGGCGGTGTACTACAAGTTCAGGTCGCAAAAATCACCGTCGCGTGCCCTTTTCGATGGTACTGGCATCTCTGTTTTTGATTTGAAACGTTCTATTATTGCTGCAAACGCGCTGGACGCCACTGCGGACCAGTTTGAGCTGAAACTCACGAACCCAGACACTAGCGAGGAGTACACCGATGATTCAGAGGTAATTCCGCGCTCCACATCGGTGGAAGCACGCAGAATGCCGATTGCACGGCATAATACGCGTGACTCTGCAACGAGGTACGTCTCTGGGCAGATGGTTGTCAATGCACGCAACGCTGGCCGCCGTGAGGACTCTCGCAAGCTGGACATGGCCAGCACCTCAACCAGCGCTGTTTTGCAGCCGGCTAACAGTGGGAACAACGTTGCTGGTGTGTCTGCTGGTGTTGGCGGCACTGCTGGCGGCGACGAAGAGTCTCAAATGGCAGCAATGTTCCAATCTCAGGGCGAATTATGGCAGCGCACTCAGGAAGAAATGGCGGGCAAAGCGCCAGTGTACAACCCGCGCGCAGTAGCCGCAGCGCCCGAAAGGCCTCCCCCCAGCGGCTACGTCTGTCATCGGTGCGGTCAAAAGGGCCACTGGATCGCTCAGTGTCCTACTCTTTCTGATCCAACATGGGAAGCCAAAAGAGTAAGAAGAACAACAGGAATCCCGCGGAGCATGCTTCGCACAGTGGCAAAACCCGACGATGTTGAAGGCGGTGCGTACATGGTAAACGCAGACGGTGAGTACGTTGTTGCAGTTGCCGACGATAGATCGTGGCAGGATTACCAGCGAAAACAAAAAGAACTTAGTGAAAAGACCAAGCAGGAAATCCCACAAGAACTGACATGTCCTCTTACGCACAAACTGATTGAAACCCCAGTGAAAACACCCTGCTGCGACCTCACTTGCTCTGAATCTGCAATTACCGATTTGCTGATTGGATCGGACTTTGTCTGTCCCAAATGCGGCAAACAAAACATTTATTTGGACCTTTTAAAGCCGGACAAGGAAATGGAAGCCAAAGTAAAGCAGTTTGTGGAGGGAGATCCTGTTGCTGCTCCTGCAACTGGTACTGCTAACAATTTCTTTCCGTTTATGATGCCGTTTATGATGCCCAACCAGTCGCAGCCACAAAACCAGAATCAAGACCAACCTCAAAGCCAAAACCAGGGCCAGTATCAAGATGATGACGATTATAACGACAGTTACAGCTCCGGTTCAGGCAGCGACTTGGATTCAGAGCATGAAATTGTAAGCGGAACAAAACGGCCGACTTTAAGGACTACTTCTTCAGAAAACGAGTCGGATACAGCTGAAAAACCGAAACGTAGAACTCGCGGTGGCCGTCGCAAGAGAAGACGGAGAAACTGAGCGGAATTCGAATAGTTGAGGAAGAATTATTTATTGTCTAGACATTTATAGGGAAATTTTCTATGGTCCTTAGTTAGGATGCATGGGATAATTATTTGTTGTTTTTTGGATATATTAAATTTGAAAATCTGTATGGTCTTTGATTAGGATGCATGGGAGAATTATTTGTTGTCTGGTTTACCATATTTGATGTGAGAATTCGTATGGTCTTTGGTTAGGATGCATAGTACCAGTAAGGTTTAATTTGTAATGTGTAATATGACACTGGTTGTGCTAAATTATTCTACTAAAAGTACGCTAGGAGTACACAAACGATTCTAATATCTGTTTAAATATCTACACCCTACGGTTGATCAATCCTATCGACTTGAAATTTCAGTCTGATAATTATAGCACATGCACGCCATGCAGCCATGCAGCCACGCAGCCACGCATACGTTTTCTAACTCGCATGTGGCGGTGCACATACTTCGCTGCAGTGGCTGCATGTGGCGGTGCACGTACCGGGGCGATGGGGGCGCACTGCGCATTGCGCCATGTGGCTGACATGGCTGGTGGCTGGCGTGGCGCGAAATTTATTTCTAGTCGTCGTGGCGTCTTCTTTCGCGCTTCGTGTCATATTTTTTTCAAGATGAACTCACTCATTGGAATGGCCTCTACCGTCAGACTGCCTACCGTCAATGGCGTTTCCTTCGAGCCTGAAGCCCTTCGTGGCCGTCTTTCAAATGTCCGTGGCCCGCGCGACTTCTTTGACCTGAGCCGCACCTCTCGGCCTCAGGGACTGATTGATGCTCAGAGCCGTATTGGCTTCAATTTGAGCTACTTTGCAACCAACTACATGCTTATTATCCTTGCACTGGGCGCCTACTCGCTCCTCACCAACCTGATGCTCCTATTTGTGATCGTTTTGGCTGGCGCTGGCTTCGTTGGCATTGGTCTTTTGCAGGGCCAGGACTTGGTGCTTCCCTGGGGCACTATCATCACTTCCCAGTCGCTTTACTTGGCCTTGGGAATCATCACGGTGCCCTTGTTTATCATTGCATCGCCGCTGAGCACTTTGTTCTGGCTCGTTGGCGCTTCGGCCCTGATTGTTTTGGGCCATGCAGCGATCATGGAAAAGCCGCTTGCTAGCGAGTTTGGTGGTTCAGAGGTTTAGACTATAATTTATTAGGTTGGCTTTGTTAGTATTTCCATCAGTACCACGCCTTGTCAGAGGCGAATTCTCAGCAGAGTCTCGTAAAGCGGACTTTTCAGTTGACCGTCGTGAGTGTGGGAAGCATCACTGGACTTACCTTCAGTTAAGTTTGTGTCATCAAGATCAGACATATGCTTGTATAAAACATCATCAGCCGGTGCGATTGTCAAAGCACAGAGAGAGACATTATTTCTAGTTGTTAGTACTCAGAAAGGCATGAATGGTATTAAAAATAATGTATCTTCAACGGGAAACCCGTATTCAGACTCGTCATCAAGAATCATCACTGTTACTTACCGTTAGGCACCCGCCAATCAGAAATAGTGTCTGCTTTGGCTTGAAATGCATCACCTTTTTTTCCTGGTATAAATTGTCCTGGTCTGTTAGTGTCTGTAACGAGGGGTTTCTAAGCCCTCTTAAAAGCCTGTCACTCATCTAATATCAGTGCCCAGTGCTATCAATCATCATCCATACCTGTAGGGTTAGCATCAGTTCATAAAACCGTTTCTCAACAAGTAGTTTCTGTAGTAATTCCAGCTTAGTTTTTAAGCATCATCTGCACACTTACCTTTGCTTTGCCTGCGTTAGCTTGCCTCAGAAATGCCTTTCAGATCATTATAGGTCACAAACTCTAGTTTGATTTGTGTGCATTGATCATCTTTGGAAAAACTTACTATTCTGAAGTTGGAAGATATGGGGATAGTTTTCAGTGCCTTTTAAAGAGGTAAAAAATGCTGACACATACAATACACAACTCAAAATTCTTATGTCACTACCACTAGTCTACGCTGAGTGATCCAATGGCTGGAAATCAAAGTCGAGATCATCGCCATTGGGGAACCATCCAGTTGTAGCTAAATCGACCTTCCCGCCGGGCGTGATCTCTATTTCATCACTTAATTTATCGATTTGTCTTTGTGCTGCGGGTCGAGGCGAAACTTTGCCCCCAGAACCGAGCACGCGCCACCAGGGAACGTTTGTAGTGTTGTAAACAGCTGTGGGGCTGGTAGCCAAATGCTTCAAAGCATAGCCTGCCTGGCGAGAATTGTCGGCGTTTCCGGCAAGAAATGCCAAATGTCCGTACGTCGTTACTTTACCCCTGGGGATCTGCTGCGTTAGGTGGTAAATAATTAGGTGGAATTCAAGTGATTCTTGAGAGCCCGCACCGTACATGGTGATGGTAGGTAAAACAAACAGCTAAAGCCATAATTTAAGGTGCTATAGAAAGCGCGAATCTCGCACGTTATACTAGAGTACAAAGCGCTCGAAACTTCAGCACTGAGGACGTGATTAAGCGGCCAAAAACAGTGAGATATAAATGCCAAAAAGGAGCTTAAAGCTTCAACTTAGTACGGCGCCAGTGGCGACGCTTGTAGTTCCACCGGATGGTGTTCTCGGTCTTGACACGAGCAAACATGGGCACACGGCCAGTCTGCTTGGCCTTCTTTGCCAGCTTAAGCTTGGTTTGCAATGTCTTCTGCGATGGCATTGGTGAGTCCCTGGCGTGCGCGCGCGCTCGTCTCGACACTGGGGGCAGAGTGGCAGTTGGGACAGTAGGGTCTAGCCCTAGGTGTGTGTATATGTGTGTGTGTGTGTGTGTGTGTGCTGAGGGGTGGGTGGATATGTATGTATGCGTGTGGCGTAAGGTGGCTGTGACAAATTATTTTTATCTCTAATAAAATGTATATAAACTTTACAGGGTTTATGTGGCTGCGTGGCTGTATGCAGAATCATGCGCCCGTATCATACAACACCACATTCTCTGTTTTTGTAGAGTAGAGCAATAAGAACTGGTTTCGAGAGGCCTCGGTGCTAATCTTTGACTGTAGGTTCATAATATACGCCTTTTGGTTGTTAGATAGCGGTGCAACTCTCCGTTTCCATTCGTCCTGATTGTGCGGGCTCACCTCAGTGATAGCGTTGAGTACATCGTCTCTGAGATCCACGCAAACCAATGTTGCAGAAGCAAGTTTGCTCAAGTAAGTTTGTCTGGCTTCGTTAGCAGATTCTTCAACAACCCATTTGTTCTTCTTCCCACCCCGGCCTTTGCTTTGTTCGCCGTATACAACCAAACGCTCTGGATCTCCAATAGACTCTGACCCTTGGTTTGTAGTATTGGAATTTGGCGTGGTTTGCTCCTGGATATGGTGAATTGGTACTGGTTGCTGAGAAATATGCGACTCGGATGAAATTGCCAGTAGAAAGGGAACAAGCTCGTCTACTGCCAAATCGACATCTGGGAATGCCATCCCGTCTTCGCCCTTTCCAGCTCGTTTAACACGCAGCGGCCGGGCTCTGCTCTGCTGAGACGATGCGTGGTGCTGCTTGACAACCACAACCGCTCGAACACCTTCGCGCTCTGCACGCTTCATCAACTCATCAGTAGAATGCAAGTGCCGCACAATATCTGCTGAGATGCCTGAATTCCGTAGTTGATTGACGATCTTTTGGCACGCACTCGAGAAACTCTGTTCGGAGAAGCTTGTTACCAGACAGACACACCGCGGGCGCAAAAACCCTTGCTGAAGCAACACCGACTTTGGTAGTTTCGAAAAAATTGCAACGCAGCGGTCGATATCCATTGTAAAACCTACTGCACGAGCAATTGGAGTTTTTGAGTCGAGCACAGAGTGCCTGAAACTGCGCACGAGGCTATCATAGCGGCCGCCAAATGAGATTGGTATTTCTTCGCTGCCTGTATTGTGGACAAGCTGGAACATGATCTGAGACTCGTAGAACTGTGGGCGGTGGTTTGCCAGAGGTGCAAAATAAAGAGGAACACGTACTCCGAGTCGCTGAACGGCATCGCAAATAGCCCTGACATACATCCGGGCCTTTTTCAACTGTTGTGCGAGTGCTTCACCAATCTTAGTGGCCAGTAAGCTCTCGGAACCAGGGTTCAGCAGCTCCTTAAACGCCAGCTGCTCTAACAAATCAACTGAGGTAGCAGCGATAGCAGATTGTGTAAGAACGTTGTTTCTATCGGCCTGACTTACTGGCCCTACACCTGTTTCGCCAATTAACGACAAAGCAATAAGGTGGTGAGGAGGCTGGACGCCTGCAAAATCAAGTAGAGCACGCAGAATGTCGGTATGGTTGATTAATACACTGAGATTCTCATTAGAAAAGCCCGGTAAAGCTAGTGCCGCTTCAACCATTACCTGTATAGTTTCAGCATCGGCCGCAAGTGCATTAACTGTTTCGTCGCTTCCGACCATATCATACGATATCTGACCGCAGGAGTTGGGGTATTTGCCAGGTGATTTCGAAGTAATTGACGACCAGAATACTGTTCCGGCCGTATAGGTCTTGGCAAACTCATCTGGGCCCTGCTCAGCCAGTCTCCTAGCCAATGGCAGAGTCATATCTCGCGGAAGCTGCAGTATATTTCCCTGTCGGTCGATCAGTTCCACGACCTCATGCTCGGGGTACAGTGCCGATTTAGGCAGCATCTTTGGCCTAGAGGTGCGGTCCTCAACTGCTCCGTGAAGATCAAATATCTGTCTGACACGCGAAAACGTCTCATTTTCTAGCAAAAGCTCACTCAAGCTAGCACAGGGCCGTTTGCGGTCATAGAGCACGAGCTGTGGTGAGAGCAATGGCTGGGAGAAGAGGGCATTGCAAACCTGTCTAACTGTTTCACTTGAGGTTGACTGGGACGCTGCCAGCAGCGTTTTCAAAGCCTCCTGTAGCGCGAGGTCCTCACCTGAAGAGGGAATCCTGCCCGGTTCAAGCAACTGCTGAGCGGAGGGCCGGGCAGCTGGGTTGTGGTCCAAAAGCTGAGTGATTACGCCTTGCTCCAAACTGAACTTGCGAGTGTGTAAGAGCTGGGGAGGTAGCCTAGGTGGAGAGAGCCGCAATGCCTGTATACTGGCTACGCGTTCCATCTTAGTTTCCATTGGGCAGCACATCTCGAAGAAAATAATTCCCAGAGAATACATATCGACTTTTTCATTGTACGTTGCTCTTCCGGCATTTCTGCTAGCAATTTCAGGCGCCACATAGAGCGAGGTGCCAACTCCCGTAGTCATCTCTTCAGTAGATTGGAGATCCTCACTTGAACCAAGAACGGGTGCCTGAGATCCAACTGATCTTGCCAGTCCAAAATCACCAATCTTTACGTTCCTGTTCTCGTCAATGAAGATGTTTTTGGGTTTCAAATCCCGATGGATAATGCCATCGCTGTGGATGTAGCTCAGAGCATCGAGAATCTGTCTGAAAAGTCGCCAGTACTCTGATGAACTCTGATGCAATCCATCTCTGATTAGATCGGCCAGAGTATGGTTTTCACAGTACTCCATCTGGATATAAAGGGTGCTTTTGCTTGAGACAGGTTGGGGAGGCACTGAAAACGATGGTGGGCCCGTATCCAGTCCCGTTGTAGTCTCAGGATCTGCGAATGTGGCCATATCTCCTGAACTGGCTTCGAACTGGACAAAGTTAAGGTCTTGAGGCTGGGCCGGCTGCCGCAGCGACGAGGAGAATGAGACTGTTCGTGAGAATGTCCGGGAAATACTGCTGCTCACGCTGACCGCCACTTCGTCGTCGGAATTGCTATAGTCGCTGCCCTGACCGCCGCTTGTAGTTTCAAGCCAAACAGTGTAGTATCTTACAACGTTGCTGTGGTTGAGTCTGGAAAGTAGTGCAACTTCCTGAAGAATATGGCCCAGTGTTTGCGTTGTTGCCTGAATTTTTTTCACTGCATAAACTCTACCGTCAAGCTTGTTGCGAGCCTTTACCACCTGTCCAAATCCGCCACGGCCCAAAACGACTATTTCGTCAAAATCAGTTGTGTACCGGCTCTGTGCACCAGAGTGGCTGGCAAAATCAGCTCTTGCAAGCGAAACCGAGGATGTTCTAAGTCGCCGAGCAGCGCCTGACCCCGAAACGGTCTCGTTGTTATCGTCTTGGCGCAAAAACTGAGCAGTCAAAAGCTCGAATGCCGTTGGTCTCTGTTGTGCTCCCTGCTTGAAAATAGGTTTGAGAAACTGCGTAACGGCAACAGGCCAGTCCTGGCGCAGTACAAGATCCAATGGAGCCAAATCTCCGCTGCACGGGCCCAAGAGCATCTGCAAAACAAGGGTGCCAAATTGCCACACATCGGTTTTTTTGGACCGTTCAGACATTGGCATTGGCTCCCAAACAGAGTTATTGCTGGGTCGGCGGCTGGAATCGCAAAAAGATTTGCGCTTGTCACACGAGATCATCCACTCGACACGGTGGCCATAGCCAGCATGGGTCAGAGTCACTGCCTTTTCGCCTGTTTCTCGCCGTTTGTGAACTACTACGTTCGTTGGTCTTAGCGAGCCGTGAATCTGGCCATGTCTGTGCAGAGATTCTAGTGCCTCTAAAATCTGGATAGACCATGCTCTTGTGAGCTTGACGTCTAACGAACCAACAGTTTCCAACAGGTCTTCAATTGTGCCCAACGTGCTGTGCAGAGTCAGAAGCGTAATTTGCCAGCCGCGGCGCTGATTGGTCTGAACTGGAGCTCTCCGCAGTGTATACTCAACCAATTGAGCTAAATGTGGATGGTGTGGTGCGTTCAGTGCGGCAGTAAGCTCAGTTTCGAGTCGCTGGAGACACTGGCGCCCTTCATTTCCATCCCAAATCTCGCTAACAAGGTCAACATAAGTATGCAGTAAAACCAATGGCTCATCGTCGTCTGAAACAGTGGGGAATACAACATGCGCTCTACCAAAGGGGCAAACATCAACAGAATATCCCTTGACGGCCCGCTGAAACTGCGCAATGCTTCCATCTGGCCGCCGGACTTTGAGCGTTCTGTCAAACGCAATGACATGCTCATCAGCTACAATTGAGTGTTCTGGCTCTGGTTTTGCTGCTATTGCTGGTTCCAGCTCGGCTAGTACAGCTTCTTCTAGCCGCTTTTTCCTGCGTAACTCCTGCTGTTCAGCTTCTCGCTGAGCAACAGCTGCCGCTGCCTCTTTCTGCTTTTGCTTTTCTTCGGCCCTACTCAGTCTGTCTTGTTCCAAAGATGGTGTCTCATCCATTCGAGCGAAATCATCGAGCAAGGCCTGCAAGTTCGACGTAATCTCAAACACCATTTCTTGGCCAAGTAGCTCCTTGGCAGTTGCATCGACTTGTTTCTTGACTGCCTCCAATTGCCGCGGGTGCAAAGAGCTGTGCGCCGAAACTACAATGTTCGGAAGGGATTTTGGGTACGAGGCTGTAAAGGCGATAGTCAATTCAACAAAGATGGGGCTATCAGCATATTCACTCGATGGTTTTAGCTTGATTGCGAACCGTGGAGGTGGATCCTTGTTCCAAACGGTCTGACCAAGCGGAGGAAGATCTCTAAAATCATCAAGATAGATCGCTCGCAGTGCCTCTACCTCATTGCTCTGGGCTTCGGCGAAGGCACCGTTCATGAGCAGGATAAATCTGGTGTATTTGATATATAACATAGACGAGCTCCGGTTGTTTCAGGGCTAGGGTAAATCACGTCTTCGTCTAACGGCGGTGCTCACGATCTGCAGCCTTTAGGCCAGTTAACTAATGTGTTTTTAGTATTAAACTTGGTTATGGGCATGTCTTCCAGGCATCAAGAGTATTCAGCTTGTCGATTCTTTATCTTCAATTGGAACATGGATCAGGAACAGAGAATCAACGAGGGCAAGGGTATATTCTAGTGGTCAAAGAATTCAGAAATCTGTTCTGGCTGAATCCGGTGCATAATCACCTTCTTCTGTCCACGGTTTTCCATGTGAACAACGGGCACGTCAAACACGTATTTATTAAGCCATTCTAGGTTCTCCGGTAAGGCAATGTCCACTTCGCTATACTTGACTTTCAATGTATCGCACGCAGGCTTGACAACAAGCTTTGCTGTGTCGCACAGCCCGCAATTTGAGCGTGTAAATAGTGTGAGCGAGCGGTAAATAGCGAAACTGGGCCGCATTATCAAGTCTTTGGCTAAAAACACCAGATGGTCCCAATACGGGCTTATGTAGTGGTGACGCGGCTGAATGCAGACCGTGCATAAGTATGCATCTATATCAAAGAAATCACTACGAGAATCCATCATCTGAATCAAGCCCGCCGTCCAGCATGACAATATCATGAACAGCAGTGCTGGCATTTGCAGCTGCAGTCCGAGCTGGAGCGCGTCTTGTTGGCGCAGCAGCAGCTGTTCTGGTAGTTCTTGCCCTCTTTGGAGTGGCCTCGTCAATAACGACGGGCATTGACTTGGCAGTTTTTGTAGTTCTCGCTCGAGCAGCAACACCAACTGTGGTACTTTTGGGAGCAGCCTTTGCGGCTACAGTCTTTGCACCTCGTTTGGCCGGCACAGTAGGCGCTGGTGCAGCTGAATTTACCAATAGCCTGGCCCTGTTTTCGTCAATTTCCAGCTTCACATGCAGATCCTCGGCCAGCGCAGATCCCACAAATTCTGCCAGCGCTCCTTTATCTTCTTTATCGACAAATCGCCCCACTGCTTCATCCATTCCTTCCTCAGGCAAAACAGACAGCGTTTGATTCTGCAAATACTCCTTCACCAGTGTCGAGAGCTCCAGTTTCTCCAGTGCTTCTGATGCAGCAACAGCTGCATTTCTTGACTGGTCTGTGCCACGTTTCTTTGTCTCTTTTGTCTGCTCTCTTTGCTTGCGTGAAAATGCAACAATATCATTAACATTCGCGACGCGGCCCTCGTAAAGATTGGAAATTCTACGCGGGTTTTCAAGCTCATAATCGTCAGTGTACTCAACCCTCACTCTAATTAGTGGAAGAGTAGTGTTTTCACCCTGCTGCAAAGTATGGGTTTCAATAAGCCTGTCAATCTCGTTCATTATAATTTTTGTGGCTTCGTGTTTGGTGTTGCGTGATGGCGTTAGCATGTCCAGCAGGCTAATCGTGCTCATTGCAAATGGTCTCACTGAGCGAAGCGGAATTGGTGTCATTTTCATCTCACGATTACGGATTTTCAGGAGAGCGACATGCTTTTGCAACGTTTCTCCTTCTGAAAGCGAAGTGGCAACGGTGCTGCCAATCTGGAGCACCGCAAACCCTCTTTCTGGGTTGTGCTCAAGCGCTGGCCGACTGTCGTGCTCGTGGCCCCATAAAACAAGGTCCAAAAATGCCGGCAAAAATCTCTCAGGTATAAAGTTTGTCGGAGAATGCGCTGCCCTGTTCTGGTGTATACACAAAATGCTGTAGTAGCTGCCTGCATCCTGTGCAGGTCTTAAAAATTTCACTTTGCCGTCTCTAAACGCACGGTGCATCCTCTCATCGCGAACACTTGCCAGACCGTAAAGAGCGAGCTTGGTGTTGCCCTTGCGAATCAGGATAGGCTCCACAACAATGTCGTCGTTGTTGGGAATAGACCCAAAATGGTTCAGCAAACCAGCTGCTGCCAAAACGTCCATTGGAGCCACAGTTCCGACACCAGCCATGCCTCCAGCATCGTCATGATTGCCAGAAACAGCAAATACAGGTAGGGAAACATTCAGATTGGGGTCCTGGTAGTTTAAATGATCGAAGTCAGCATCTGGCGTCAAGGGCCCATGTGACAAGCATTCGAGCGCTATAGGGTTATCACCAAAACAATGCCTTCTTAGAGACCTCATAACATCAAAAAGTGATTTGCGGGAAGGCCTGTTGATGTGGAACAGATCTCCGCCCTGCAAAACTGCATCCGCCATGTGTTCATTTGCCAAGGCCAACGATTCGTCGAATGCGAGCGCAGCATCATTTCCGCGCACCATATCGTTCTCCTCGTACCCAACATGGTTATCGGTTGTGAAAAGCAGCGTTATCGTGTTGGCGGCATCGCCATCTGAAGCCATTTTAACTGACCAAAGTTACCCCAAACGGACCCTCTTCTTCTGGTCGCCATCCACAGAAGCACCCAAAGGAGCCACAATGTACCCCATACACTACCCCAACCCTAGAATTTATGCCAGCGAGCCACAGCTGCCAGGTAAAAAAACCCCTGAAGTGCATATTTAAGAAGTCGAGAACGTCCGGCCTTTCAGATGTCATTCTCCATGATGCTCTCACCAATGTTCGTGAAGATGCTGTTTCAGGACCGCACGCTCGTGCTGGAGTATCTTGCAGGCTGCGCCCTAGCATTTATTGGCCTCTTTGTAGAACATGCTCTGCCAGTTAATGTTCGCCAGTTCCGGCTCGACAATCCCGCTATTTCCTACCCCTTTACAGTACATACTCAGGTCCCCGCATGGCTGTTGTTCCTTTTAGCGGTTTGGATACCGGCGATACTGGTTTTCCTGCTGGCAATGGAGCCTGGCCCTAGCGAAGCAAATAATGCCAGCAGCGCAGAAACCGCTTCAAATCAGAGCCAGTACAGAAGTAGAGTACGCCATGTTGCCGGATTTGTGCTTTGTATTGGCGTTGTTGCGTGTGTTACAGGCCTCTTGAAGCACGCTATCGGTAACGAGAGACCTGACTTTTTGGCACGGTGTATTCCCAAGAAATCAGCAGACGTTCACGCATACCATGGGTTTGAGGTCTGTACAACCACACACATCCACCGTTTGCACGAGGGTGTAAGATCTACGCCATCTGGCCATTCCTCTTACTCTTTTGGCGGCCTCGGCTACCTCACCCTGATGCTGTTGAACAGAGTCCGTGAACGCAGCAGAAGCCTGCGTGCTAACCCACTGGCAACATTGGCAAGTCTGCTACCTGTTGCGCTCGCATCTTATATCGCTATTTCGCGTGTTGTTGACTACAGACATCACTGGTACGATATTCTACTTGGAACGCTCATTGGCGCTGCGACGGCCTACGCATCTTACACATGCCATTCGCCTGCACCATCTGCGCAGTACCAGGAGATCTCTCCTCCAGCAACACCGCTTTCACCGCTTTCTGATTCTATAGTTTAGGTCTAGTTAAGTGACCACAAATGCTGGTCTGGGTCCTGGAATATACATCCATGTGGCGTGCCCATATGTGGCGCCAACACAACAATTGTGGCGACGATCAATAGCGACGCTTTGTCAGTACCCAGTTTCTCTCATCCAATGGCACCGAGATTAAAGGATCCTTGGGCTCGTCAAGAAGCCTGGCGCTACCAGGGCGCGTTCACCCGTGCCAACAGATTCAAGGGCTCGTTGCCCGGCTTGGGAACTGCTATCGTTGCTTTCACCCTCTTCAACGTCTACGAGTACATGAATGCAAAGCCTCACGATCACCACGGTGAGCACAGTCACTAATCTGTCTCGCTCCTGTTTGAACGCGGCACTAAATGCCTGAAAAAGATGGAGGCATGATTTTGCTGCTTAAGTCCAGGCTTGCCCTCTCTGGTCAAGCTCATCCCTGACTATTTTTAGGTATAATATGTATTACTCTCTTCGGCCCCTGTACGGAGCATTTTGCCGTATATGGAGGGTGGAGGCCTCGGCCGAGAGTTGCTGCCAGCAACTCGTGGTAACCTTGAGCCAGAGCCAGAGCTGATCTCTCCAAAATGCAAATCAAGAGTGTATGACAATGTCAAGTACACAATGGTTATACAACAACGCTGGTAGAAGACAAAAGGTTCAAGTTAATACAATAATAGCGCAATTTTAACAATCCAACATGCGATTAAAACTTGTTTTCTCCACCTCCTGCTTGTTTCCCCAGAAGGCTGTTAGCTCGAACCCAGCCAGGCATAATCCGAGAGGGCTAGGGTTGAACCTACCTGGTCTGTCAAATAAGCCGTCCGCTCGCTCGAACAAGCCAAATTATACACCCTTCAAAGTTGGCTCGGTTAAACACGAGTGAGATTTTGGTTTTGGCATGTGTTTTGATACTTTAGAATCTTATTGAGTAGATAACGCAACATTGCTAATGATTGCTCGTCTTGCTCTCCACTGTCGGGATTTTAGTTCTGCTGTTTAGGGGCTGAGGATCCGCATGTGCATGGTGACGCGCAGCAACTAAAGCCGGTTCTGGGAGAGCTGTAAATGCTCTACACAATATCACGATTATTGACAAATCATGCCGTATATTCGTGCTACTACTAAGAATATTATAACATTGTTCATGTAGCATGGCCATCAATTGCATGAAACATGGAAAGTTACCGTTCCTGACACCACTCGACATAACCCTTGCCTCTGCGGGGTACTGGCTTGGCAACCCGTAAAACATGAAGATCAATATCTGACCGTACTTGCCTATCTGTCAAACAGAAATAGGCAGCTTCAGTTTGATCATCCGGATTTTATCCAGCTTTTTCTGGCTCCAATAGAATTTCAACAACGAATATTTAGTTTGTGAATTTATTTTTTTAGTATTTAATAGCCCAGGTGATATGCAGACCTCATGGGCTGCGTCGGGTTTGCCAGTACGGGAACTGAACAACGAACTGCTAAGCCTTGTCTATGAAGCTTGCTATCTGGTTTAGTCAAGTAACGGTATGTGTCTATCAAGTGATACTTTTGTGCATACAATTTCTTGGCCGCTCGGCACGGGTATTTTAGAGATCCGAAATGCAGCCCGTGATTTATGCAGACTGGCGGTTTGTGGGCTTGATTTAAAAGCTGATTGTAAAACAACAGAACCACGGCTTATTGCCTAAATAAGTTCCCCGCCATACCATATAAGTAAAACCAATAATTTACACCCGAGTCAAGGCTGGTACAAAGGCATTTGACAGCACGCGCAGCAGGCGTCCGCATCTGGCCGCTGGCACTTATGCATGTACCTGCACAGCATGCAGTATCATTAACGCTGCATATCGGCTGCCTGTCTATAAAATATCCGAAAGTAAGACGACTTTGGCACCTTGAACTTGAACAAGCCCACTTATCTTCAGTAATGGAGGACAAATTGTCGTCAGACGCAACCAGTGATGCCGAGCCGGAAGGCACATGCACCTATACCGGACCCGACACTGAACGCATCCATAGGTTGGCCAGAGTTATGTCTTATGAAAGCTCTGTTAGAGGAGAATGGCAGAATCCCTTCGGCTCTGATATCACCGACAGCCGTTTAGATCCCAATTCTCCCGATTTCAACTCGAGAGAATGGTGCCGGAACATGCACAGACTGTTCCGGACCCACCCCGACAAATTCCCCTCGAAGAACCTGGGGGTATCGTTCAAAAACCTGAGCGCGCATGGCTATGGCACCGATGCACAATTTCAGCTCAATACATTGAATGCTGGCCTCTATGTCAAACACCTTGCACAGCAGTATCTGGGTGCAAAGACGCAGAATCGCGTTGATATTTTGCACCCTATGGACGGCGTGGTACATCCAGGTGAGATGCTCGTTGTTCTCGGCAGACCCGGTTCGGGATGCTCTACCTTTTTGCGCACAATTGCCTCTCAGACTTATGGCTTCCAGTTGGGTGAAGATTCTGAATTGAACTACAATGGTTTAACAAAGGAAAAAATCGCCGGCCCATTTAGAGGTGACGTGACTTATTGTGCTGAAAGTGAGCTGCATTTTCCTCAAATGACGGTTGGAGACACTTTGATGTTTGCAGCTCGCCTCAAGACGCCGCCTCACTTGGTCCCTGGTGTTAGTAGAGTGCAATATGCTGAGCACATGAGGGACATGATTATGGCCACTTTTGGCTTGAGTCACACCATGAATACCCGTATCGGTAATGATCTAATGCGCGGTGTCTCTGGTGGTGAGCGCAAACGTGTTTCTATTGCTGAATTGGCACTCTGCGGGTCGAGTCTTCAGTGCTGGGACAATTCTACCCGTGGTTTGGATGCCGCTACTGCACTCGAATTCATTCATTCAGTGCGCACATCCGCTGACATCTTCCAGACTGCCGCTCTAATCGCTGTTTATCAGGCTTCCGAGGAGATGTACAACGAGTTCGACAAGGCTATTGTGCTTTACGAGGGCTACCAGATCTACTTTGGACCTGCTAGAAAGGCTCGTCAATTCTTTTACGATATGGGATGGGAACCTAAGCCCAGACAGCCTACCCCTGATTTCTTAACTTCTCTTTCTCAGCCTAGCGAGCGTGAAGCGCGTCCTGGCTTTGAAAACAAGGTTCCACGCACAGCCCAGGAATTCTACCAGCGATGGCTCGATTCTGACTTGCACAAAGAAGTCTTGAGAGAGATTTCAGACTACGAGGCAGCTAATCCCATTGATGGCGAGACTTCTAAACAGTACACAGAAGCTCACCAGGCTGGAAAAGATCCCAAACTGCCGGCCCATGCTGCCTACACTGTTGGATGGCACTCCCAGATCAAGGCACTCACCATTCGTGGCTGGCAGCGCATGAAGGGAGACCCCACTATGCCGCTCACATCCATCATTGGTGACTTTGTGCTTGCTATGATCATTGCATCCATGTTTTACAATATCCCTGTTAATACTGGCTCTTTCTATCACCGTACTGCTCTTTTGTTTTATGCCTTGCTTTTCAATGCCATGAATTCCCTTCTCGAAATCTTTGCACTCTACCAGGCTCGTCCCATTGTTCAAAAGCACCATCAATACGCACTGTATCACCCTGCAATTGATGCAATTGCTAGTATTATCACTGAGCTACCAGTGAAACTGATCGTATCTGTTGTTTTTAACCTTCCAATCTACTTCCTCACAAATCTGCGCCGTGAACCGGGTAACTTTTTCTTTTATCTCCTTATTGGTTTCACCAGCACAATTGCAATGTCGCATGTGTTTAGAACCATTGGTGCTTTGACTGTCTCAATTGAACAGTCTATGATTCCTGCTCACGTTGTACTTTTAGTGCTCATCTTTTTCACCGGTTTTGTCGTTCCAGTCTCTAATATGCATGGCTGGTGCCGCTGGATGAACTATCTTGATCCACTAGCTTATGGCTACGAAGCTATGGTTGCTAACGAGTTCCATAACGTGGAATATCCCTGCTCTGATTTCATGCCCCAAGGTCCTGGCTACGAACTGGGTTCCCCGGGTACCGTTTGCAGCGTTGCAGGCTCAGTGGCAGGTAACTTGACGGTGCTTGGTGATACTTACATCTGGAAGTCATATCAGTACAAATGGAGCCATGCCTGGCGAAACTGGGGCTTCCTCTGCGCATTTGCACTTTTTTCGCTTGGAACTTATATGGCTGCAGTGTGGGTCAATCCTGGTGCTCGCACCAAGGGTGAGATGCTTGTTTTCCCCCGCAAAGTGTTGAAGAAGATGATCAAGGCAGGCTACTTCAGTGATGAAGAGTCTGGTGCTCGATCTGCATCTGAAAAGCCCTCTGTGGCCCACTCCGAGGGCGAAGATGCCGCAGACCACACTGAGGACCAACTCATTGAGGCTTCCAGCGATATCTTTTACTGGAAAGACCTATGCTACGATATTGAGATCAAGGGACAGACCCGGCGTTTGCTAAATTACGTTGATGGATGGGTCAAACCAGGCACTCTTACAGCTCTTATGGGTGCTTCTGGTGCGGGTAAGACGACACTGCTCGATGTTTTGGCCAACCGTGTTACCATGGGAACAGTTCAGGGCTCGATCTATGTGAACGGTGTTCCTCGTGGTAACTCTTTCCAACGAAGTACTGGCTACGTTATGCAACAAGATATTCATCTCAGCACCGCAACTGTTCGTGAATCACTGGACTTCTCTGCTCTTCTGCGCCAGCCACATAGCGTGCCCAGAGAGGAAAAGCTCAAATATGTTGCAAATGTGCTCAAGATTTTGGACATGGAACCATATGCTGATGCTGTTGTAGGTGTTCCTGGAGAGGGTCTCAACGTTGAGCAGCGTAAGCGTCTCACTATTGGTGTTGAGCTTGCTGCCAAGCCTAAGCTACTATTGTTTTTGGATGAGCCCACCTCTGGTTTGGATAGTCAGACAGCATGGTCTATTTGCCAGCTGCTCAAGAAGCTGTCCAATGCAGGCCAGGCCATTCTCTGCACTATTCACCAGCCCTCTGCTCTGTTGCTACAGCAATTTGACCGGCTTTTGTTCCTTGCAAGCGGTGGACGAACTGTCTACTTTGGCGATATTGGCGAAAACGCCAGTACTCTTACCGGCTACTTTGAGCGCAATGGTGCTGAAAAGTGTCCGCCCGAAGCAAACCCCGCTGAATGGATGCTTTCTGTTATCGGTGCTGCTCCGGGCTCTCATGCCGTTCATGACTTTGGTGATGTGTGGATCAGGTCTCCCGAACGCCAGCAAATTCGTAAGGAGATTGACGATCTGATGGCCAAATACGGTGCTTCTCCCGAAAAACAGGAGAATGACCCCGAAATGGAGAAGGAGTTTGCAGCTCCCTTGTGGACCCAGTACCTTTTGACCACCAAACGTACACTCCAGCAGCACTACCGTTCTCCTGGCTATATCTGGTCTAAGCTGTTCCTTACCGGTATCGGCGCTATCTTCAATGGATTCGTGTTTTACAAGGCCGACAACTCCCTTTCTGGTATGCAGAACATGATGTTTTCAATTTTCATGTTTACCACTATCATGAGTACTATTATCCAACAGATGCTTCCGTCGTTTGTCGAGCAGCGTAAACAATACGAAGCGCGTGAGCGGCCCTCCAAGATGTTCAACTGGCAGATGTTCTTGTTGTCTGCAATTACCGCCGAAATCCCATGGCAATCGCTCTCTGCTGTCATTGGCTATGTCTGCTGGTACTTCCCCGCTGGACTCTACGCTAATACCCGCTATTCAAATCAGTTTGTTGAGCGGACCGGTCTCGTCTTCTTCCTCATTTGGCTATTCTACATCTACTCTACCTCGCTTGGTCACCTTGCCATTGCAGGCATTGAGGATGCCGATACCGCCAGTAATATCGCAATGATGCTGTTCTTGATCACACTTATGTTCTGTGGTATTTTAGTGACCAAGAACGACATGCCTGGTTTCTGGAAGTTTATGTATCGTGTCTCGCCTATGACCTATTGGGTAGGATCAATTTTGCCTGCCTGTATTGCCAATGCTCCCGTTGTTTGCAAGGACTATGAATTTGTCACTGTCTACCCGCCCAACAACATGACCTGTTTAGAGTATATGGCTCCTTACATTGCCAAGGCTGGTGCCTACCTTCAGGATGACCTTGCAACCGACGTTTGCAAGATCTGTCAGCTCAGTTCCACCAACTTCTATCTTGAGAGTATCTACATGCCATACAAGTACCGCTGGCGTGATCTTCTCATCTTCATGTGCTATATTTTCATCAATTTCATGGGCGCTATTGCTATCTACTGGCTTGTTCGGGTTCCCAAGTCTTCAGACAGGGTGAAGACTGGAGGCGAGAGCGACGGCAGGGATATGGCTTTGGAAGAGCTCAATTCCAAGGCATAGTGTCTATTCGCATTTGCATTTAGTTCTTTTACATTTTGTAGTTCTTTTACATTTTGTATGCATAACTTGTACCGAGAATCCCATTCTATCAAAAGGTGAAAGCCCCGGACTGAATTGGAGACAGCCCATCCAACTCATATACAGGGCTAGGGCAGTTCCTCTTTCCACCAAGACAAGACTAAGATTCCATCCCCTACACTTGATACCCCAACCCTGTACTCTCAAAACTTTACCCCTTACCCACAGACATACTCTCTCTCTACCTCCCATCCTCTAGGGCTCAGGGCATCTCTCCCCCACCCTCCCCTCCAGACACGCACTCGCACCACCCCATCTAGGCTCGCGCGCGACCAACGCTCATTAACCATGTCTAGCAAGCAACAGGCCGGATCCAAATTCCGCGTCACGCTGGCGTTGCCAGTTGGTGCCGTGATGAACTGTGCAGACAACTCTGGTGCCCGTAACCTGTACGTCATCTCCGTCAAGCACTTTGGTGCCCGTTTGAACCGTCTCCCCGCCGCTGGTGTCGGTGACATGGTCATGGCTACCGTCAAGAAGGGTAAGCCTGAGCTCCGTAAGAAGGTCATGCCTGCCGTTGTTTTGCGTCAGTCCAAGCCTTGGCGCCGGAAGGACGGTGTCTTCCTCTACTTTGAGGACAACGCCGGTGTTATTGTTAACCCCAAGGGTGAGATGAAGGGCTCTGCTGTTACCGGCCCTGTCGCAAAGGAGTGCGCCGATCTCTGGCCCCGTATCGCCACTCATGCTGGTGTCGTTGTCTAGATATATATACACTAAGATTATCTATTCGGGTTTAAAAAAAAATATTCATATCATGCATACTTCCTGCATCTTCCTCTTATCGGACTGATCGAGTTTTTATATTTGAAAAAAGGATGGAGTTGGATTGGGACTATGTTCCGCTTGGAGACGCTACGGAATCCAGTGTAGAGCCGCTCAGCTTTGATGGTCTGCTTAATCCACCGCTCAAAGTGGCCCAGGATGGAGGCGCTACCGGCTGTGGAGGCAAATTATGGCCTGCAGGCGATCTACTGGCCCGCTACTGCCTGTTAAATCCTGAAATGTTGGACGGAGATATTGTCGAGCTCGGTGCGGGCACTGGGCTGGCTGGTCTGGCCGCTGCAAGGGCTGCAAAACCGGGGTCAAAGGTGTACATCACTGATCAGCAGGTTCTGCTGCCGCTTATTGAGAAAAACATCGAGGAAAACGAACTTCAGGGCAACAGCTTTGCAAAAGTACTAAACTGGGGCGAACCTCTGCCAGATTGGGCTGCAAAGCCAAGCCTAGTGCTCGCGGCAGACTGCGTTTACCTGGAATCCGCATTCCCGCTTTTGGAAACAACGCTTGTCGACCTGGCAAGGGCTGGTCCAAGGATATTGATGGCCTATAAGAGGCGTCGTAAGGCCGACAAACATTTTTTCAAAGCAATTAAAAAGAAGTTTGATGTTGTGGAGATCAAGGACTTTCCAAATTTCGAGGCATGGCACAGAGATTCGGTGTTCCTGTTTGAACTGGTTATGCGCACCAATTAGGATGCATAATGAAGAATGAACTTGTATGATATAGCGAATATGACGAAGGGGAATTAAATAAGATCGAGTTTCATAGAATTGTAACAAAAACTGTAATTTAGCATGCTTAAATTGATATTTTTGTTAACATGTAAAGTACTCATTGTTCAACACTTCTTATGCACTAGGATATGCACCTTCCTGCACATCACAATTTCGAAGAAACAGGCCCTTGTCGTTGAGCGGGAGCTCCAGCTAGCCCAGACAGACGCTGTTCTGGCTGAGAAAGCAAGTTTAGCTGTACAACTGCTTGATGTGTTGCCTGAACTGGGTAGAGCGCTCACAAAACTGCTGGGTTTGCCGCACAATTCAGACCACGAGCCGGTCGCGCGAATTTCGACGGTACGAGCTGTGATTCTGGCACTTTCTACCAACAAAAACATAAATCCAGCGCTACAAATAACTATTGCTGCGTCAATTGCAGAATCGCAACCGCATACACAGCATCTATCGCCTGCTGAACATGCAACGCTGTTTGAGGTCCTGGCACGTAATGCTGTGGCTGTAAACGACACACCAAAGGCATATGCTGATGCCTGGCGCGCAATGGCAGCTTTAATAGCAGCCAGAGAGTCCTTGTCGGTTGAAAGTCTAGAGATTTTGGCTGAAACTTTGTGGAAAATCAGTTATCCGCATCCCGCAAGCTCTGCGGCAGCACCACTGCTCAAAACGTGCCGCTATGCAATTGCGCTTGCGCCAAACCGCCGAATAACTGAATTTGTGTTGCAACTAATGCTGGCACCGCTGCAATTGCGTGCGAATGCCTATTATTATGAGCTTGCAGCGTCGTACATTGTTTTGGACAATCTGTGCAAAGATTCGCTACTTCGTGAGCACGCGTGGGTGTTGCTTGACTACACAAAGGAGTACAGCACCGGCCTTGGTACTAGTGATGTTGAGTTTGGTGCCACAAATCTTGGAAATGACTTTGGGCCAAGTCTTTTTGCCAATCCTGCGCCCTGGGTACTGGCGGATGCAGAGTCGAGAGCGCTTTCGCAGCTGGCGCTGTCCTCTGAAATCCGCGGACCATATCATTTGCACCACCCTTTATTGAGTTCCAGTCTCTTCACCTGTGAAGATATTGGCAAACTCTACACAGAGGGCACGAACCTTGATTTTTGGCACCTTGTCCAGCTTGGAAGGCTGTCGTCAAAGGCCAGCGCAGCACAGCTCGAGTCTGGATGGTTGGCAGCAGCTGAGCAGCTCAACGGTGAAATTCCGCTAACAAGCAGTGCATTTTTCTGTCTAGGATCTATTTTGTACGAACTGAAACTACGGGGAAACGATGAAAGAAGCAGTGCCATACGGCTTTTGGACTTGTTGATCCACCGAATTCAGGCTTCTGTGCCTTGTCTCACTTCGGGTGCCATATTTTTCTTGCAGAAATTAGAGTCAAGGCCACGTCTGCTCACTCCAAGAATGAAAGCCTACAAGGAGGCTCTTGCTAAATGGTTTGCCAATGCTTTGAAACAGAGACTTGAAAAAGACGCTAAAGGAGGTGAGACTGACCTATACAGGGCATTTGGAGCTCATTTTCAGCCAAAGTACGATTGGGACCCTGCACAAACCGAACAGACCTTTGTGCAGATTGATGAGACAATCGTCTCTTTCTTTCAGTACAGATGCTGTATCGATGCTTTGAGAAGTACTAACCCGGCTAGTACACGGATTCCCGAGTACGTGTTTCTCCTTTCACAGGCAAACATTTCCTTGGACCAAGATTTGAACGCACCAGAAAGGGGCCTTCTCGAATCAGAGGTAAAGGCTCTCTACTGTCTCTCAGTAGCGGCTTCAAAGTCTCCGATATACGAAAAGATCTCTAGTCTCATCAGGCCATACCTGTTGAAAGTGGACAAATCTCACAGCGAGTTCCAACCCAAAGAGTTGACAGACCTTTTGGACTATGCTTTTCTTGTTTTTAAACGACCAACCAGTCTTTACGGCTACAACATAGACATCTGGAAGCTTGAGCCTGATTTGGTTGTTTTGAAAAAATGGGTCAATACCTGCTTTAAAAGCTACACTGTCCAGCGCTGCCCACTATTTATTCAGTCGCTGATTCGCCTCCTGAGGGAGAATCAAATTTATGACGCAGTTCCAGCTCTATACCAGGCGATAAGTCGGGCAGTGCTTTCACAAGGGCCCTTCAGCCCGAATCGTGTCTTTCTGGCTAGCCTGCCACTCCCAGCTAACTCGGATTCGTTTATCAAAGAATTCCTGGCAGCATCATCTGAGCGAGTTTGTCGAGAATCCCTTAAATTATTTCAAAACCCGGGCTCGATTCAGATCTATGATCTTACAATGTTTGCACTAAAAACCCATGGCTCTCAGTTTGCCGCAGAGCTGGCGGCCTGTCTTGGACCGTTACTTGATGATTTAATCAACACGATTGTGGCCATCGCTAGTCTACCAGAGCCAAGCTCAGAGGTGCTCAACGAATTGGCAAGGTATTATGACATTCCCGTAAAAAGGCTACTGCAAAAAACGTGCCGTCCTGTTTTGGCAGCTATGGCTGCAAGCGACCGCCCATATTTTGAATTTCTAGAGTTCTCTGGGGTTAAAAGATGGACAGTATCAGGAGAGGTGCCACCAATTGCCATTTCGCAAGGCTGGGTCCAGGATGACTTGAACAAACCTGCGTTCGATGTGTTAAAACTAGCAGAAAATAAACAGGTCAAGTTTAGCACGGGACTTAAAATTGAGGTCATCAGGGCATTGCCTCTTTTGATGCAACCTGAGGTGTACTTAAGTGAGGACAACGTGCCGAAGATGGACGAGCATGAAGCAGAATTTGCGATTGTGGAATTTTTCAAAGGGGCCGCTGAGCTTTTTGACATCAATGCGCAAAAGCTCGCATGTGCAAGGGCTCAGTTTGTTGTTCGACTATGCGATTGTGCAAATATTCAAAAGGCCTTTTGTCGTGAAGTACTGTTGACTATACAGCGGAACATGAAGCACGGAAAACAGATTGATCACATTATGCCGTATTTCAAACCCTTTGACGATCTGGAAATTGTATGCTGGTCCAAGAATCTGGGGCTAAGCTCAGAGAATCCACAGAACTTGTACGCTCAATTGAATGCTGATATACCTCTGGAAATTGTTCGCTGTTTGTTATTTGAACTTGACCACGCAGAAGATTTCGGTCACGAGCTAGACGCCAAAGTATTAGCCGCCTGGTGCAAAGTGTTGGGCCACCAGTGTTCAACAACGTTTAAGAAATGGCTAGCAGAACGGCTAATAGACTCAAGCCTTGACTCACTTGGTGCAAATTTGCTCGTTGTCACACCCCCTCAAACGGAAGTGGATCCAGTTGGAAACCTCGTGAACTTCCTTCTCAACTTTTCCAGGATACATGGCTACGAATTCTACCGCCTTGTCTTCCCAGTGGTTGCACAGCTGAAGCACAATTTTACTTACACTTCTTCCTATTTTGAGCCTGAGACTTGTTTACATCAAGCACATTTGTATCTCAAAGACTTCAGTTATATTGATTTAACGCCTGCATTTGAGTGTTTCCCCGGCTTTACTTCCGAGTCTCTTGTCTACCATTTAGAGCTTGCCCTGGCTAACAATCCGCGGAAACTAAGCGAAATCTCGCGCTCACTGGCCACGCTTCTTGATACTGGGGAAGACCTTGCGTGCCTGCTGGATATTTCCCATGCGTTCCGGAAGAAGGGCGTAGATTTCATGTCACCAAACAAGCTATTAAGGCTCTCATCGAACTTGCGCAATCTCAGCAATGGCCTGCTTTTCGCTGAACTCATTTGGTCTGGGGGAAAGCTCAAAAATTATGATCTACGTGATCAGCTAATATACTCGAGCGAGTTCAAGCGATTAGCCGAAATGGACGAAGATCTCCAAGACCTGTATGCGTCTACAGACCTCAAATCAATGGGAAGCGCTTTCGCCCCCTGGAAGAAGTTTGTTTTTGACGTTGCCTTGGCTGAAGCAGAGCCAGAACTACCCCTTGATAGGGAGTTCGAGCATGATCTTGCAGAGGCAGATGCAAACAGAGTTTCACAGGTTTTTTCGGGGCCTTTCAAGCCTGTTGATTACCAGCTTGCGTGGAAGCTTTCGTTGTGGGATTTGCCCCTTCCCGAATCAGAGTCCACATGTGATGAGGCTATTTACACACTGTTCAGACGCGAGTTGAGTTCCCAATCTACAAGTTTGAACAATCTTCTGGTACCAGCAATAGATCAGATGCTAGCTGGAGACTGTACGCTCATGCGGCTGATGCAGGGGGCCAAAGGCTACGACAGGATGCTTGAAACGTATTGCCGGGTTTCGAAAGACGCAAACAGGTTGGCGTTTACATTGAGCCAGCGCAGTGACAAATGTCTGGCGAGTGGGGAACGAGAGACTGCATTGGTGCATGCTTTGAAATTGGAGAATCTCGCTATCTCTGAACCGCAAACTAAAAGGCTAGCCGAGTTTACTGGCGCCAAAGTTGCTTGGTCGTTTGGAGAACACCGAAGAGCAATTGCAATGATGAGCAAGACTATTAGCACTAAACCAGGCTTGGTTTCGCTGTTTACAGCCCCACAGTGCCTCAAAGTGTCTAAGACAGACTCTTTACTCTGTCTTGCCAGCTGGTCGCAACTTGCACGGCACGCTACTGCCGAGACGGTTAGCGAGTCTTACCTTAAACCTGCCATCGCATATGCCAGCTCACAAGACGAAAAAGTGGCTGCACTAAGTGCCTATGCTAATTTTTCTGAGCAGCAAGCCAATTCAGCCGAGTTAGAAGCAGAAGAAGCAGCTGCTGCACGACTTTCTAGCGTTTCTGATCCTGATGGAGCATTGCAAGCCTCGCAAGTCGCTAGCAAACGCGCCAGATACAAGTTGACAGCATTGTCAATGTACCTGCAGGCTATTTCCATCACAGGAACCCATACATCGCATTGTGGAGCTAGAGCAATAGCGATATGGCTGGCAGAGCATGAAGATCTTACTATCCAGCAGCGGTTCAAACAGTTTCTACCCACTATTCCATCAGAGGCTTTACTTCCATGGGCAAACCAGCTTGCATCTTCTCTGAGCCTGGCTAAATCCCTCTTTCAGCAGAACTTGGTTGCCATGCTGCTGAAATTGGCAGCCCAGTACCCATTCGCTGTTGCCTGGCGTTTATTTGCATTACGAGCATTTGTAAATGATGCGGGGAAAGAAAGGGCAGAGGCTGCCAACCCCGTTTGGATAGCTGCCAAGAAGCTCAGTTCAGATTCAAGTGCCAAATTTAGCGCCGTGAGCAAACTTGGTCGCGCAATTCTTGATTTAGCACAAAGGACCCCTAAAACGAAGATTTCAACACAGAGCCTATCTGATGCGGCGGGAAGTCAATATTCACAGTTTTGGCAGCACGAGATATCCTCGCTTGAGATTCCACTCCCAACTGGTAATGAAGATTCGGTAATTCTTAGTGTTGAGCCTAGGGTGCAGATTGCGTCTGGTCTCAGCCGACCGCGTATTCTTAGTGTGCTGCTTTCTGATGGTCAAAAAGCGCAAATGCTGGTCAAAGGTGGACACGATGATCCCCGACAGGACTCAGTGATGCAACAGGTATTTTCGCATGCCAACTTGGCCCTGGCCTCCAGCAACCTGGAGATGAAGACTTATGCAGTGGTCCCCGTTGGTCCCCAGGCTGGAGCCATTGAGTTTGTGTCTGGTACCCAGTCTCTTCAGGAAGTTTTGGCAAAGGCGCATTTAAACAACGATTCTCCCAACTGGACAGCTGTGAGGGCGAAGGAAATGATGATTGAGAGCCAGCAGGGCTCTAAGGAGACAAGGCTACGGGTTTTTGATGAGATTTGTGAGAATATTAACCCTTCATTAAGGCATTTCTTCTTCCAGCAGTACCCCAGTGCCGAGGAATGGTACAAGAAACGTCAAGAATTTGTGAGAACGTGTGCGGTCTCTTCAATTGTGGGCTACATTCTTGGTCTAGGTGATCGTCATTGCTCAAATATTCTGCTCAACGAAGGTGCGGTCATCCACATCGATTTGGGTGTAGCGTTTGATGCCGGGAAGAGGCTCAAAGTACCAGAAACAGTCCCGTTCAGGCTATCGCGTGATATTGTGGATGGATTTGGCATCTCGGGCGTACGGGGGCTATTTACAAAGTGTGCAATAACTACACTCGTGGTACTAAAACAGCACCAGGACGAATTACAAACAGTTTTAGACGTTTTGCGCTACGATCCGCTGTACAACTGGCGGTCCAGGCACGAATTAAAGACAAGCGAAGACCAAAGAGGATCTGCGACAGCCGAAAGGGCGCTTCATTCAGTGCGCAAAAAGCTCAATTCTGAGCTCAGCGTCGAGGCCCAGGTCAGAGAACTGATTGGCCAGGCACAAAGCAGAGAGAATCTAGCAATGTTATATGCAGGCTGGCAATCATTTTACTAGAGAGCAGCCTCACGACGAGCGAGCTCAGCAGGCAAGAGCTCAAAGTACTCATCAACAACTCTTTGTTCCTCAGCAAATCCACGCTCCAAAGCCGAAGGAGCAAAGACTGCACCGTTCATCACTGCCTCCTCAGCACTTACTTCCTCAATAGCCTGTTCTTGGAGCCTCAAACGGTAGAATTCGAGCTTTGCCTGTTCGTATGCCTCTCTCCACGCAATGGAGTTGTGCTTAGATAGCCACATAGTCCGCTGAACCACATGTTCGCCTGAAAGCTTGAGTCCTGGCTGCTTGATGCTACTCCAGTCGCGCTTGAGTTGGAGCTTAGTCTCGTTTTCAACCATATTTCTGGGCCTGGCGAGCTCAAATGGGTGCTCTTCATAGAAAAGTGTGCGTACCTTGTCCTCAGGGAAACTGACGTCGCGCAGCTTTGTGAGGTGGTGCCCGTTGCCAGCAAACTTTGCCTTGGAACGTGTTTTGTAGAAGAAGCCCTCAGAGGCACGTGCTGGCTTGCGGTCCTGGTCGAACTGGTCGTAGTTTCGTGCATTCAAAAGAGTGTATTGTGATGGCGGGTTCTCCACTACAGATCTGTACCATGTCGGCGTTTCAATAGCCGCTGTGTCTCTTGCACGTGGGGACTTGGCCCTCATGAGCATCGCCGTGCGCTCCACGATCTTTGTGGCCTTGGACATCAGTAGATTTTAATGTGTCAACGGCTTGAAATGTGGTGTACTTTGGACCTCACAGCTTTGAGGACAAGTTGATTACTAACATGAAATATTCCTAGGGTCCTGCCTTCTGGGTCAATGTAAATCAAGCATTTAACTCATATTTCGCTGCCTTTTTACCATTATTTATACATCGCATGCTGCTCGCTTGGCCGGCGGTAGCGCGTGAGCGCTTACTGGCCGGTCGTTTGCGCTATTACGCTACTAGAGCACCCAAAATCGCTATTCCGCATCTGGTCGCTGAGGTCTTGGCACCACTAAATGCACACAAACCAGGATCACAATGGCAGCCGCCTAAAAATGTTGAGCCGGTCTCAATAAACACCCAACTCTCAGAGCAGCTACGACTCGCAGTAAGAGTTCTCCAGCCAGAACTGGAATTGCAGTTTGAGCAGCAGTTGAGGGCACAAAATTTGGAATTGGGAAACCGTGCTAGCCTAACTAGAGGCCGGATACGAAATTTACTGGTGGAAAAAGTGTCTTCAGATGGTGAGCAGCTTGAAACTGTGCAGCAAAGATCGCTTGTTGCACGGAGAGAAAGACTTTGTCCCGTACATGCGCAGAATCAGTTTTTGAAGCAGTTGTACCCCGTGAAGATACTTGAATACCAGTCAAACAATGTTTTTGTGCCAAGAGCATCCGCTCTCCAACTTTTAAAGGCTCTGGAAGCAATACCCCAGCCATCTGCGCTATACATTGGCCCGGAACACTTGGAACGGCTTTTAGAGGCTGCAAAGGCCCTTTTGACTCAGACACAGGTACAGAGCAAGCTGGCGGAGCGCACTGCAGCCGCAGATCTGTTTCTGAAAGTGATGTCTGATGTTCAAAAGGCTGAAATGCCAATTTCCATGATGGAGCGAGCCAGATGGCTCTTTGCGCTGGCCGCAAAGAAGGACACCGCACATTATGAGCACAAAAGAGAAATTCATACAAGAATGGAGACTATGTTCCGTGAATGGCTACCGGAACTAAGAAGCAGGGGCCCCAACGTTAGTAAAGAAGTTATTGCAACCATCAGAAGAGCTGGTTGCGATGCTCGATTCGAACCTGCTCGAGATTTTGCCGACGAGTTCTACCAGAAATTAGCAATAAAACCACGAGAACATCTCTCTGCACGTCTTAGGGATGCAATCTCCGACCCCAGCATATTAACGCAGAGGCTGGCGGAGTTCAAGGCATCGCATATTCCACTAAAACCTAGCGACCTAGCAATTGGAATCAAGGTTCTGCTGCAGCAGGGCAGCCATACCACCGCAAACATGATCTTTCACAAGTTGATGCAGCAAACAAAGGGCCGGAAACTCCAAGTTTCCGAGTTCTCCGCAAAGTCTAAATGGCTTGAGAATCAAACAACAAAGATTCTTGATTATCTCTGTCAAACATACCCCGAGTCCAGAGGGTCATGGAGTTACAATGCTGCTATAGCCCCCACGCTTGAAATGGTGCAGATGCTGGCTTTAGACAGAAGCTCTAGAGGCGATTTTGCATCGTTGGAGATGCTGCTAAAGGACAGTGCAGATAGGGGCCTCTTTATAAGCTCCCACACTATCGTTCTCGCTCTCAAGAATCTCAAATCAATTGCAGGCTCTAATACCGAGAATGTGATCGAGCTGATCAGGCTGCTACTTGATCTCAATCGTGTAACACCATTCTGGACGCCTCAGATCAGTGAGGCAGTAACAGTGCTTCTAATTCGGGCAGAACGACTGGGACAACAAGTTGAGTCTGTGCATATGAATCATATCAAGGCGTACATAACTGCCGTTGCCAAGGCCGGCGGATAAAACTGTGCTATAACCTATTTATTTATACCCCTTTGAACTGCACCTGGCTCGACTTCTTGAAACTGAGGTTGGTGATCAAATTACCGATTACTAATCCAGCTACAAAAGCCCCATGCCTTCCTTCCCCGTTCCAAGAGAGTATGGCTGCAATCTTCAATTTCCAGTCATTGCTGCTGGTTATTCTGCTATTTATTTGCACATCTACATACCTCAGGGCACTATTTCCTGGCCTTGTTGACCGGAGAAAGGATGGCGCTGCCGGAATCGTGTGGAAGGCAGCGCGGATAGGCGAAAGGCTAAGTCCGTATGTGGCAATGTGCAGTGTTATTATGGCGGTGATGGTGTTAAGCCGTTAGCTGAACTCGTTAATCTCACTGGACCCCATCAGGAGGCTACCTACTCGAGCAGAGCCCACAATGCGCTCTAATTTCAGAGCATCGTACTTTGAAAACAGGCACTGCACTTTGAGCATATCTGGATCGATCTTCTCCTCAATTACAGTGCGTGCCAGGAACCGGACGATCTCGCGATAGAATGCCGGGTTATCAGGAAGCCCATAAAAGATGATTTGGTGCGCGCCACGGATTGTGTACCTTTTGAAATGATGCAAACGTTGCGTATAAAGAGCGATCTTGGCGCGGCGGTCGGCAAAGAAAGTTCTGCCACGAGCGAGTGGCCCCGGCTTGGTGTACTCGCTAAATGCGACGTAATCTTTGTCACTCTTTTCAAGGTAATTGCGAACCCGCACAAAGTCAAAGTAATCAGGAATAAAAATAAGAGTTCCGTGATGGCCTGCACCGCGGAACAATGGCGGCAAAATAGCATTGCAGAAGTATTTAAACCTCTCATCGCTCTCGTTTACCAGCAACGCTGGCGGGAGACGCGTAAACACCTGCCGTAAACGCACTCCCACTGAGGTTAAAGCTCCTTCCATCTCATGCTTGGCCTTGATCAACCCGCCAACGTTGCTGCAATGCCGTGAAAACAACGAGAGCATCTCAGGCGTGAGGTACTCGGATACCACAACTGTTTGCCTCAGTAGCTTAGCCTGCTCGTCCAGGTACCATGGACGCACTCTGGCAAAATCGCAGTCGTGGGCCTCTTTGGGGATCAGATTGAGGTGCGCAAAGATCTGCTCAACATTCTCCCACGATTGCATGTACGACATTTCGGCCTGATCGAGAATGACCAGCTCGATGCTGGAGAGAAAATCGTAGTCACGCTTTTTGTCGCCCTGGGCGCCTACAATTAGCCTGAGGCCAAGAGGACTAGCAACAATAATGTCACTGGAGTAAAAGGGAGAGTACAGCTTTGTGGCCTGTCGAGTGAATTTCATACCCAAACAGAACAGATCGTTTGTGTTTCCCGCAAATGCCTTTTGGAAATCAGCTGGTTTTGTCTCGGGCAGCTCTGTTTCTTGGCGGAAAGAGTCGCTAAACCGTTTTTTGTTTTCCAGCTGCTTCAGGCCCGAAATTTTGGAGATTGCGTCGACAAAATCACAAGCGGAATTACGAGACGGCAAGAGGACCAAAACTTTGGGCCTGGTAAAGCCCTGATCAGCCACCTCAAGCTCGGCATCCTGAGACAAACGGTAGTTGTTCTTGATCACTCTATCTCTGGTCTTGAACACATGATTTAAAGAGTGCATAGCCAGAAGGTTGCGGAGCTCGCTGGCGTTGTTCCAGTCGCGATTGGTATAGAGGATATCACGGTAATTCAAGAGTGGCTGCGCAAATGCACGCTGCAACTTTGAGAGATCACCGTTTGCACGCTCAAAGGAGGCCTGCAGCCGGTGCTTGATCTTGAGCTGAGCAAGTTTTGGTTTGGCGGGGACATTTAGCAGCTCGCCAGAGTCCAAAACCTGGGGATCAGGTACTCTTAGCGTTGTTTTGCTTCCGAGTTCAGATCCACAAGGCTTTGTAGTCCATTTGAGCTCGGTGTTTTTGATTTTGGACAGATCAGCTGCCGCGAAATGCCATTCAAACGGGTCTTGTGTATCTTCATTATCGAGTCCCGTCTCAATCTCTGAATCTGAAGAATCTGAATCGTGACTTTCGTCTGCATCCACTCCTTCAATTATTTCGTCAGAGACTCGTGCCTTTTTGGCCTCCGGCTTTACAGATTTGGGCGCCGAAGTCGATAAGAGAGAAATCAATGCATTGTATGCCTTGCCAGAACCGTCCTCGTCCTCGTTTGGCCTCTTCATGCTGTGCCTTTTGAGTTTCGATAATTTCAGCTATATGTCGAAATGTTTGTTACATAATCTTTTTTTCTGAAGGCGTCGCCCACCGAATTATGATGTCCTGCATGAATATTCAGGGTAGAGGTAGCAGTAGATAAACGCCAAGCTGATGCGCCGACCCCTTCCCCAATTGGGAAATTAGAGCCAGCCCCGTGACCATAACCCTCTGCTGCTTCAGCGGACCCCCAATTCATTCACAAAGTTCAGGTGATGGAACGCGGTTTGACCTACTAATCCTCCATCAAATCTAGCCGACACACAATCAATTCTTAGCCACAACGAACCAGTCGATGTGGGCGTTTGAGTCGACAGTGCAAATAGCACTTCAAGGCTTATCGCTGCTGCTCATATTCCTGGAAATCCCGATTGCATTTGACGCGTGCGGCGAAGAGTCTGGGGTCTCATTCACATGGTTGCTGGCAGCCTTTCATTTTGTTCTTAGCACACTGAGGCTTTTGCTGCGGAACACAAGCCTACAGCCGGTCGCCTCAACGCTGTTTTATTTGCAGTTTCTGCTGCTGCCCTCAATGCTCACTCTTCACGTTGGAAGGTGTAATGATAGCGTAAACGAGTCTACAGTGACTTATATCTGGCGGATAGCAATGCAGTACGCGACGGGGCCGTTTGCTCTGCTCGAAGGGTTCTGCACTCTTATTGTTATCCAGGCATTTGGTAGACTGAGCAATATGCTTTCACAGTACTCTGATCTAATGACTCTGGGACAACTCTTCTTTGCAGCGCTGTGCTTGAGCGTAGACTTTTTTTTGCTGCAACGAATCTACGAAATCCCAAGCGTTTTGGATGTTTCTAGTGCTACTTTGGTGGGCGCAGCCTTGACAATCGCGCTGGCACTCGGAACATACGGCATTATCTCTCGCAAGGGCAACACCACTGAATCGGCGCTACTAGTGAGCTACGTCGTTTATGTGATCTACCTTTCGTTTACTGACTTCCAGTCCTCGTATGCCTCCAACACTGTTTTCCCGTTTGCATCCTCTGCCGAAGCAGTGCTGCCGCCATCGACATGCGAGCCAGAGGCCGTGGGGCTGCTAGAGATGCTGGGGGGACACCTCCAGAATCTGCCATTCCTCAAGTCAACACTGGCTACATCTGCTGCGCAAGCAACGGCAGCAGGAGCGGCCAGAGTAGCAAAGGCAGCCAGAGCAGGAGCCATCTCTTATTCACGTTTCCTGGGCAATACTACTCCTTCGCATGATCTGCCACTTTTGCCGGCTGATATCTTGGACGGATACGCCAATCTAATGACCAAACTTGCTGAAAACACACCGGGGGCATTGAAGTTCATATTCGAATTCTTTGTGGCTGCTGTTCAGGCAATTACCCCTTCAGTTTTGGTCTCTCTGATTTTTAGGCTCTCGGTTTTCTTTGTTGCGCTGCGCATAATTCCGTATATCCGTCATCCAGACCACAAAAACATCAGCGTGAGGTCTAATCCAGTGTTCTTTGCGCTATACTCGTATGCTCCATGCATTATCATTGCAGTTTATACTCACCTTTTGATGCAGCATTTCGGCGGCATTGTGCATGTCCCGAAAAACGTTCGTGAAACACCAATTTTCGAGATCTTGAATGTCCGCAATGTGTTTTTGAGCTCGCGCGCAGCCTGGAAATTCTGGAACTGGGTCAGTATCTTTGCAACACTGGCAGTTTATGGCTATGAGCTGGTCTCTGGCCTTCCCCGTACAGTCTCAGCTACACAGATTGCAGATTCGTAGAATATTTATATTTTATTATTATTTTTTTCTAAACCAAAGAGAGATCCGGAATCAGGTTTAGATGTGCAAAACTGAAAGAGAAAAAAAAAGCAAAACAAAGGACAAAAAAATGGCGGTAAAGACAGGATTTGAACCTGCGAAGGCATAGCCCATCAGATATCATGACAAAGATTCAAGTCTGACTCCTTAACCACTCGGACACTTTACCCAGTTAGCAAAAAGTGACAAAGCGTAATTCATATACCACACTAGGCATTAAAGCAGGGCAGCAGATCAATTACTAAGCATTGCCCATCCATAATGATCTCACCGTTTCGAGTCCTCTTAGCTGCATCCAAATGTCAGGCTCAGAATTTGGTCCAGGAACCACAGTTTTGGCCAAATTAACAGGATTTCCTGCATGGCCAGCTGTTGTAGTACGGGTTTCCGACCTTCCTGAAAGCGTTAGGCTTGCCAAACCCAAAAAGAAGGATGCCTATCCCGTCATGTTCTACAATGAGGTTAGCTTTATGTGGGCAACCTCTGCCGAGTTACGCGTTTTGAGCCCCGAGGAAGCTGAAAGCAGCTACAAAAAGGGTACCAAGCTCAAGAAAGCGCTGCGCGAAGCCTTTAAAATTGCCATTGACCCTCCCAATTTCCATGATCTCTTGCCCGAAGCAGAAGAGCCCAAAGCAGAACCCCCGGCCACTTCCAGAAGGCGCAGCTCTCGCAATCTCGCCAAGGTAGAGCCCGAGTCAGAACCAGCAACAAACAGAAGACGCAGTTCCCGTAACTTGGCCAAAGTAGAGCCAGAACCTGCCCCGGTATCTACGCCTTCGCGTAAACGCAAAGCAGCAACAGCAGCAGCAGCGGCAGCACCTGACCCAGCAGAAGTTGAGCCACCGGCAAAGTCGCGCCGTACATCAGCTCGTACTGCAGTCTCTGAAGCCGCTGCACCCAGTTCAAGACGGCGCAGCACTAGAGCAGCAGCAAAACAGCCATCTCCCGAGCCAGAAATTTCTCCCGAACCTTCTCCCGAACCTGAAAATGAAGAGCTGCAGGCTGATTCCGGCTCAGAATACGAAGCTGGAGAAGAGGAGGAGGAAGAGGACGATGCAATGGACGAGGACGACTCTGAAGATGAAGCTGCAGAAACAAAACAGGATTCTGGCGATGACGATGAGATGGAGGGTCTGTCGCAGCAAGAAGTGGAAGATTCCAAATCCCGAATTTTGTTGCAGTCTTTGAAAACACGCGGCAGACAGCCCAGCAAGAAAAAGAAGCCCAAATTTGCCAGTGATCAGGATATTGCCAAATCGAGCGAGCTAAAGACCGAGTTCTGCAGGCAGCTACGCTCAGAGCTGCAGCAGGTGTTTTTACACGACGATCCTTTGGATGAGCAAGAGTTCGCCAAGTTTATTGGCTACTTCAAGCAGCTCAAGAATATCGATACCATGGAGATCTCGCTTGTCAGGTCTACAAAGCTGAACAAGGCCATTCGACTGGTTATAGAGCGTGAAAACATGCCAGAGTCTGCAAACAGAGTTATCGAAGCTTGCAAAGATGCCTTGGAAATGTGGAATGTGCCTGCTGAGCCTATCATCAGGGGAAGACCAGAAGAAGATTTCGCCGGTGAAGATGAGGAGCAGGATGAAGACGAGCAGGATGCAGAACAGGATATAGAACAGGAAGCAGAGCAGGATGCAGAACAGGAAGCAGAGCAGGATGCAGAACAGGAAGCAGAGCAGGATACAGAAACAGAACAAAAGGCAGAAACAGAACAAAAGGCCGATGCCGCGCAGGAAGCCGATGCCGAGACTGAAAAGCCTGCTAAAATCGAAGAAAAACCCGAGGACAAGCCAGCAGTGGAAGCACCAGCAGCGGAAGCATCAGCAGCGGAAGAGCCCGTTGAAAGTGCAGAAACCAAAACCGAGCCAATGGATGTTGATACAGAGCCGGAAGTTCACCCAGAAATGGCCACTAGCGAGAAGGGACCCTCTGAAGATGTTTCAGTTCCTCATCCATCTGCTGATCCTGTGCCCGCATTGTCAGCTTCTTCGGCTGCTGTTGTTGCTGACGCCTCAATTCCTACGTCTGAAGATTCCACCAAGACAGAGTAACTTTTAAATATTGTATAACTTATAAACATTATAGCCTTTTTGATCGAGCGTTCGAGGCAGCAGTGGATCATAGCCCTCGCCACAGTGCGCCACAGCCACTCGTCGTCACGTGCACGTGACCAACGCGTATTTGACATCTGTCCCCAAACGATGTCTTTAACAATGAACTTTGTGTTGGCCCTTTTGTTCCTGGCACACCAGGTGCTTGCGGTGCATTTCTACCTCCCTGCAGGCGAGAACAAGCAATGTATCAACTTGGTGCTTGGCAGAGACTCTCTTCTCGCTGAGAAGCACTCTGCGTGGGAGTATGAAGAGTCCACTGAGAAGTGGGTTCGTGACGATATGCTGAGCATTGAGGTCACTATTGAGGAATTGTTCGATAACAACGAGCGCGTGTACAGCCATAAGCAGAGCCCCTTTGGCCAATTCCAGTATGTTACCCAGGAAGCCGGCGAACACAGAATCTGTTTCAGCGCTTTGCAAGATGGCTGGTGGTGCAAGAACAAGGTCAAGCTTGAGGTTGACTTCACACTTGGATCCGAGGACTTGATCGACTCAACGCGCGAGCGTCAGGTTGGCAGTATTGTGGACCGCGTTGGCGAGCTCAATCGTATGCTGGTTAGCCTGCACCATGAACAGGTCATTATGCATGAGTTTGAAGCTTCTTTCCGTGACCAGAGCGAAGCCACAAACGCAAGAGTGGCCAGACTCACTCTTTTGCAGCTCTTTGTTATTGTTGGAACTTGCGCATGGCAAGTTAGCCACCTCCGCAGCTTCTTCACCAAACAGAAGCTCGTCTAGGCGGCATCACGTGAGACACCCCGAGACAAACTTTCACCCCCATCATCATAGCTAAATAAAAGATCCACTTCAAAGGGTCAATGAACTTGGACCCAAAAGAGTTTAGACAGTACAGCAGGCAGCTAATAGTTGACGGCTTCGGTCTGCCTGCTCAGCAGAAACTTAAGAATGCCAAGGTCCTGATAATTGGTGCTGGCGGCCTGGGCTGTCCTGCTATTGCGTATCTAGCCTGTGCTGGCGTGGGGGTGCTAGGTATCGTCGATCCCGACGTTGTTGAGCTCTCCAATATCCACCGCCAGATTCTACACTCACGAGCCAGCATAGGCTTGCCCAAAGTGGACTCTGCAGCAAAGTATGTTGAGGACCACAATCCGCAGGTCAAAGTGGTAAAGTATATCTGCAAATTTGACGTGCACTCAGCAGTGGAAATTGCCACAGGGTACGACTTAATTCTAGACTGCACAGACCGTGTTACTACACGGTACCTGGCAAGCGATACCGCCGTCAAGCTTGGGGTTCCTTTGGTTTCGGCAGCTGCATTGAGGTTGGAGGGCCAGCTTACAGTTTACAACTATATAAACGGGCCATGTTACCGCTGCTTGCATCCAATAGCACCTCCAGCAAGCACAGTGGTTGCCTGCTCGGACGGCGGTGTTTTGGGGCCCGTTGTAGGGATGCTGGGCACGGCACAGGCCAGTGAAGCTATACGGATCATCACCAGTTCAGAAAAGGAGCTGCAGCCCAACTGTATGTGGCTTTTCAGGGCGTTTACCTTCCCGCAATGGAAGATTGTGAGAGTGCGAGGCAGACAAAAGAGTTGCGCGGCCTGTGGAGAGGGTGCTAAATGTGAGTTTGGCAGTGTGCCCTCTACCGAGACTGAGCCCATGGCTAAAGAACTCAGTGCAGACCAGAGACTCAACCCTGATGATGCCTATACACTTATGAGCAACAAAAGCTGTGCTATGATCGACGTGCGGCCGCCAGTACAATTTGAAATTGGCTCTATACCTGGTGCGGTCAACATCCCATTAGCAGACATCAAGCGCGGTGCCACATTACCGACAAATCCAGTATTCTTCTGCCTTCACGGCGTAGACTCGGCAGCTGCCGTTCAGCATGTTGCGATAAACTCAGATATCAATGCTAAGCACATTGAAGGAGGGCTCTACGCCTGGGCCAGCCAGTACGAGTTTATCCCTCTTTATTAGCACATCTTTTCGATTCTCACCAACCCAGCAACAGTTCCAGCAGCGTACCAGCTTGCATTTGTATGTTTGAGTGGCAGCCAATCGATACTGGTGATTGCAGCGCGCTTGGGACTTGGTTCTCTTGCCAATGTCCCGGTACTTTGCAACTCCAGTCGCTCCTCAATTCGAACCTCTCCAGTTTGGTCGCAAACCTGTAATTGCCACAACACTGCATCTTCACTCGCTTGGACACTTCTACGAGGCACCAAGGCTCGCCGCACAGCATTTGCAACTCTGAGACAACCGTCAGTGGCTCCTGAAAGCACTATAGGATGAAAAGGCGAGCATGCCACCGATTGCACAGCACTGGAATGCCTGGTGAGAGCTGGTACTGCTGCCGCTGGCTTTCTCATTGGTACAAGCCTGGCTGTAAAGTCGTCTTCGGCCCTTACAAATGAATTCAGCAGTGGAATATACCCGGCAGCCATGTTCCATGCCTTGACACGTCCTGCCAGTGCTTGAGCCGTGCCAAATGGGATTGCCAAGTCCAAAACTCGGGTATAACCATCGGCAGTAATGGCCATCACTGCGGTGCTATTACTGCTGGAGCCAAATCCACTAACAAGTCTAGCAACTGGCGAAAACGATAGCCGTGTTGATGATCTGAGCCCAGTGTTGAGACAGTACTCGAGCAGCAGCCCAGAACTGGTCCCAATTAGCAGCGTGTTTGTATCAAGCCAGGAAACACAGGTTACAAAGTCACCAACTTGCAGCCACGCTTCAAGCGGAATTGTCAATTGTAAAGAAGTTGAGGTAGACGGGACTGCAAAGACTGCAACATCACCACTGCAGGTAACAATTGCCAGCTCTTTGCAGCCACGAGCCGGCCGCCACGCCATCTCTCTTGCTGGCCCCTTGTTGGCCCATTTTATCTCAGTGCACTGCTCGATCCTGTTTTCCAAAGTGTTGAAACTGTAGAGCAGTATTCGGTTGGTTCCCTTTAGACTTTCACTTTGAGAAACACTCAGCAAAGGCCTTATGGAGCTCTCAGCACCGTTGTCGTCGTCTAAAACGGCAACTGCCAGCAGTTGCTTATCGTCGTTGCACGGCGCCCAGCGGATAATAGAGACTGGGAAACCAACATTAAGGTGGATAATACGCTCACAGACCCGCGCCTCGTTGGGCAGAAGCATTACCTTGTCAATCACCAAGTCTTGGCCCGCTAGCCCCTTTAAATCATCATTGGCTACTAATTCTGGTGCCTGTGGGTGACATTCGGCAGCCAAAATATCCAATTCATCTTCAGTCTCAGTAGTGCCAGCAGCAGGAATAGGAACAACCGGCGATTGAGACCATTTAGCACGTGTAATTATACCCTGGGCAAGCTGCTCGTCCTCTGCACCAAAGAATAGCTGGAACCGTTCTGGCATTGGCGCTAGACTGGACCCTGCACTCGTGATATTGGTTGTAGAGTCTCCAAGTTTGACGCGTTTAGCCTTTTGCGGCGTGCTCGGCTTGACTTCAATGTCCATTTCTTCTGCTGCCGATTCAGGTTCAATTGGAGAAGACGGAGACGGTTGGGCTTCAACATACTCGTCTGAGCTCTCATCGCCGGCTCGCTTTAGCAAATTTCCCTCTTGACCTTCAGAGTAGTCGATCTTAATGCCTCTTGATCTGGCTCGCTGCCGTCTTGGTGGCATTTTTAGAGTTCTTAATTCAAAATCTAACCAGAAACAAGCGCACTGAGGACCAAGTCCCAGCTGCATCTGCAGGTCAGCTGCAGGTGTGCATAAGCCTCCATCGCTAGGCTAGGCCGCCAAATTCAGTTGTGGTCTCTTCATGGACAAACGGCTGGAAGCGCCGGTGAAAACACACCCTAATCTTCTGGTCAATGCCGTTAAAGTACCAGAGGATGATTCGGAAAAATTGCGGTGGGGGAAACTGCGTAATATCTCTAGCAAACTTTACGGTCTTGAGTCTCAACACGGGAAACCAACAGTCATTGAATGCTCACCGCAATTCATTGCTATAGGCACTGCGTATGGCTCAATCCTGGTTTTTTACTACTCTCAGGAAGAGGTATTTGTGCTTACAATCTCAGAACATCAAAGGGCCCACAAGCAGGTGGTGGCACTTTCGATCTGTCAGAACGAGCGTGGAATCGTAGCAGCGTTCAAGACAGGAGTATTGGCAGTATGGGATTTTGAAAATATCGCAGAGCCGCTTTACATCGTTGAGTCTCCGGCCAAAGAAGGGATTCTGTATGTCGATTTTTACGGCCCCAAGCTATCATCGCCGATTATCGTTGCATACGCCGAGGGCGACGTTTGGGCATTTCATTCGGCGCAATTGTTGCTTTTGAAACAGATCGCGTCGCGACAGATTCGCCCAAAACTGCCGCCGTCGAGCAAAGACTCGCTTTTGGCGGCTACATCGTTCAAAGTTAACAGCACCAAGTCCAAGGAACCGCTTATTCTGGGCACAATCAGCACTAAAGAGCTTGTGCTTTCTACTGTCCACTCTCCCACCACGAGTGATGCATTTAAACGTGGTGATAGCATACATTTCCCACGATTGGCTGCCGACGCTGGCACAGCGACTGGATATTCTGGTGCATTTGCATACAATGCAGTGTCAACTCAGTTGGCGATGGCGTTTTCAGACAGGGTTTTGGTGTTTAAGCTGGGATACAGCCATTCTGAGCCCTCCAAGGCCGCACGAAATAGCGTTTGTTTGAAATCCAGCTTAGAAAAGGCATACACTGCTTCTGCCAGCATTTCAGTCATACACTGGGTTACCGACACTGTATTGGCCCTGGTTTTGGTGGTACAACAAGTTGTTTTTATTGATTTGAATACAATGTCACAGTTTTTGCAGCAAGACCTGACACCATATACCCTAAGAGTTCAGGAGTACCCACAAACCGGACTTGAATACTTGGAAACCGATGTTATTCCGTGTGATTCATTTGCCAGCACTATAAAGTTCCAAAACACATCAATTTTTCTGCTGGGCAACTACGAAGTTCTAGCGGCACAGCCCGTTCAGTGGGCAGACCAGCTTATGACATTGCTAAATGCTGGAGAGCCTGCGAGGGCCGTGTTATTCGCACTGGAGCTCTGGCGGAGCGGCGGTGCCAGTGCGGTGCTAGCAGGCCTTCCCTCAAATGCAAAGGCCAGACAAGTACTGGTCAAGGCAGCTTTTCCCGATATCATTCTCACCGCACTCAGATTTCACACCATGGATGGGGGCTCGAAACAGTGCTCTGAACTTCTCCAAGTTGCGGTCAGCACCATAGCAGAAACAAACCTTGATCTCCTCCCACAAATCCTGGAGATTGTCGAACCAAATGAGGAGCTCCTGAGAGTGTTTTGCCAGGCTGTGATTAACATGGTATTCACCACAAAACTGCGATTCGTTGATGCACACGTAGCACAGGTCATTTTGTCCCGCGTAGACGATGCCAGTGCTTTAGAGATGCTGGCTTTAGAACTGCCTCTTGAGGTTTTGGATCTGGACTGGTTGGCGCGAGAAGCCAACGCGCGAGAACTGCCAGATCTGGAAATGTACATTCTGAGTTATGGACTCTGCCACTGGACTGCGCCACTCAGCAAGACGTTTGGCGAAAGGCGGTATGCATACCTGGTCTACACAATCACCGGTAGAACATGGCCACTAGGCAATACTTTGGGGGCCAAGGCGGATGGCGCCCAGAAGAGCATGCTCTCATCCTTATTTCATGGCTCAGAATACAGGCTGCTTCTTGATATGGCCAGAGATGATCCTTTAAAATATTTCCAGGCCTTTAATGAGATATTGGAAGAGTCATGGTTAAATGTTGAGGACAAAAAGTCTTTGTCGCGCCAGAGTATTGTGGACACACTCTGTGGAGTTGTAGATCAGTTGCGGGGTGAGAAGACTGTTGAGAACATACAGGATATCATGTTCTTTTGTGCAGTATTCTTGGCAAGAAACTACGCCAAGTTCTCACAATATTTGGTGCTCTCTGACTCTCGGCTTCAGGCCGCTGCATTACAGATTTGCAAGTACCCGGGGGGCTACAAGGCTGAAGCGAACTTTGCACTGATGGCACTATTTTCAGTTTATCTCCCAGAAAATACTGATGAACTTTTGGACTCACTGAGAGATAGCCAGCTATGGCTAGTGCTCGAACTTATTTATTCACGGTCCGATGACTGGCGCATGGCCCTTGTTTGCGCGCTGAAGGAGAAGGGAGACCACCCAGACTTTTGGCAATGCGTCGCAAAATGTATTAGAAATGACCGAGCAAACAGCCTTGAGATCATCATGGACAATATCGAGGCGCTCACCGATAGAAGCGCGAGCGAGTTCGCTGCCCTCATCATAGAGGAGGGAATTAATTCCATCTACGACTACTTGCCCAACTGCTCATGGGAGACCCAGCTTGCATTGCTTGACAAGATTTACCAACAAATTTACCAGCAATCATTGTTAAGACCACCCATTCGAGTTGGCCACCAATACTTGACGTTGCTCGCCCAGCATAACAAGGATGCTATTCTAAAGTGCACACAGCGCTACTTTAGTGACCCTAGCCAGGTGCAAATTCCCGCCGTCATTGATAATTTGCTTGAAAATAATTGCATTGATGTGGTCTGCTACCTGCTTAGCAGAAGAGACCGTAACTCGGAAGCAATGATTTATTTAACCAACTACATGAGAAACAACAGTGTTGAACAGGATCCAAAACAAGAGAGCCTAGCAGAGATGGGTGCGAATTTGTGCATACAAGCGGCCAAAACAGACCTCGAAAGCAGCGAGGATCTATGGTTGAAGCTGATTCTATGCTTGTTGGAAATAAACGCAGATGCCCGACCAACATTTCAAATACTGGTGTCTGCCGGTCTTACAAATGGCGTTGTAGTCAAGGTTGTCAAAAAGATGCTACAAAGCGAGTATGCGCCTACGTTTAGCTACCTTACGAGCGATGTGTTTGTTGCCATTTCACTTCAGCAAAAATTTGTGGAAAGTCTACATGCTATTTTGGCCAGAGACCTATCAACTGAGATGAATGATGCATTGAACCAGCGGCTGCGAGGATGGACTATTGCAGTTGACGGCGAGTGCGAGGTGTGCGGGAAGCGCGTAGTTGGATTAGGAATTGAATCTGAGGAGATCTACAGGATATGGGAGCACAAATTAAGGGGGAAACCAGTTAAATTTACTGATCAGCATGAAAACACAGATGCACTTGTGGTCTTTGCATGCAGTCACACTTACCACCTGAAATGCCTGAAGAGAATGTCCCCAGAATTCCGATGCATCTCTCAGCATCCCTTGACAGAGACTGTATAGTATCGTTAATCAGTAAAATGTTTGAGGAGTTAGACACGCATATGCACTGAAAAACGCTAAAACACGTTTCTTGAACTAGGGCAAGGAGTTCAGCATCTAAAGCTACCATATTTGGTAAGTATGAATGATGCATAATTAGCCGTGCAGGAAGTTTTGCTGGAATAACGTATGCATTGAAACTGGCAGTTTATCTATGATTCCCAGCTAGGCTTACCGAAAGCTCAAATATGTAAATTCAGTGACCATATACACTACCGCAGAATGGAAGATGTCTAAACATTTAAACAACTATATAGTATGCAGTGAAGGCATCTGTAAAATAGAGAGGGCCTCGAGCGACATCTGCAACTACGTGCATGTGAATTTCTTTGCAGGTAGCCCTCGCAGGCTGCATAGCAGTATAAGAATGCCGCCCAAGCCATTGTTTAATATCCAAATATTACGATGCACTCCTTCAAGTACTTTTCCGTTCTTTCTCTTCTCGCTCTATGCAAGGCCGATGATAGCAGCATTAGCAAGTCACTTCTTACTGTCTCCCGTTCAGAAACTCTTCCCTCTTCTGAGTGGCCTAGCACGTTTACAATCATAGCAAATGGCAAGCCATTCGTTATCTCAGAACCTGCAACTTTAGCGATCAGCTATTGTGGCGAGTGCACATCGCGTACAGTTACAATCTAGGCTTGACTTATCAAAAACGCTTTTACGTTGTCTATTCTACAGCCCCAGCAGAGCCTGCTCGAGGTCAGCAATCAGATCCTCGACGTTCTCAACACCAATAGAGAATCTCACAAGCTCAGGAGCCACGTGCGCATCCGACATGCGGCGCCATTCAACTAAACTCTCCACTCCACCCAACGATGTAGCATGAATAAAGTACTTCAATCTCGAGGGCAGCGTCTTGGCGGACAATTCATCCTTGAGGATGATAGAGAACAAGGGAGGTCCAAGTGGGCATTGTGCCTTCACAAATGGCTCAGATTGCAGTGATGAGTGATGCACCTTGACCAGGCTAGGGAACCTGTCAATATTTTCGTTCAAAAAGGCTACAATTTTTTGAGCGTTATCGGCCTGTCTCTTGACTCTGAGCTCCAAAGTACGGAGCGACCTGATAAGAAGCCAAGTCTCCAATCCCTGAGGGATTGTGCCCCATAGAAGACGCTCGGTGATCAGTTTCTCATGCAATGCGGCATCCTTTACTGACAAGATGCCACTAAGCACATCAGAGTGGCCACCAAAGTACTTTGTGCCAGAGTGCATGATGATGTCAACACCAAAGGCAAAGGGGTCCTGCAATGGCGGTGGCGCCAAAGTAGAGTCACAAAGCACAAGAGCGCCAGACTTTTTAGCATGACTAGTGTAGAATTCGAGATCGAGTGAGACTCCCAGAGGATTGATGGGTGATTCCACATGAATCAAATCTCCAGGGCCAGCCAAATGCAGATCAGTAACGTTGTTGAGGACCTTGATGCCAAACTTGAGTTTCATCTGGTTGACAATCTCGAGAACGCCATGGTATCCGTCTGCAATAAAGATCTGTTTGGGATTGACCGCTAGAACAGCAGCGTGGAATGCAGCCAAACCATTGCAGTATGCAACAGCTTTGCCACCAATGACCTTGGACAGAATAGTCTCAACACTGCTCACGTTATCAGTGCCAATACGAGAATAGACCAAGTCATCAGACAATGCTTCATTCTCGGGAACTTCAAGCAGTGCCGGGTCGTCTGGGTACCTAAAGGTGGTAGAGACACCAATTGGTGGGACAACATCGGCCTGAACGTGCTGTTTGCCGCCGTGAATGGTGGTGGTGCTTAATCCTGGTGCGGGAGTGGACTGGGTCATGTTGTGTTAGAACAGATAATTGGTCTTGAATGTTCGAATGGGACTATATATGTGGCACTTACATATCTATGCATGTCAGGTCATCAGATGACTCTTTGGCCAAATGAGTAAACTGGGTAAGAGGCTTATTGCCTGGGCAAGATTTGATAGCGAAATTAGAGTCAGAGATGTTGCCAGCATTTACGAGATTGCAAAATGGCCGCGTGGTGCTGGGTCATGTGATAATTCACGAGGTGCTCGTGTGACTGACATGTTCTTCCCGTCACAGCATGATGCATGCATGCGGTAAGCGTATCAATCGTTAATATGCTCACCAGATCGGAACTGATTGAGGAACCATGACCTGTGCGTAAAATGTGGGCAATAAATCCCGCTCAACTATATAATTAGTCTTTATCCTCCTAAGCCGACAACGTTTCTTATCTTTTGATTGTACTGTTCTACACACTAAGAAACTTGAGCAGCATCCACCACCATGGGATGTGAACACTGTAACGATAAAGGCCACATGAGCCTGCTAGTGCGATATGAAATAAAAGCTATCTTGATTTTTGTCCTACTCACATTTTGGTTCCAGATATTCTGGGTAATATTGTGAAGCGTACGATCAGCGGGCCTGGTGATGGAGTGAGTCACTCACTTCAACGAGGAGCTAACTCGGACCCGGGCGATCTGTTATTGTGACGAGCGAAACTGCGTTGTTGAGATCCTGGATAGTGCCACACAGGTCGAAACGGGCGTAAGGATGGACTTGCGCAATCATGGGGCACAATTTAGGGGCGAATGATCCTCAAGGAGCGTGCACACCGGGGTAAAAATGGCAACAACGCGCCGCTGTAGTGAAGCTGGCAAAACCTTGCGAGCCTATCCCTCATAAATTCGTTGAGAATCGTTATGCAGCCGATGATAGTAGACTTGGAGGAACATGATTCCTCGGCCCTGAAAGGCGTTGTGTCACAACGTTGACGATAGCCTTCTAAAAGCCGAGAGTTCCACACTCATCCGAATCTGTCGTGAACCCCGTACCTGACATATTGCTTCAGGTAGTTTCTCACTTGCCAGACTCGAAGTCGAGGGCGCCAACAAAAAGTACACTGAGGATGTTACTTCCAGTCATTGGTTTTTAGCATATTCATCATATACAAATAGGTCAATTGGCTGTCAAGATTGTCCGAGCAGGCAAGGGAAATCATTACCAGAGAAACCCTATTGGTCTCCACGGCCCCACATCGGAGAGATTTCCCCTGAGACTCGACTCATTGATCCATTGATAGAGATTCTGGATATCTTTAATCCTATCTGGTGACAAAACTGCTGATATGTACGTTTACCTCCATGTGCTTTCATCAACGCAGTGAGTTTCATGACGAGGGTAATTTATTCACCCTCCGCTCTACCCATCTGGCCTAGAGTAAACCCGGCACCGATACTACTATTGGAGCTATTTCAAATGAAACATCAAAAATATATTCAACACACTAGTTTAAGAGCTCGGCAAAACTGAAGTGACGCCCAATAGATTCGAATAGTTGTTGGCGCTGCATGTGATCCTGCAGCAAGTCCTCAAAATTTAGCCGCATGGCCTGTGATGACATAGACGTGATTAGTCTTGCACTTTATGTTGCACGGGCCCGCACCTGCATAATCATGATCCGTAAAGCGGCTTCACTGATTTTGGAAAGCCCGTCCAAGAGGGTCTTAATGATGAAAAGACCGCCAATTGGGTCCTATCCATCTTTACATGTCTTTCCTGGAGGCATGCTGGATGAAACGGATGCCAATTTACTCCACTGTGCGCTCAGGGAGACCTTTGAAGAGACGGGCTTACTGGTCAACCCAAGATGCGGGGAAACTAAGGTGTATGATGGTAGCGCCGAAGACTATGAGACAGCAGTTGAGGAGCAATTCGACATCGTTATGGACAAATTTGACTGGAGCGAGGCCACAGACAAGCTCAAAAAGGCTTCGTCTTGGATAACACCTCCCAACTTCACTGCCCGGCGCTACGACGTGCAGTTCTACATTCTCAGAGTTGTTGATGAGCCAGACCTCAATCACTGCAGGTCAGTAAATGAGGCCGAGTATCTTGAATGGATTTTACCAAACAAAGCGCTAGAGCAGTACGATCAGGGTCAGATCAGTCTATACCCTCCACAATTCTATTTATTATCAGTTCTTGCTCACCATGGCTCTGACTTTGTGGCCAAATGTTTAACAAATAGGCTGGTTGCAAGCCCAGAGATGGTGAAAAATCCTGCTGGTGCTGAGGTGGACTGGGGAATGGGCTCAAAGGCCACATTCCTCTTCAACGAGCTGGGGCAGCTCATTTCCATGAGCCTCAAAAGCATTGAGCCAAACCCATTAACGCTCTAGTCTTGGCTTGCTTCAACAATAAGAGTCGTTGTTGCACCTCCCTCCAAGTAGATAATAACAGAGTACACGTTGGCCTTGCCGATTATTGGATTAGAGCAATCCTCTGTTGTCATCGTGGGCTTGACCGAGACTTCGTGATGATCCATCAGGTTCAAACATTCTCCACTCAGACCCGATTTCTTCATTGGTACGCAGCTATGCATGGGCATCGAGCAAATGCCCAATATGTGGTCGTCACGGCATACAGCGAATTCCGGCCTGAATCCTACAGTCTCGTCCTCAAATCTCGTCAATCGCAAAAAAGTAGCTATGCCTGTGCGCGAAACAACTCCCAATAGCGAGATGTCCTCCATCCATGTCCATAAAGTGAACGAGCGCTGCCAGATATCATCATCTGAAACGGGCAGCTGGCTTTCTGCATATAGAGTCCGAGCCGTTGAGGCTGCCAGCCACCTGTAACTTGAAGGTTCACATAGGTAGAATTGCGTATCGAGACCGAAAATCGTGAGCGACTTGTCCAGAATAGATTGCTCTGCCTCTGTTAGGTGTTTGGCTATGGCTTCGTCCATTTCAGTAGAATGTTTAGAGCTTTCAGCCCGCAGGCTTGGCTTCTTCTCATTTTCCACCGATTTCTCAAATGTTCCGCCCCAAGTGCGATTATTGCGGACCTCCCCGAAATTTACCCCTACAAGCTCAGCTTTGCAATCGACTTTGAGTAAAGCTTCCCTTCCAATGCTTCGTACTAGCCACGCAGATTCTTGGGTAGCAACAGTACCGCGTCCAAGTGATTCTATTTCGAGATCGTCATTCTCTTTAGTTTCTTTAGCATTCAAGATCCAGTACCCTGCAAAACCTCGTTCACGTCTTCTCTTGCTTTCAGCCTCTGGAGACTCGTCGGTATCATGCTCAAGTGTGATTCCTGCGAAACTAACGATAAATTTGTGCTCTGCATGATCAACGGTTTCATTTGCCAGCTTTGGTGCCAAAACACTAGTCTTTTCCAACGGGATTATCTCGACATGTGGAATATTGCCCGGCAACCTACTATAACTCGCAAGCTTCCGGTGTCCCCCAGACTCGGAAAACATGAAAATCGATACATCACGCGCATTACTGGATACTGCAATTAGCGGAAGAGTAGGATGTGCTGCAACACCCCAAACTTGTTCGTTACTTACGGTGAACCCCAGTTCGCCCTTGGTCTTGGGAAGCTGCATTGGGCACCACCCGTCCAATTCCTTGATTGAGTCCCATAGCTCAGACGTCTTGTAGCAGTAAAATGTGCCGTGTGTTGTGACCATGATCAGTCGCTCGTAGCCGGCAAGGATGCTAACAGTTAAATAAAGGATCTCGGCATTGCGGTGACACGGGGGAACCACATACGCACAGTACTTCAATTCAGCATTGGAGTCAATCCCAACATACGAATCCCTAGTTTTGTAGAGCAGCACCCTGTTTTCATTGCAGATACAAACGAACGGCCATATCTGCGAGCATGCGGCCTGATTCCCATGAAATTCGAACAAACCACACTCGAGATCATCAGCTTGTCCCTCGTAGCCTTTTACTTTTAACGGCGACGTTTGGTATGAATTATCGGGAAGGTAGTTTGCGTAGCCGTAGCCGTCATTCTCTTTCTGGAGAGGCCGAAACTTGTGCATTCATGTAGCGTGATCACTGACATGATCCTGAGAGCTGCCGGTCCTCATTTAGCGAGATCTTAGTCATTTGCTTGACGATCGGGGGTTAACAGGAGATGATATCAATGGCGCCAAATATAGGTATATAATCAAATGGAGGCAACAATGCTGTACGTGTACTGGCAAACTCTTGAATTTCAGGTCAATATCATCGCAGCCTAGATCAGATCCGGGGTACAGGACATATTACTAAGGCCAAAAGGCTTTGAAGTTGCTAGCAAAGGTATGATAAGTTGTGGCACACATCTAGGGACTTGCTCAGGCTTTGAAACCCGTATCTCTTTGATAGCTGTCATAGCAATATTGTAGAATTTAACAATCTGGCTGCATCCTTAAAAGCTGTCAAACGACCCGATTGTTCTCGAAGCCTGTGGCTTATGCACGTTGTTGGGAGGGACTGAAATATAACCTCAATATGTTGCCCTGAGTGCCTCTTTCCACTACCACAAATCCAGCAAATATGACCTTATTCCCTGAAATCCGTTGGGCTCAGCGCAGCAGCGAGACCGAAGCAACCAAGAATGTTCTATTCCTTACTGTTGTTGTTGCAAACCTCAAAACTTTTGATGGCAAGTTGACCTCAAATGGCTTCAAGTTTACTGGCAGCGATGGCACCAACGAGTATGCTATTGAGCTCGAATTGTACGCTGAGATTGAGCCTGAACTCAGCCACCACACTCAGAATGGCCAGGGTGTTGTCTATGTTATCCGCAAGAAGGAGATGAAGGCTGAATTCTGGCCCCGTCTTACCAAGGAGGCAGCCAAGAAGCCCTACATCCGCACCGACTTCGACAAGTGGGTTGATGAGGACGAGCAGGACGAAGTTGAGGAGGAAGACCCCTACGCTGGTATGGGCGGTATGCCTGGTATGCCCGGTATGCCCGGTATGGGCGGCATGCCCGATATGGGCGGCATGGGCGGCATGGGAGGCCCCGGTGGTTTCGACATGTCTCAGCTTCTTGGCGGCATGGGCGGCGCTGGCGGTGCCGGTGGCGACTTTGATCTTGAAAAGCTCAAGGCTATGGCCGGCGAGATGGGTGACCTGGGCGGCGAAGATGCCGAAGGCGACGATGACGAAGAGCAGCCCAGCTCTGCTTAAGAAGATATCAGATATACATAGGTTTGTACGACAATACAATATAGAGCATTGGCTAGAATAAATACAACCAGCACTCAGCCAGATGCTTCGAGAGCAGCAGTTTCACGGCGCAAAGCAGCGATATCCCATGAACCTCCCTCGGCTTCCTCGTCCTCCTCATCGTCCTGGAACGAGAACTTGCCAGAACTAAGCAGTTGCCGACCGGACAAGTTGCCAGAGGCGCGGGCCTTGGCATCAGCCTCGGACAATGCCTGTTGTCTCTTGGCGTTGCGTGCTTCTTTCCACTTGGTAAACGACTCGAGCGTTACTGGAGTCAAATTCTTGGGCAGCTTGGCCCTCTCGGTCTCAATAACATCTTCCAAAGTAAGTTTGGGGCGGTCGGCCTCTGCAAGACGCTCAAGGCGTTGCTCTTCCTTGGTCTTGAGCTTGAATCCAGGCGGCAAGGAGTGCTTGTATTTACAGGTATCACCGCCATTTGGACAGACCCAGAACCAACCGTACTTGCCATTCTCGACTGCTTCGATGAAGTACTTGCAAATAATGTCTGTGGTGGTCTTGGGGTTGCCGTGTTTGCTGAGAATAACCTCGGCAAGTTTGGCATCGTCCCAGTTATCAATGGTATCGGCTTCCTTATTGTCTCTCTCGTCAGTGTAGAGATTCTTCTTCTCAGCCTTGCGCTCCACAGTCAAATCGTGGCTGAACTTACACTTGGAGCCCTTGTTACACAGTCCCTGCTTGAAGAACGAGCACACAACCGTTTTGGGGTCTACCCCAAAGGGAACCTTTTGAACCTGCATTGCTGCACCGAAGAGCGCGCGCGCTTCGGCCTTTGCCGCATCAGCAGCCTTTTTCTCAGCCAGTTTCCTCGCATACTCGGCTTCTTTCTTCTTTTGGGCAGCGTTGTTGTCGGTTTGCTGCTCAACCTGTTTCACAAATGCTTGAACCCTTGAGGACTTGTTCTTATTCTTGAGACCAAAGGTTTTATCGTCAGCGGCTTTTGCTTTTTTGGCAGCTTTATTCTTTGCACTCTCGGGCTGCTTCTTGGCCATTCTTCAGTGTTGGTCAAGTAAAATACCTAGTATCTCTTGGATTATAGGACTTTTTCACAAACCTGACATAGATTGATTAGTATTTGCTTGAGTGCCAAATGAGTAATCAGACTCGCATCCTCTCTGCCTCTGAGACCTCAATTTGTAGCTCCCACTCACCTGCAGGCATACCCTAACGCTTGGGCTTGATTTTGTAAACCTCAAGCCACAGTAGCCTCAAGATTCACTAATACCCCATATGCTTTTTGCAAAGCTACGTCCTACTTCCGCATTTGGATACAGGCAGGTAAGGTCGCTAGCCACAAACAGAAGACCTTGGGCTTCTTCAAGAGCCGCAATGGTCTATGGTCGTGCCCGCTGGCCCTTGGTTGCAACAACCGCTATAGTTGCCTATTTCTCTTCAGGCTATATCTTGAGCGGAAGCGGCGACCGCAGCTATGCTGTTTCGGCAGAGCCCAAGAGACAACAAATCTCGCTCTTAAATCCTGCTCAAGTGAGCGCTACATTGCGTGAGCGCGAAGAAAGCTACCTTGTACAGCGCGGCAATGGCGTTTTACGCTATGATCTGTCTCAGCTACCTAGCAACAATCCTATTGAGGACGACCATGCCGAGCGCATTGTCGAGGTTCCGCTCGTGAGCCCTCAGGATGAGGAGTATAGCACCGACTGGATGTTTTGGGGTATTTATGATGGACACGGAGGCTGGACTACCAGTGCCAAGCTGCGCGATACGCTAATCTCTTCTGTCACGCGCGAGTTGGACAGAGTGTACAAGCCAGTGACCCCCAATCAAACCCGCCGTCTTCCTCCAGCGCCAACTGCCGTGGACCAGGCCATGATCGATGCGTTTGTCAAGCTCGATGACCAGATAGTGCACAAATCTGTACAAGCACTTTTAGAAAACCCGAACAAGAAGAGTGCCATTGAAGCTATACCTCCTGCTTTGAGCGGCTCGTGTGCGCTGTTGGCATTCTACGATTCTGCCTCTTGCGACTTGCGCGTGGCTCTAGCTGGCGACTCGCGTGCCGTTTTGGGTGTCCGCGGCGACGATGGTGCCTGGAAGGCCAAATCACTGACTACGGACCAAACAGGCTCGAACGAAGATGAAGCACGCAGAATCAAGAGCGAGCATCCTGGTGAAGAAGAGACTGCTGTGCGCAGAGGCCGTGTTCTCGGCATCTATGAGCCCACGCGTGCATTTGGTGATGCGTCTACAAAATGGAGCCGCGAGATCCAGCACAAGCTTGCTCGTATGTTCTTTGGTCGCTCGGTTCCCCGTGATTTGCGTACACCGCCATATATGACTGCTGAGCCCGTCCTTACTCGCACACGTATCGATCCCAACCGTCCGACTTTTATGGTTTTGGCAACTGATGGATTGTTTGAGATGCTGAGCAATGAGCAGGTTGTCGGTCTTGTTGTTGAGTGGCTTGAAAAAAAGCAGCCCGAGTCGCTTAGCTCGATTATCGATGTCGTGAAGAAGCCAGAGACTTCATGGACCAGTCGCTTCTTTGGCAGCCGCCGCCAGGATCACACTGTTGAGGATATTTCGCAGAACAAAGATTCGCAAAAGCAGCCCGTGCGCCGTCAGTCGCAGAGCTCAGTGAAGATTACTGTCCAGGACAACAACGTTGGTACGCATTTGATGAGAAACGCCCTTGGAGGCTCTGATCAGGAGCAGGTTTCGATGCTGGTTAGTATTCCCTCCCCTATGTCCCGGAGATACCGCGACGATCTTACAGTGACCGTCGTCTTCTTTGGCGAGAGTGAATACAATTCTGGCAAGGTTCGCGTCAACCCTGAAGCGACTCTTGATCCAAAGCTAAAGGCTAAATTATAAACAATCTAAGATAATAGTTTTTGACGCACCCCTTTATATTTAAAGGTGGGCATGCAGAGCGACGCCGCCTTCCCAAGTAGCGCCAGGCTCGAGCTTGTTAAACTTGGAGACTGCGCCGTTTTCGACACAGACCATTTGGTGGAAGCCAGATTTGGGTTCAAAGTCGCTCATTGCCTCTGCGGTCTTGGTCCAGGGGTTCCAAACAACAACATCGCGCACATTGCGAGCGTGGGTGGAGAACAGAGGCCTGTTGTGATAGCTGATCTCAACATCACCGGGCACATCGGCGTACACACGGTCAGTTTCAGCAGTAAAGGTGATAGCGCTTTCCTCGTCCTTGGGCACAAAGTCCTGAATGACCTTGTTCCAGTATCTCATAGAGGACAACCCGCTAACGGTGACATTCTCAACTTCGGGAACGTGGAAGTAGGTATGGAACAAGACGTTAAAGTCAAATGCTTCGCTGCCGGTGTTGGCAACATTCAATTTCACGTCAATGTGATCGGCCTTGAGTGCCACAGTGTAGATCAGAGTGAATTCGTAGGGCCAGGCCTTTTGGAACTCCTCGTCAAGGTTCTCGGGACCAAGTCCAAATTGAACGGTGGTTTCGTCGGTCTTGCCAAGGAACTCCCAAAAGACGGAGCGGGCAAAACCGTGCTGGGGGAGCTTATCTGTGGGTGCATGTTGACCAGCAGGGCCGAAGCGAGGGAACACAAGTGGAATTCCACCCCGGATTGCACGAGACCCATCGAGTTTACTGCCGGTACTTAGCCACAGCTGCTCAACACCGTCAATCTTCCAGGAGATTACAGTAGCTCCATACTTGAGAATACGGACACTAGTCTTGGTGCCGGGAAGTTGGATCTCAATTTCAGAATCTGAAGGAATTACGGTCATTTGGTGGGTTATATTCGGACGAGAGGAATACGGGACGTAGCTCAAATTACCACCCAGGAATGGCAAAGGAACAAGCCCTAACCCAATAGAAGGAAAGGGTGAAGACCACTCAAGGTTGCGCTTGGGATTTATCAATTATACATTAATGTGAGACGTGAACACATCAGGTCTCGCACCACCATTGTCCTTTGCATTGCTTAAGGATCTGCTTCCAGTCGGTCACTCCCCAATGGGGTGTGTAAATATGCAGGGTATGCATTTATGCAGCTTGTTGAAATTGTGTAATTTCACGCACCAGAACTACAATTCTCAAAGGATTATACCAAAATCCAAGCTGCTGCATCCAAGAAGCTTGACTCTAGGTGCACGTGCTCTGTGCCGTCATTGACACTTCGTGTAAACCTTAGTTACCCGTCAAGTTGACAGATCGGCGGCAGCAAAGCGATGAAAAGTGAGGTACATGTCAAAACGGCAATTTCACGTGATGCTTATCGAGCGTGCATACGACTGCAGGTATGGGATCAGGCCGACGAAAGCAAAGTGAGGGATTCACCAGCATACTAATTTTTCATTTTACAGCTCGATTGAGCAACAGTATTCTGTCGCTGAGCCTCAGTCGCTGTTGTCCCCACGGCCCAAGACTCAAAGAGTGACTTTTTGACTACCAAAAGACTAATAGGGGATCTCATCTTCAGCTTGACCCAATGTCGGAGCCTATTGTTGCAATAATTGGCGCTGGACCTGCCGCGCTCACGCTGGGGTACATTTTGCAGGGTCATATTCCGTACTATGACTCGGAATCATACGGGCCGCATCCTGATAAGATTCTTCATGCTTCACTTCTGGCGCTCAATGGAGATATTATGAAAGCGTCACGAGACAAGGCTATTTTGGACCAAATAAGTCGAAATTACGAAGCGTTTTTCGTGACAGACGTTCTGCCAGTGAATCTGCTACTTGATGTCTTAACGATCCCTTCGGAAACATGCTTGGCCAATGAGGAATCTATGCAGCCGCGCGTAAAGTGGATATCCGAACCAGAGCGAGCAGTCTCCTTTGTGCTGTACGACAAAGAACCGCCAGGAGGTCAATGGGGAGATTCCCGATGCGATGACCCTGAAGCAAGAGTTTTGAGCTACGCAGAGATGCTGAGCCTTCCAGGCTACTCATTTTCGCAGTACTATCTTGACCACATCAAAACCGCTCCACCACTATTTTGTCGGCCTAAACGTCAACTGGTCACAGAATACTACGTCCAATATGCCCAGAAGATGGGCATGGCCCCAGAAGTTGGGCACGTTACTGTTTCTGCAGATCCAAAAGGAGGGTATACGGTATCTTCTGCCACAGTGCAAAGACATCACCAGTACGTTGTGCTTGCTTCGGGTGTTGCATCTGCCTCAGAGAATTGCACTTTTGACAGGATTTTGGACGCGCAAAAGCAGCAGGTTCTGGTGATTGGAACTGGAGTTTCCTCTGCAGACGCCGTTGGATGGGCAAGACGAAATCAAAGACCGGTGGCTCATATATACAAGCGAAAGGACAGCTCAGGGTTTCCAACTCCCTTGCGCAGATTCCCTAAACAGCTTTATCCAGAGTATAATAAGGTGTTCAGTTGGATGCAAGCAGAGCATGACGATGAAGGAATGTATACGGGCTACCCAAATGGTGAGCTTGTAGTTGAATCGGACGGCAAGATTGGCATAAAGACAGTTGTGGATGGAAATACAATCTTGTCACCTTTACCAGACTGTGGTCTAATCTGTGTGCGCACTGGCCGAGAAGGGTCACTAGAGTATGCTAGCGATGTGCTCAATGATCTGATTCCGCTTGAGCAGCTTGGCCACTTGAAAAAATCACTGCTCCGGGAAGCACCTAAAATATCCCTGCCATTTCTCAAACGGGGTCTCTGGGCAGTCGGTAGTCTGACCGGAGATAGCCTGGTCCGTTATCTCAAAGGAGTTGTAGTATCCTGTGCGGGTGATATCTTTGATGATCTCAATGCCGCCAATTCAGCAGGATCCTGATCTGGCTCCACCCATTCAAATCCTTGGCCAGCTCGCTGCCAGTACTGGGCATACTCGATGTCTGCCTTTTGGAGAACCCATTTGATTTTCCGTGCTGCGAGCTCTTTATTTATTATCGCCAGACCCTCCAAGTTTGTAGCGTTGTTTGTAGAAAACTGATAATGCCAGCTGGAAACAGTTGGTCCTACAATATCACCTTCCTCACATCTCTCGAGGATATAGTTCACTGCGCTTAGTTGTCCAGAGTCTTTAACTGCCTTTAACGGACTGACAATATTTGCCCATTGGGCAAACTGGTACTTGGCAGGCCAGAGCAGTGGTATACCCATAAGCAACCAGGTAAAGCCAGCTACACCAGTAGCCAGTGATGATGCAAATACAAAGTCAACAATAGCTGAGGTTGCGACCGCTCCTAGCGTCAATGCTGATGCCAAACCCAAATAAGCAGAAAACGATCTTCTAGGGGGGACACAGTCTGCTACTAGAAATGCACTACTGACGTCTCCTCCCTTTAGCAAATTGCGAATCACCATAAAGCAGGAATCAATTTCGTTGGTATGAGACAAAATCGTGAGAGATTGTTTCAACGAAGGAAGAGGTTGTTGTGCAAATATCGCAGAGGATACAGGTTTGTGGCAATAGTTCTGCCGAATTGAGTTCCACTCGCATACATTGGCTAGTGAAAGCCGATCAAGTACTTCAAAATCTTTTTCTGTAACCGCCTTGACGGACTCAGGTAATGAACTGGTTGTAAATTCACGGCCGAAAAGCGGATGCTGTGCCCTGTATCGCTCTAGCTCCTTTGCAGCCAAGATTGCAGACCGTGCTAAAGTTGGTGAGAGTGTCTTTTCTTTGCCAAGTACGCGCAGTTTATGCACCCACTGTTGAGTGCCCGAAGGCATCACAATTGTCAGGCGCTATGCTCTGGTGTGCGTCAACAGATGCTTTAATAGGATTGAATATGTACGAGTTGTTGACCTCAAAACCAGTCTCCATTTAGCTAGATGCTGGCCCGCTTATATAACTACAGTTTCCAGGTCTACAAAGAGGTGTTCACGGTGACCTGGTAAAAATAGCAAATAGTTTGCTTTGAGCTGCCTTTAAAGGCTATTGAAATAAAGATAAGTTAAGCAGATGGTAGACCGCGGTATGACTTTAGCATGCACAATTCGACTTACCAGCAGCGGCTGAGCCGGCAGCGAGATTCACATTAGTATCCTCACCAATTCTTCCGGTGGGGGCAGGCCTCTTCTGCTCAATAGGAACCTTGCTCGCAAGCGCCAAAAAGATCTTGCGGACATTTTGGCTAGTCTTAGCACTGGCCTCGAAGAACATGAGTCCTTCCTGCTCTGCGAACTTCTCGCCCTCCTCAATTGAAACTTTACGGAGGGGGTTCTCTCTTGATGGACCATCAGAGGCAGTGGTGTGATCAACGGACTCCCCATCCTCAGAGCCTGCTCCATCGGCGGGGGTAGCATTATCGCCAGTGGCCTTGTTGTTGTTTGCGCTTTCCAAAAGGTCTACCTTATTGCCCACAAGGGCAATTGCTGTGTTGGGGCTTCCCTGACTCTTAATTTCATTGACCCAATGGCGTGCACGCACAAACGAAGCAGGTTTGGTGACGTCGTAGACTACCAGCGCGCTTTGAGCGTTGCGGTAGTACATTGGGGCCAGGCTGGCGAAGCGCTCCTGTCCTGCAGTATCCCAAATCTCAAATTTAACCGTGCGGTCACTGAGCGAACATTTCTGAGTTAAAAATGCGGCTCCAATTGTGGGCTCCTTGTTCTCGTGGAACTCATCATTTACAAACCGTGAAACCAAAGAGGACTTTCCAACTGCAGCCTCGCCTAGTAGTACGAGCTTTACAGAGACTGTGGGTTTCGATGTGTCTGCCATTGTGCTAATTCCAGTTTTGTCTTTCTGCCTATAGCACTCTAATTATACGCGCGAAGATGGTGGTGGCGTGCAATGCTATCAGCGTCGCAATGTCCGCAAAGCCCCTTCCTTATCCACCTGCTTGCTGACTCAAGCACATAAAGGGCAAGGGGAGTCTCTCCCACGGGCATTATGGCTATAGGACATGACAGCCGCAGGCACCTTTGAGTGCATGCAGACTTGAGCGAAGTGAGTCTTGAAAAGCATCTGGCGAACTAGTTTGCATCTCATAGGCCAGGTCAAAAGTATTCTCCTGAATCTGATCTTTAGTCTTATTCGGCCCTCCAAAGTTTTGCTGACAGACCTCTGTTTCAGGCTTAACAAATAAGGTTTACCAGGTGCAGTTTGGACCTCAATTTACACTGAGCGCCTGTAGTGTGTGTGCACATCGCATATTATGAGGGCCCTCTCTGTACTGGTGAGGCCCTTCAAAGGTTCCGCAGCTACAATGTCGTTGCTGCGTCTTTATTCTGGCTACAGGATCCAGAACAAGTGGACAGAGTCGTCTGTTCCTACAAACAGCGACCAGAAGCATCCAATCAAATCGACAGTCTCTGTGAAGCCGCCGTTCTCATTTACTGGTTCATTGACGATATGCGGACTTCTGAATGTGCCTGCAGCTGACCCAAACACTGATCATTGTGCAATTGACGCTCCGGTAGATGGTGTTGCATCTCCAAGTAGCGTTTTCGTGTCCAAAACGATTGAATTCAATGATGTGAACAACACAATAACTCTTGAACTATTTGGAGATCAACCTACTGTCAAAACACTTGTCGAGCACATAACTCCTGAGGCAGAGACTGGAGGACTGCCAGTAACCAAAAAGAGAAAAGTCAAGGACTTGACTGGCACCTCTCAAAAAGCACGGGAAAGACCTAGTCTTGACAGTTGCCGAAAGGCATTCTCTGCTTTTAATGTGAGTTTGAAGGAAGCCACCCAAAGACTTGATAAAGAGGCCGGCAACATGCTGGATCAGGAGATGCAGAGGGCTAAAGCATTGGTGCTTGACCACAAGCTACGGAGTCAAACGAGTTTACAGAGCAATTTGCTCATGTGCAAAGCATTGTTCGTGACTGGTAATCTTCCAGAAACAACTCTCTTGGCAACAAACGACTTTAGTTCTTTTGGCCACTCATTTCTTAAGGACACTAACGAGGGCAATCTCGTGTACACTGACGGGTCATTTACCTTGTCTAAAACTGCATCTTCAGGTGGATATGGCGTTTTCTGGGCCATTGACGATTTGCGAAACACATTCGGGGTTGTACCAGACCTTGGATCCAATTTGGAAGCCGAAATCTTTGCAATATTGGTAGCCCTCAAACAGATAAAGCTTGAAGAGCCCGGCACTTTTACGATTCTGACTGACTCTATAAGTTCGTTGGAAAAGATCAACAGCTGTGCCTTGGACACCAAAAAAGCACCAAAATTTGCAAAAGAGGTATTTGATCTCTATGTCCAGTTGATTGCAGCTGGCTTCAATGTTAAGATCAATTGGGTCAGGGGCCATAACAGCAACCCGGGAAACCACGCAGCACACAAACTTGCTACAAAGGGCTTAAATCTGAATTTTCCAGAGGGAAGGCTGCCCTCGGTTGTTCTTAAAACAAATCGGTGCAGCAGCCCTCTAGGCTCTGATATTGACAGTCTTCCTGGCTGTGAAAAGCTCCAACATGAAAAGATTTCCGACCAAGATCCTTACAGCCAATACCTACCCCCCAAACCGAAGTCGACTCAACAGCCGCTGCGAAAAGGGCAGGTCATATATACCGATGGGTCTTCACGAAATAACGGCAGGGACGATGCAGCAGCAGGCCAAGGTGTTTATTGGGGAGAAAATGATCATCGAAACTTCTCCGGACCGGTGTCGGGCCGTCAAACCAACAATCGTGCTGAGCTCAGTGCTTTGATCTCAGCCTTTCATCAAATCTCGTTCCATCCAACTGGGAAGTACATTGTTAAAGTGGATTCTACCTATGTGAAGGATGCCTTGAAGAATTCACCCCAGTGGGCCAAAAACAACTGGAGAAACAGTTCCGGTGCAGTCAAAAATCTCGATTTGATACAGAAAATGTTCGAGTTGCACAACTCTTTACTGTCGCGAGGCTACAACATGAGTATCGAAAAGGTTCTGGGGCATAGTGGTGACTTTGGTAACGACAGAGCAGATCAGCTGGCCACCGCTCATGCTGAGTTAGTCAGGGCTAGATCGCCGCTCTAATGAGAAAGTTCAACATCATTATACCAGGGCCATGAGAATGATATACTTGCCTCCACTTTCAATATTCCATTCTCGATTCTCGATTTTCGATTTGCGGACCACTCTTCCCCTGCATTTCACAATATCAACCCTGCCCTGATCAAAATCTGCCCTGATAAATAAGCTATTATATAACAGCACCCTAGACAACACATCCGCGCATCTCAAACTTTTCACTCTCAAGACAATCACTAAATTGTTGAGTGATCAGGCCGATGCCAAACAATAAGTATGTTGAATGATGATACAAATTGAATTTCTTCAACCGAAACTCCATGAGGAATAAAACACAGAGCTTTTTAACCCTGATCAGCAAACTAACTTTCAGATGCTATTCCCATCATAATCCTAGCTTTATAGATTTGATCATATTGTCGCGCATTATTGCTGGATAAATGAAAGCGATCCCATTATGCACGTTCCAATGAGAGGCCACCGCAAAAACTGCTACGCAAACAAGCCCTGCACTTGCGGGCCATAATCACCCGTAATTTGGTGTAATTTTAGCCACACGTTGCGGGATTTAGACTTATTTGGCATGGATCGCATATTTGCCAGTCTTCTGTTGGGCAAAGACATGCATGATAAGCGTCTGACCGGCGTAGGGATTGCAGAAAATGTCATTCAATATGCACAGTTATGCATCTCGTCATTGAAGTTTTTTAGGTGTCCGGATCTCATATATAACCCGATCTCTCTGGATATCTTATTTTCTCACCCGATCTTTACGGCCTTACACTAGCTAGGCCACTTTAATTATTGTTTCTCTGCTGAAAGCTGAAGAAACTTACCGAGAATACTCGACCAATCTGCCTGATCCAAGTCTTGCTGCTCATTTGCGCTGATTCTGCAGGCTCATTGATCTACTGAGAATCTCGCGATCCAATTCAAAAGAACTGAACCTTTTTACACACAATGACCAAGTCGCCTTTCCGCTTTGCGCCTACCGGCTCTGTTAAGGATTTGCTCAAGCGCAACGCTGATTGGGCCAAATCTCTTGACCCGGCTGTGTTGGAGTCCAATGCAAAGGGACAAAAGCCCCCAATTTTCTGGATCGGCTGCGCTGACTCCCGTTCCGGTGAGCAAGCTCTTGATTTGCTACCTGGTGAGGTTCTGGTTCACCGCAATGTCGCCAACTTGGTCCCTTCCACCGACCCTTCTTCTGCCGCTGCTATTCAGCTCGCTATGGAGGTTTGCCAGTGTGCTCACATCATTGTTTGTGGCCACACTGATTGCAAGGGTGTCCACACTTCTCTCGGTAACGATCGTCTTGGTGGCGGCCTTGATGCCTGGCTTCGTAACTTGCGTCACATCCGTGCCAAATACAAGGAGGTTCTTTACAAGATTGATTCTTACCCTGAGCGTGCACAGAAGCTTGTCGAGCTGAATGTCATTGAGCAGGTCTGGAACGTCCGCAATAACGACATCATCCGTGAGCACATCAAGCGCCGCGGAGTGCAGGTCCATGGTGTTATTTACGACGTCGCCACTGGTCTTCTTCATCAGGTCGATGTTCCTGAGAACCCCGATGATGAGCACTTTGAGAGTGCCTGGCCAGGCTCTCATTGAAAAACCTGTCACAGTGCATAGTAAGAGCCTTTTCCATAGCTGCTGTCTAGCCTCACATGGATTCCGTGATTGTATTTAATTTATTACCAAAGTCAGAGTATCTGGCTGTATGTTGTTACATTCAGTTACTGCAAGCTTTGTTCAGTTACTGCACGCTTCTGTCTCATTTTCACACTTATATCAGTAGTTCTCACGTCTCTTCCAAAGTCCTAATTTTAAACTGGAAGCAAAAACGTTTATTTTTATAGGCAATTTGAGGTTTCAAGGTATATTTCTGGGCTTCAGTTTGGATTTATTAGTCCGAGCTTTCCCCACATCTCCTTGGTTGAGATATCTTGACGCAGAAAACCGTTTTGTGTGTAGTATGATAAGGATCGCTTGCTGCGGCCATTTCGATTCTATGCATCTTGCATGATGTCGGCTAGGCGATCTCTTAGGTCATTGAACTAAAGTTAGTTTCTGAGACGAGGGTTGGTCTTTATGGTGCTGAAACTGGTCTTTGATAGCTAAATAATGTCATTGGTTGAGGCAGGCCATCAGACTCAACTTGGGAAGCCCGTATACATCTGGCTAGATTCACAGGCAATAATTTCAGTCGGCGATCTCACATGAAGAAAGTGTTTGACTCCTGGAATCTCGACAATCAAAATCAAGAACTTCTCTAGCCATGTGCTCTGTTCTAGTGTCACTCCTTGGTTGCCATTTATAGACTACATCGGATGCGTGCCATTCGCACTTGATGCCAGCTACTGCATCGCCAGCCAACAAATAGAATCCCGAGAACAAGTTGTCATATGCGAACGAAAAATTCAGGCGATTGACCTGTTTTCATCAAATTGCCTTTTCCAAGCATAGCCGTGCTACATCTGCCACTCCTAGAACTGCTAATTATAGGACTTTAAACGTTGCTAAGATCAGACACACTGATGCATCATTGAGGCTACCCGTAAGATCGTATGCCGAGACCTAAATGCCCACCCCGAAGCCAAGAAGAAATTTCTATAGGGGACTTTCCTGCCTTATTTACCTATTAAAAGTGGGTGCTGGTTCACCGTTTGGCTAAACGATAGAGGGTTTCAGCAAGTGGACAATTGAATACAAATAAATCCGGGCTTAGCTAAAGTGCTGAACATCGCTTCCAAGCCACACATGAGCGCCAAGGCCCCCACCCTGCGGCGAAATTTGAGAATAGCGACGCACCTGAGACCTGAAATATTCCAGGGAACCAGTTCGAAATATCCCTTATGGGTTAGGGCTGGCTAGGGCGCGGTGGCACGGTACGTGTACCCTTCGGCCCTCCGTGGAGAGTGTCCTTTGCCTCCTGCCACTTGTCAATACACAATGAAGTTTGATCTTAAAGCAGTTTTAGCATTGCTGGCCACAGCCAATGCCGCCGTAATTGAGGCCACTGATAACAATCTGGCTGAGCTTCTCGGATCTGGCGTTCCCACCATCCTGGATATCTACGCCGAGTGGTGCGGTCATTGCAAGACTTTTGCCCCCATCTTTGACCAATTGGCAGCCAAGTACGAGCATGCCACCGACAAAGTCCAGTTCATCAAGATTGACGGTGACAAGAACCGCGGCGCAGCTGAGAAATTCCAGATCCAATATTTCCCTACTATCAAGTGGGTTGTTGGATCGGATCATGAGCCAGTTGAGACCCGCGACATTGAGGCACTCCAGAAGCTGATTGAAGCCAAGACCGGCGTTAAGCTCGCTGATGGCAAGGGCGCTGAGAACAAGCCTGCTGAGAACAAGCCCGCAGAGAAGAGAGCCGCTGAGGCGCCCTCGGCTGCTCTCCCCGTGCAACTTGACGATGAGAACTTCTCTGAGTTGACTCAGGGCAAGAACGCTCTTGTAGCCTTTACCACAACCTGGTGCGGCCACTGCAAGCGCATGAAGCAGGCTTGGGAGGAGGTTGCCGGCGTTTACGCTGGGGATGACGACCTTGTTATTGGAACCATTGACTGCACCGATTCTGCTGGCGAGAAGTTGAGCAAGGAGTTTGAGGTTCGCGGTTTCCCCACTATCTTCCTTGTCACCAAGGATGGCCGTCGCGTCCCCTACCAGAGCGGCCGCAGTAAGGAGCACTTTGTTGAGTTCCTTCAGCAGCAGGGCATTTCTTCTCGCGACGTCAATGGCCAGCTCGGTGATGATGCTGGCCTTCTCTCTGAATTGACTGGAGATGTCACAGACTTTGTCGCCGATGTTGAGGGCAAGTTGGAGTCATTTATGGCCCGCCTTCTCGATGTCGACACCGAGAAGGGTCTCGTTTACGGTCACTACGCCTTGAAGATCAAGGATAAGGGTCTTGACTGGGCCAAGAGTGAGTTGGACCGCATTGGCAAGATTATCGGTAGCAGTGCGCCTGTTACTCAGCTCAAGAAGGACGAACTGCGCATCCGCCAGAACGTCTTGAAACAGTTTATCCCTCAGGCTGAGGAGAAGGCTGGCGAAAAGGCTGATCTCTAAGCAATATAGGTCTAAATAAATAAAGCGGTTGTTTTAAACAGCAAATTGGCGTTCGTCAAGTCTTGTCTTCTCAGACCAGCTTTCAAGAACCCACTGCGGGCTGAGAATGTGATGCCTTGTGCCATCAAAGTCACCAGCTAGGCGCGCTTCTCTGTTTGTAACAACATGTGTTAGTCGAGAGTCTTTCACATCGTTCACAACTTGACCAGACGCAAATTTGATATACTGAACTAGCCGAAACTTATCAGCAGTTGCCCTCTCGTCAATGAACACAGCGATACCATGAAACATCGTGCCTTTATCTTCAAAGCCTGACTCGAGTACCACTGATGTTGCCTTTGCAATTTCTGACTCGTCCTCTGTAGCTTTGTCGATGGCATCTAACCGGTCTTTGATTTGCTCAGGGGTGTGTATGCGTGAAAAGGCAATGTTGAAACGGTCCACAAACGTCCGTGCACGATATCGAACTGATATAGGCGCGGCCAAAATATGGCAGGGCTCAAACGGCAGTAATCTTTTGTTATGGATGCAATCGAAGATCCAGCTTGGATTGACTACCACATTGGTCTCAGACCGAAGGTATGGAACAACTCTAGGAATCGCACGATCGGCGACAATCAGTACTGAATCATCCCCTGCTTTAGGAACCACTGTTCCTCCGCAATTCTTGATGAGTTGCTCCAAAGCTGGTTGGAATAGCTGGTATGGACTCATGATGTCGCCAGGGACCAGGAACTCCAAGTTTGAAAATAATCTTTCCAGGTTATCGTAGCATATAGAAGCAATGTCCTGCTGCAATTCTACCTGGGCACCATTATAGCCCTGAAACTGAATTCTAGCCCGCTTTCTGGCCCTGCTATTGTTGTCGCGTGTTTGTGCTCTTTTCGCTTCAGCCTTTACTGCCGGGTCTGTATCCATCTGCACTTGTAGAAGCTCCTTGAAGGTCATGCAGTCGGTGTAACTCTTATCTTCCCTAATCGATACAAAGCGCGGGAATCTCAGAGATACTCCTGCAGCAAACTTGACTGTTGGTACAATCTGAGTTGCCTTGATCTCGAGCACTAAGGAACAGCTGGGGTCAATGACCTTGTCAGGCTTGACTCCCACGCCCATATCAACATTTGCAAATCCATTACTGCCGGTGTAATCTATCCATTTGCCTGCCAGAAGATAAGCGATTTTTTGGTAAGTCGCGCGGGCAAACCCATTGCCAACTTTACACACGCTTAAAAACCGATTCTCGCCTGACGATGTTGTTGTCTTAACAGCGCACAAAAACGATGCTAGCAGGCCCGCCTTGGTTCCCTGTCCATATTCGGCTGCTACAATCACCAAATCAAAGTTTTCATTATTGAATCCAGTCATAAACTCTGGCTTTACCTTGATCCATGATGACACCCTACCATCCACAATATAACGGGAGCGTGGATCTTTGAGGACAAGACCCTCGGACAGCTGAGTGATGACTTTCTCAAACTCCAGTTTAATTGACTGCGCTGAAGAAGCCCTCAAATAAGGTAGGATCTTGATTCGGTTGCATTCTACTGCATCTGAGCTTTTGGGCAGGATTTTCCACAGCACTTTCTTTCTGTTTTCCAAAGAGTACTTGGTAAGCTCCCTACCGTTCACGTAGAGACAATCAAATACAAGGAATAAAGGATGCCAGTCACCCTCGTTGCCACTGATAGCTGCCTGCTTGACTTTGTTTAGTGGACAGATCTCCAGATTCTTTGCATCCCATGCCACCACTTCCCCATCAAGCACACAGCTCTCCACAGATTTGTCGATGACACCCGCCAAATACGGGGCAAGCGTTCCTTTGGACTCGTAGACGGAATCGCCATAATATTCTGTGTAATTTTTGCCATTGCGACTGTAAAAGGCCGTTTGACGGCCGTGATCAGCGTAGTGAAGTTGCATGCGTTCACCGTCCACTTTCTCTTCAATGTAGAATGATTCAGGTAGAATTCCCATGAGCAGCTCAAAATCGTCCATAGTTCTATGCTTGAACGTAGCCTTTTGCGGCTTGAAGCACCGCAGTGGATGAATCTCGCTATCACGCTCCTCCAACCGTATAGTCTGGTCCCAGAGACTATGGCATACAAGCTGCAGGTCATTTGTGACATTGAAGAGGGCCTTTGCATCAGGGTGCCATATAGAGAAGATCAATGGCGCACTTACATGGATGTTGAGGTACCGCAGCACAATTCTGATGAGCCATTTTAGCTCAACAGCGTTCATGTCAGCGATAAAGGACTTGAAGATCGAAATTTGGTCTGGCAGCTTTGCAACTGCTAGGTTCTCGAGCTTTTCCAAGACCTCGGCAATTGTTACTTTACTCCACTCAAATTTATCGTCACGTCGCTCAATTGAATGATACGCCAGCTCAGCGAAATTGCCTGCATTGGGACCTCTAGCGCTTTTGTATTCCAGAAGTTGTTTCGCTTCGGGAGTCGTGGGCTTGATTCCCAGAGATGCTACCAAAATACGTCCCAGTGTCTTCTCCTTGATGTTGTACAGCTGTCTTAGTCCTCCAGAATCAAGCTGCGGCAAAAGCAGGCGGAAGGCCGGGTAGATGTCGTTGCCAACAGTCTGTCTCCAGTTCTCGATAAACCCTTCAATCAGCGATCTCCTTTTGTCGATTACCCCAGATCCAGAAAGGTTCCGCAGCTGCTCACAAAACTGGGCGAGTATTTTGAAAGGTGGGGAAGGGCCAAAGTTGACTGGCGGCGGGTTATCTAGAGCGGAAGACGTGCTAGTGGCCCTTACAGCTACACCATCATTTGGGCCTTGCTCACTTTCCTCTTCTGAGCCAGAATTATGGGTATCGCTCCCTGAGCCTACGGTTTCCGCTGGTGAGGACATCTCATCAATAAAGAACCTGGGGCATATGCAAGACATGCATATTCTGACAACACACCCAGGCTTCCACCTCAGATATATATATATTTCAGCGAGTAAGTATTCAATTTACATTGTATCTATCAACTCTATCAATATTGCTCATCAATTCGTCAACTACCATTCATAAGTAGCCCAGCGGCTGCAGTTCCTGATGTGGCCCTCGGGGGCAATTGCCCTGCCCAATGATTTCTCCACTAGGAACTTGGCATGCTCAGGTGCAACACGAGCCAGCAAGAGCGCAATACCGTCCTTGGTGTAGATAAAGCAGTTTGCAGCAAACTTATGGCCCCCAACGTGATTCACATAGAGCACGCGTACTCCACCTGGCGTGTCATCGTCAAAAGATCTGTAAAGATCAGCATATCGAAGCTCGATTTCAAGCTCCTTCCGCATGATTGGCGCCGTCACTCCACATCTCCTGTCCCGTGATTTGTGGGAACACAGCAAAATGAATCCCTTGTCATAACAAATATCAGTGTACGCGGGACGTTTGGGGGCAGAGCCATCTTCGTTTGGTTTGAGGCTCAAAACTTCAGTCACACGAGCAACGGCATTTTCGGGCGTAACGCGGAACTCTAGAAACTGGGGCAGGACTATAACAAGTGCCTGGCCAGCAGGGATGTCATCTTCAGCGAGATCACACCCGTTTACGCGGACTGGGCCACCTGCAGCTTTTTCAAGCTTATCGGAACCAGATGAGAGCGCGTGGCAAACACGGCCCCAGCTTGGCTTTTCATCGCCAATATCATGTTTCCAGTCATGCTGGCCGCTAGCAACTAAAATTTGGGCAGCGTTTGCGGGGGCAGAGTTGAAGAGCGGGCTTTCATCTAGTTTAAGGTTTGAGGGATATTTGGATGAGCAATTTTGGCAATCCTCAGCTCTGATCGGTTCAGTGATGTACAGATCCTGGTCAGTATGCTTGCTGCTCTCTTGCTTGCCCAGCCCGAGGGACTTCATAGAACTTATAAGCCCCATCCTGCGATATAAAGCTGACGGGACCTTTCTAGGAGATCTAGACTCTTCCTTACGATGTCAAATCAGTGGCGATCATCATCTGCAACAGAGCGCCACCCGCCACATTTAGGCATCATCTCATTTTTCTCAGCCACAGTTCCAGTCGCCAAGAGTAAATGCATGCTGCAGCTGCAAGCTGTCGTTTAGGGGAAGCAGAATCTTGTTCGGGACTTACGTGGCCGTGGAACTATGATCTGGCAAGTTAAGAATGCCGTATTAAGCGCGGGAGCCTATATCACAAAACCATCTTACTCAAGCAAAGTAAACTGTCACAATTGCTCTGAAGAATTCAAGCTGCCCAGGACTAGTCGTAAAAACATGGTCCGTTAATTGATGCCACCGCTGCCATCTGGATATGCATGGTAATTGTGACGTGCAGATAGACAAGATTCCACTAATAACATGCGCGAAGGCCTGCGCCGGTCCAAGACTCGGCGTACCCAATGAAACAAAGTTTCATTAGTAGTCAAAGAAACTAAAAAACCTAATTTTTATGGTGCCCCCCAAGGAGACGTAGACTGGTGTAATGCAGCCGATTCTCGATGCAATTCAAGCAGAACCCCGCAAGATACCATAACCTCAAGCCCTCCCCACCATGTGCATGACAGCGCACCTTTGTGAACGAGAGATTATGGGCACAGCCGGCTTAAAATGGACCCAGACTAGCCTAAATATTCAGATATCAAGAGATTCATCCGAGGAATACGATGAATGTTTTTAAATACATTTCCCCCTCTTTTAAGCCGCAGTTTCCGCGGTCAAACAGAGCTCTGTCTGCCTGCCCGAGGCTGCATCCCAATGGCCCAGGGCAGAGACAAATTAAAACTGAACCCAATCATGTTCACATGCAGCTGGCAACAACAGTTCTAAGAGAGATTGAAGGCCGGATTTAATAGCCTCCAGATCTTTTCAAGCTCTACAATAGTCATGATTTACCCCATGCTTCCTGAATCGTTCCTGTCCGAGGATCAGTGGCGCGTGCTGGGGGAGATCGTCGACGCAGTTATTTCTCCAACTCCTGATGTCTGCTTAGCCAAAGACATCTCGATCGCGCTGGGGAAGCAGCAGCCTAGCAAGCTTCCACGATTCCGCTACATCGTCTGCAAAGTTGTAGTCCACGTCAATGCGACGGATCTTCGCCTGCTCAAAGCCGTTCTTACTCTGCTTGGAACTCCGGTGGCCTCACTTCCACTCACATGCACAATCTCTTCGTTTGAGTCTTTGAGCTTACAAGAAAGGTGGAAAGCTTTAAAAGGATTGCAAAGGGCCAAGACACCTGCGTTTCGTAAACTGTTCAAGACCATGAAACTGCTAGGCATGCTCGCCTTTGTTTATGGTACTGAACAGAACCCGCTACTCTTGGGGGAGGAGATCCCCAATCCCATTATTGCTCGTTTGGTTAATGAGCCCTTTTGGGACATTCCTATCAAGACGGTGCCCAAGGCAATAGATGCTGGAGTTGCAGTGATCAACACTGACGTGGTCATCATTGGCTCCGGGTCGTCGGGTGGGGTTGTTGCTAGAAGGCTTGCCAGAAGCGGTTACAGAGTGTTGGTGCTGGAAAAGGCGCCCAAATTGTCTATTGCTCAAGTTGCCGATGATGGGTTCGACCGGGATGAACAGATGTATGAAGCAGGCGGTCGTCTATTAACCCGTGATTCTTCCATGGTTGTTTTGGGTGGTTCATCCCTTGGTGGTGGTGCTGCTGTTAACTGGAGTTGCTCGCTGGATACACCACCCTTTATTCGCCGCGAGTGGGCTGAAAGGGGTCTGGACTGGGCTTGTTCAACCGACTATGACAGAGCGCTTGAGCACGTCAACGAGGTGATGGGTGTGTCCAAGGACTTTGGCGCACCCCACTCGTTTACCAACCGTGTTATTCTTGAGGGATCTGCTAAGCTGGGCTACAGCGCTGCAGAGGCACCGCAGAATACTGGTAAGCACCACTACAACAATAGGTTTTACGGATTTGGTCACCGTTACGGTGAGCGTGGTGGTGTGGTCAACTGGCTTTATGATGCGGTTGAGGCCGGTGCCGAGATCCTGTCGGGTGCAGAGGTTTTACGTATCAGACGCAAGGGTAAACGGGCAACAGGATGTGATGTAATGCTCGACCAAAAAACCCCCGTATGTATCAATGCACGCAAAGTTATTGTGGCTGCCGGATCGTTGAGCACCCCTGGTGTTTTGTGGCGCTCTGGATTCAAGAACAAGCATATTGGCAGAAATCTCAAGCTCCACCCTGTGACTCTGGTCTTTGGCGACTATGATGAAGTAGTCAACAAGGCAGATGACCCCATCATGACCACTGTTTGCACAGTGGCGGACAACCTTGATGGCCAGTACCACGGACCAAAGATTGAGGCAGTTTATCATGCACCGCATTTGGTGTCGACATTTATGCCGTGGCGGAACGGCAATGACTTTTTCAGCCTTGTGGCAAGGTTCAAGCACATGTCGGCGTTGATCGTTTTAACACGGGATAAGGATGAGGGCTACCTTACGCCTCGTTCGGATAATCCTCTTTCGGTGAATGTTCACTATACGACTAGTAAGTATGACTTGAATGCATTGCATCAAGGGTCGATTGCCGGTGCAGATCTACATTACATTCAGGGCGCGAGAAAAGTGATTATGTCCAACAGCATTATTCCTACATTCGAATCCACGAGACCTAAGGAGCGTAGATCGATTTGGGATAGCGATTACCAGCGCTGGCGCAAGGCTGCGCTTGCAGTGGAGAATGATGTTTACTCTATAGGATTGGGAAGCGCACACCAAATGTCTTCTTGCCGTATTAGTAGTAAGGGTCCTGCACATGGCCCCTGTGATCTGTATGGCAGACTCTATGAATGCAAGGACGTATTTGTGGTGGACGCTTCAGTCTTCCCTACTGCATCTGGCGTCAACCCTATGAATTCGATCATGGCTATCGCTCACGTGCTCGCGGGCTTCATTGAAGAAGACCTGGGACCTGTTCGCGCGAAAATTTGAGTATGCAATCGATTAGATCAAACACATCTTTAGAATTTTTTATTTTATAGCACTACGTAGGTGTTTACTATACCAAGTTTCCGCCAAAAGATGTGCAATGTGCCCTATGAAAAAATGAAAAATTTATACTGTCACAATTGCAGGAATTAGCGATGGGCTCAATCATTACTTGTGACATAAAGCCGCTAGTATTATTCTATCTGATCTGCAGGCATACCCTTAAGAGTATGCACGACCGCCACGTGGTGCATACCGTCGCGCCAAGAAGACCAGGCAAGACAGTTCCGCTTCCCACGTGGGGAGATATAGTACAAGCCTTAAGCCGCTTTCTGATGCAAATGTTGCAGAGAACTAGTCTGTAAAGTCTTTTATTGTGATAATCATCTTGAAAGCGCTCACAAGAGCACACCTCCTGTTTGTGGACTTGCATGGCGCTGTAGGTCCTCAAGTGAAAAGATGCCGGCTGATGACGCTCGTATGCATATGCATATCGTGCTAAAGCTATGGGCCATAGATTGATCAAATGCACAGAGAACTCAAAGACTTTTCACTTATGCACATGAAGTAGTGTGGCATGCATACAGAGATGATAGCTATAAAGAGGCTAATGAGTCCACCCTAAATGAGCACCAAAGCTGTAGTTGATCAAGTCTTCAGAACAAAATGATTGCATTGCATCAATTTGACTACATTTTTGCCATTGGCATGCTCTTTGCATTCCTTGATGCTTGGAATATTGGTGCCAATGATGTCGCGAATTCTTGGGCTACTTCTGTCGCTTCCAGAAGTTTGACCTACCCTCAGGCCATGATTCTTGCAGCCATTATGGAGTTTGTCGGTGCAGTTGCTGCTGGTTCTCGTGTTACTGATACCATTCGTAACAAGATTATTGACATCAGCCTGTACGATGATGCTCCCGCTTCCCTCATGCTTCTGATGGCATGTGCACTTGTTGGCTCTTCCATTTGGCTGACTATCGCCACAAAGATGGGAGCACCCGTTTCTACTACCCACTCTATTGTCGGTGCTATTATCGGTGCTGGAATTGCTGCCAACGGTGGTAATTCTGTTCACTGGGGCTGGTCTGGATTTGCAAAGATTGTTGCCTCATGGTTCATTGCCCCCCTGATTGCCGGTTGTTTCTCGGTTATCATTTTCTACTTTACAAAGTATGGCGTTTTGGAACGTAAGAATTCTCTCCAGATTGCCCTTCATGTTATCCCTATCTACTTCTTCATTACTATTGGTGTTCTCACCATGAGTGTGGTGTGGAAGGGTGCCCCCAACCTCAAGCTTGACAAGCTTTCTGATGGCGCAGTTATTGGATCTATTTTCGGTTGTGCCGGAGTTGCAGTCCTCGTCTACTTTATCTTCTTCTACCCCTTCTTCCACAGAAGGTTGGTCCTTGGAGACTGGCAGCTCAAGTGGTACGACATCTTTTACGGACCGGCTTTGTGGTTCCGCACCAAGGATATTCCTCCTATGCCCGAAGGACATGAACTTGTTCTTGACTACTACAACAAGAGCACCAAGAAGAACCAACGTGGCAAGATTAATGTTGTCACTGAAACCCCTGCTACTCTGCTTCCCAATGATCCTGGATACAAGGACGAAGAGATGTGCCAGTTGTCTCCTCTTGACAGTGAATATGACGATGCCCCTGAGCCTGCTGGATACCGCGATGGAAAGATCTATGACTTTTCAAAGGAGACTCTGCCTATTCTTATCAAACCCCGCAACTGGCACATGTTCCTTTGGGTCGCTCTCACTCGTGGTGTTCGTCAAGATGTTCTTGGCAACCAGGTTGGCGACAATGAGAAGAAGGATATTCTGTCTGTTGGTGTTAAAGAGATGCACGACCGCACAAAGAAGTACGACCTCAAGGTCGAGCACCTGTACTCATTCTTGCAAGTCATCACTGCCTGTACCGCCTCATGGTCCCATGGCGCTAATGATATTTCCAACGCCTGTGGCCCTCTTTCCACTATCTACCTTATTTGGCGCGACAATGCCACCGGCTCCAAATCTCCTGTCCCTGTTTGGATTCTAGCATACACTGCTGGTGCCTTGGTCGTTGGTCTGTGGACTTATGGCTACAACCTTATGAGCAATCTCGGTAACAAGTTTATTCTCCAGTCACCCTCTCGTGGTTTCAGTATCGAGTTGGGTGCCGCCATCACCACTGTATTTGCCTCGCGTTTGGCAATTCCCGTTTCCACTACTCAATGTTTGGTCGGATCTACCGTTTTTGTGGGCCTTGCTAATAATAGTCTCAAGACCGTTAACTGGCGCTTGGTGCTGTGGAGTTACTGCTCTTGGTTTTTGACCGTGCCCTGCGCAGGTCTCATTGCTGGTATCCTCATGGGAATTATCATCAACGCTCCTAACCTTGGCCAGACCTACTCTCTCACTAACTAGTCTGGACTCGAACAAAACACAACATATTTTATTTAATCGTATATAGAAATGCCGATACATTCATTACACTTACTATTCTCGATCTTGAATATGCACGCAAGTATCAATTATGTCAAAGAAACCCTGTCAAGGTTCGGGCAGCATGAGAATAAGGCAAGTCCCGCTACCCTGAAGCATCGTTTTGGGACAGAGTGGGGGAGGAAACCTAAACCTACGGTCACACGCTGACACACGCTGACACGCAGGGTAGGCAACGGCAAGGCAGCTAGCTGTTCAGCTCCACCTTGCACTCTATTCTATGTTATATTATTAGTAAGCACATACAACATGCAGCGATACAAAGGAATGTTTACTGTTACGCTGTTATAGAGAAACACTTGGGGCCAACAGGCAGCGCCCTTATTTTAATACTTGTAAGGTGTATTAGGCGTTGAAAAGATAATTGGGACTTGACACACTACAGACCACCTACAGTGCTGCCCTGCCTATTCCCCCGTGAAGCATCTGTTCAACCCAACACTTTGGCCATTCGTCCATATTAAACAGCCGCAATTTGCAAGCTCACACCACTTTCTTTTACGTCAAGCTCTCTTATAGGCCTCAAAATCAATGGGGCTATCAAAGTTTCTAGCATGCTTTGGCTGCGGGTCTGCTCCAACGTCTGAGCAAGTGGCCAACGTAGAGAGGTCACCAGAATCGCCCTCAAAGGCAAACCCCCATATTGAAAAGCCCACGTCTATTTCCAGTGCACCGCCAAGGCATCTGTCAGGCCCTCAACTCAGTCAACGGACCCCGTCACGGCAGCTCACTCCTACTGCAAATCTATCACTTGAGGGCAAAGACGAAATGACAGCACCTTCTCTTTCTAGAGGGTCCAGTTTTGCGCGTCTTAGTCTCCCGCTGGAGTATGTGAATCCCGAGGCTGGCACCAAAGAGGATATTGAGATTTCCGATGATATCTTGGGCAGGAAGTCTTCATATACAGTGATAAGCTCAGTGGACCAGTCAGGAGTTGAGGCACTCGAAAAGAACGCAGGCCAGCTGCTGGGCTCACCCCCGGCTCTGCAGGGCATCCCAGTTGCTGAAGAGGCTATATCTTCTGGCGCTGATGCCATTGCTGGTGCTGTTGCGTCTGTTGGTGCTGTGCTTCAAGTCTCCGCTTCAAGCAGGTCGCTTTCTGCTGGCGGTTCCGCATCTAGCTCTCCGCTAACGATCTCGGTTCAAACTGCGCCGCCAACCCCTTCCCGTCCCAAGTTCGAGATCGGCTCGCCGGCAGCCCAGAGCTCGACTTCGTGCTCAAGCGAGAGCTACCACAGTCAATCCTCAAATAGCGAGCTGGACTCGCAAACTGATTTAGACGGCATCTCCTCCCAAACGCCGCAGAGTGATTCATTACTTGGTCCGATTCCCCCAGAGTTGCAAGGCAGAAAATGTCTTGTTCTTGACTTGGACGAGACGCTTGTGCATTCGAGCTTTAAGTACATTCCCGACGCGGACTTTTTAATTCCGGTTGACATTGATGGCCGCGTCCATAATGTCTTTGTTTGCAAGCGGCCTGGCGTTGACGAATTTTTGAAACGCGTTGGAGAGCTTTTCGAGGTTGTTGTTTTCACTGCAAGTGTATCCAAATATGGTGATCCCTTGTTAAATTATCTCGATACCGAAGGCGTCATTCACCACCGGTTGTTCCGCGAAAGCTGCTACAACTATAACGGCAACTATATCAAGAATTTAAGCATGCTGGGCCGCCCACTGAAGGATGTCATTATCATCGACAACTCTCCTGCCTCTTATGCCCTGCAACCACAGCACGCAGTGCCGGTTTCCACTTGGTTCTCAGATATCCACGATAACGAGCTGCTGGACATGCTGCCACTATTGAGTGACTTGACTACAAAATCTGTCCAGGATGTCAGTGCAGTCCTTGATATTGAGATCCATTAAACGAGTTGCGCTCCAAAAAAAAGCACTGTTGGTTATAATAATATACGTATAAATAATAATAATCTGCCAGCCCTGCTGCCAATCAATCGTCCTTGGATCGCCTTTGTTGCTCCTGGTGCTTCTTTTGCCTGCTAGACTCCACTGCAGTGCCCAAAATATGGCGATCGCGCTCACTAGTAAACTGAACAGAACCCTTCTTTGAGTTGCGCACTCTGTTCTGCTGGCGGCGGCGCAATGCATCGAGCTCCTCGTTCTTGATCGTGCGGGCCTTTTTGATAGCCTGCGGCAGGTTTCTGAACTTCTGAATCTTGCGAATCTCGGGCATGTGCTGGTACTTTTGCGTTAATGCGGCATCGTACTCGAGCTTAGTGCGCTGCTTGGTGGAGACAACACCAGAACGTTCATTGGCGCGCGCACGCCATAAACGAACGTTGCCATCGTCCGAACCCGAAACGATGTACTTGGAGTCCATGGAGTATCTCACTGACATCACACGCTGCATACGTTTGGTATGGTACACATCGCGCGAGTGGCCGCTGAGAAGAGGGAAGATGCGGATAGAACGGTCGTACGAGCCGGTGACAAGTTCTTGGCCAGTGGGACTGAAATCCAGGTCGATAACTGCCGCAACATGGTCCTTGTAGACGTTGAGTGCACGCTTCAGGTTGCGCATATCGTAGTAGTAGGCGTTATGGTTCTCATTTGCAACAGCAAAGTTAAACGCCTCCATGGGATTCCAAGCAACAGCATTGTTGGAAAGCTCGGTAACCACCTTTTGGATGGGCGAGCCGGCCCTGGTGTCGTAGATTACGACTGAGCGGTCATTGCCAGTAGAAGCACAGAGAGAGGTTTCGGTGTGGTTGAACCTGACACTGTTGATGTTGTCTGCCCCCCACGATAGCTTCTCAACAGATTTGGACCGCTCAACATCCCAAAGCTCAAGTTCACGTCCAGCAGTGATAAATTTGGCCTCATCGCGGTGATGATCAATGCTGTTGAGACCGCCCTCGCTGAGATATGTGAAGACAGGCTCACGGTGGTTGCCAAGAGTAGGATCCCAAAGCTTAACAGTGCAGTCTGAAGAGCATGACAAAAGACGGCTCCCGGTAAATGTAAGGCCATGGACAATGCCGCTGTGTGCCTTTGTGGTCCAGCTCTCGTCTTGTTGGCCCAGATTCCATAGCTTGATAACGCCATCGCCAGAGCCGCTGGCCATGACACCAAGCTTGGAAGCGGTTTTGCAAAGACTGTATACACCATCAACATGGCCGCCTCCCATCTGTGCCAAAAAGGGGGCCGCAAATACACGGTCCAGCTTTGTGGCATTCAGCGCACGGGTGTACTCACGAGCACGCTCAAATTGATGCATTTCGGGGTTGAAGTTGCGGGGCATCTTTAAAGTTTCAGAGTTGCCGACAGGCACATAGTCGTCTGCCGAGCGGCTAATGGTCTTGACCTTCATCTTTTGGTATCAAGTCGAGATCTGGTGCTGGATAATTTCTCACATTAGAACGGATTTGTAATATTTTTTTTCCCTGGCAAGGACAGATGTGTCTGTAAGCCATATGCAAGCTTTCTGCTGTGAACAAGCACGTGCATGATGCCTGCAACGACTGTGAGTGTTCAATGCTCAGATGGTTAAATAAATATGTTATATGAAGCAGTCGGCGCTAGGGAAGAGACAACGACCGCACAGACGGCGTGTCTCCGCGCAGGCTTGGCGTGCTAGCCGCAGACTTGACGCGGGCTCTCAACTGCTCGAATGTGCCATAGTCCTCAGCTGAAGAGTTACGCAGGCGGGATGGCAATCTGCTACTCGCGACACCATACGAGGGGCTTTGGATGATCGAATCCACGACCAGGTACTGGACGGAGTTCATTATTAACGGGAAAACCATCATAACAAATGTGATCTGCACTTTGGGATCGAAGCTATAGGTCCACTCCAGCAAGAATCTACCATAGTCGTCCAAGAACGGGACTGTGTAAAGCACAACGTAAAGCAGGATCTTCGCAATAATCAGCGCCAGTAGATAGAGACCTAGTTGCTTGAAAAACGCTCGCTTGCGAGGCGGCGACCCATACTCGCCAGATAGGATCTGAGTGACGCCACACGCATATGCGACACGATAACACCACCAAAGAGTTGCCCACAACAATGGGATTCCTATAGTTGTATCAAACAGCACGTTGAGAAAGTACCAAACGCACGGGTTGTCCTCAGTAAGATCATCGTCGTCTCTGCTAAACATGATTGACGCAAGCACATTGAGACAATGCAGCATGAGAGCCCCAACTACTTGTTTGGAAATATCAAAAAACCATATTCTCCAGGGTCTGCGAGGCGATTCGTACTTGCGCTTGAACACCAACGAAAGGATCGCAAATGCGCCTAAAAAGAGCTGCAACATCATGGAAACAGGGCCCAGAAGCTGGCATGTGGGCTCATGTGTCTCATTGTTCAAAATAAGCCATCTCATATGTAGCCTCCAAAGAACTAGGGACAGATCCTTTGGAGTTGCTACTAGGTAGTGGCTGATCTGGGGCAATGGATTCCGGTGCAGCCTATAGCTTCTGATTAGTCATCATCCTTTTAGTGTACGGGGGTGTTGATCTTGTTGTGGCCCAAAGCGCCCAACGACGTGCTGAACTTTCGCCACATATATATACGCGCCACATTCTGGATGAGCCATGGTTCACACCTCGGGGGTTCTCTCACTAACGGCATACAGCAGGTGCTTTTTGTCCCCAAGTCTTAAACCCAGATTGCAAATCGAGTTTTGCTGGTATTAGCAGGAACTGATCTGGGCTTTTCAACATGTTTTGGCAAACAACACGCGCTGTCATTTCTGTGCATTGAACAATGTTTACAACTATGCACATAACTCGAGGGATTTTGGATCAAAGCCACTGTATTCGCATACATGTATGCCCAAGTCCTGGTTGGGCTCCGAGCCGGATGCACGCTCGCGTTTTGGTAAAGATCTTTGCATGGGCAGACCAGTTGCGGTGGGCTTCCGTGCTTCTGAAGAATCCATGCAGTGCTTCACCAACATCGTGGCAACATTGTGAAAGCACTCGTACAAGTTTCCGGGGAATTCGTCTTGACCAGGCCCGCTAGACACAAAGCCTTCAGTAGGGCAACCGAAGCTTCGTTTTGACAGATTTACAGACATGCATGGCAATACGGCAATACAGGTTCGATTGAATTCTGCTGGGTAAGGACACTCAATGTACGTTTAGCCGAGCCGAGACATTACTGCTTGAGCATTCATAGACGTCCCGTTGCGGAACAGCTCCTTGAAAGGGAATTGATGAGACTTTTTGGGACGTATCAATTACCAAATCGCGATCTGCCTGGATTAATAGCCAATCTGGATCAGAAGTACCAAATCTGTTCTCGGACATCTCGTGGTTTATGCAAGGCTGGCTCAATCGGCCTGGCGCCGATCACATTATGACTGGTGCATAAGAAGGTGCATCTGGTGCATCAGGCACTCTTGCGCATTTATTTTTGATTGAAATGTGGGATGAAAGCGCCGCATGAGCCGGAGTAAAATATATTTTAAACGTCAAACATTGCAGGCCAATCTCAGAGTTCGCAAACGCTTATATGTTTGCAAGATATATAGTCAGTCTACGGGCAATTCTGAGCAAGCGTTGCTCGGCAATCGTATATCCAGAGGAGGGGAAATGGACACCTGCTCTGAGTAATCTTATGGTCACGGTCTTTATAGGTTAAGGCGACATGCATCGACCTACATACTACCAAGGCCGGGCGATTCGAAAATTGACAAGAGAAAGCCGAGTCTTTGCTTGAAGGCAAATTCAAACGTTGTAGTTACATGTTAGAAATTTAATGTAGTCGCGTTGACCGGTGCGCAGATTATATTGTAATTTGTGATTATCAATGGGCGTGGGGCCACTTGTTTCAGTTCTATTTTTGTCACGTTATTTTTTTTCAATCGCTATGTGCTCACTGGTCCAGGGTGTAAACTCTTGCAGGCTTCTTCTGCTGCAGGCTCAACTTCGAACCCCCTTGGAGACAGTGTTTGTTACACGATTTGAGGATAGGCACAAACATCAGTGCCGGTACAGTCTCGAGGCACAACTAAGATAGATAATAATCAACTATTGAAATGACACTGCAATTCCACTGCTTATAGTGATCGAGGGGACGTTCTCGCATGCGGGATCTGATCTTGATTCTGTGATTATCAATTCCATTCATCCTTTGGAAATGTGAGGAGCGGGGCCTCCACATTAAGTAAAACACTCTATTTTGAAGCATAATCAGCTGGCACTGGGCAAAAACCAGGGGCCCAGAATGAATATATTCTCTTCAAGGAGCAGGTAGTAGTCATTTTATACTTTATCCAAGTTGCAATAACTTGTCGCATCACAAGTTTTAAGCAGACGGTATACCAAACAATATAATAAAAAAGCTGCTTCTCAATCTTTATTCATAACTCGAATACCGCTCGCGCGCAGCCCAGTGTGAGCTTTGACAGCGTGCCATGCGGCAGAATCACATCAAACTAGCCGGAGATTTTCTACAGTTGAGACAGCATCTCGCAGACCATGATTTTACCGGTGGAGCCGCCGCCGTAGTAAACTTGAAGACCATGCGTGAGACTCCGCCGTAAGGCAGTTTTACCTGGCAGCCGTGGGATTTCCCGCCGGATTTTCCAACGCAAAGCTGTCACTTGTGCTTAGCTCGATTAATTGGAAAAAATTAGTTGAACAAAATTAGGCGCTCTTGGTATATAATAGAATTGGCGATATCCAAGATTTTTATTTCGCTAGTTTATTTGTCTATGGTATTGCGAGTTACGATCTGCCAAGTTCTTCAGTTTCTCCTCCGTGCTACTGCTGCAAGCACAAAACAGCAAATGCAGGGTAGTTCTGTATGCACTAATTGGCTGCATGGGGCGCGGGGATTAGTTCCGCTGCAGAAATGCATCCGGGTAGGGGGAACACTTACCCACGGGCATCGCTATAACAAAAGACGGTGAGCACATTTATATAACCGCAAAAATCCCCCAGTTTTGCCTCCACATCTATCCACTTTGAGCCCTTTTTTTCTCTGCCCTCTCTTCCTACTCCTCAAATCCCTTTAAAGCCTCAGCCAACATAAGTATTGGCTTGAGTAGCACACAAATATTCTGACTCTGACGGCCCTTAATTTCGGAGGTGCGGCTCCGGCCCCTCTTTCAAAAGTTGTACCAGTAATCACAATGAAAAATCAGCGGGCTGAAACTCCTCTTTCTTCAATTCGCGTCCTGACGCCTCCCACGTTGTATGCGTCGACGTTTGCCGGCCAGGAGCAGTACTTGGACGAGGAGGATCTTGACGACGATAGTATTGTTGAGTGGATGTGCTGCCAGTGTGCTAAATTCACTGTCGGCTCACATCGCTTTGATTGCACTAGATGTTCGCATGATATGTGCCCTTACTGCGAAAGGAAAAGACGGCGTGATGTGCGCGAAGAAGCTCCTCCAACACCTACCACGCCTACCGCGTATTCTTCATTACATGCAAAAATTCATTTTGCATGAACGCGTTTCCCATTATTTATTGTTGATTTAATTGCTTTGGCCTCTGTGGACAAGTCCGGCAGTAGTACAAATACTCTGGTGCAATTAATTCTAGCCTGCGCAGAGTCGGGTATACACATGCACGATCCAAAAGCTATTAATCTAGATGTATATTTATGAAGATTTTTTGATACCATCAATTAGCTGTTGACCCGTCAACTAGCTTGACTTTTTGCGCTTTTTAGTCTCCTTTGAAATCTGCTCCAACTGGCTTGACCCCGTTATACTTTCTTCCTCCTCTTCTTCGGATCTTGTAGGGAAGACTGTCGCGCTCGCTTGTCGCAAAGCATCGCGATATTTGGTTGCATCTGAAGGTCTGACGCAAAGCCCATCAAATGCCATCACGATTGTACCATCGTCGTACGTGCTGAAACCATCTGGACCACCACCGACCTTATGTTCAAGGACATTGGAAGGTGGTACTATCTCAATCGGGAGCGGTAAACCAGGGTATCTTTGGCTAAAGTGAGTCAGGACAATGCATTTGGCCATCATGTCTCTCCCTACATTGATTGCTTGACCCATCGTTGAGTGGCCCTTTGAGGTTGCCTCAAGAGAAAGCCCGTCGTCGTGGGTGGACTCGTGGATCATCAAATCCGCGCCAAGAGCCAGCTTGGAAAAACGGTCAGTTGGCCTGGTATCGCCAGAGTATGCAAGCATGTACGGTTTGTCAATACCCTCAAGTGTTAATCGGCAGCAATAAGCTTCTTTGCAATGACTAGCATGGCAAAGAGCCGCATCCAACAAGCCAGGCACTGAGGAATTCTTGGGCTTCAAAAGCGTTTGACTTTCAACAAAGGTCACACGCTTGAGTCCCATTAAGCACTTGTCGTTTACGGCCCATGTAGCCAAAAACTGTGCCAACGGAGGCGGGCCAATAACGGTTAGCGACTTGGAGTCGTCGTTGGCCTCTAGCCATGCTCTAATGACGCCAGCAGACCCGAGATGGTGATCAGCATGCATGTGACTGACATACAAAACTTTCATCTCATTGAGGATCTGCTTTAGATTTGCCCCCCGGCCAAAGATGCGTGTGAGAGTACAAATTGTAGCCTCGCCACAATCAAACAATACTGAGCTGATACTTTCCGGGCCTGGAACACGCACCAAAGTGCCTGCAACATTGCGTGAAATAGATGGTGCACTGGCGCCAGTACCGAGTGTGTAAATTTCGGGCTCAGTCAGATCAGCGCTGGGCAATTTGCCCTGTTCGGATTTGGTGGTATAGGGCATGACATTCTGAAGCTGCGCCGGATTGGAGCCGCTTTTGAATGCCAGCTCAAGCACCTGTCCGGTTTTCAGAGCACATATTGAGCTTGGAGCAGCTCTAGCAGCTGGCCGCATAGCGTACTTGGAAAAGTATCGGGGCATCGTTTTCGCCTGCACGTCGTTCAGCTGCGCGTTTCTAGTGCCGACCATCCAATCGTCTGCTAACTCTGGGTGTGAAACTAGCACATGAGCATCTTTGAACTTATTCGTTAAAGTGCTGAAATCCAGGGAGTCAAGATCAATATCTTTACCACAAAATAGGTAAACCGCCTGTAATGTGAATTCGGGTTTATCGTTCTGGTGCTGCTCAATCAGAGACTCGTCACTTTGTGCTTTTAGTAAATTGTTCAACGTTGCTGGTCTCTTTGCCATAGGACTGACCCATTCGTTATACTCAAGTGCTGATTTCAAATGCTCCTTTGTAGGAAGATCCAGTACTAAAAACCGAGGCACGCTTTGAACGGGTCCCAGTACATCTTCTGGCGTTACAATCTGGCCATCTTTGCCGGTGACTGTTTTGCCCTGAGTCAGTTCTCCTCTAGCTTTACCAAAAACTCCAAGTTTCTCTGCCAATTTGCCATCAAATTTACCGCGTTTCGGTAGAAACTGCACGATATAGCTTGTAGACGGCAAGTGGTCGGTGCTGTAGCTTCCAATCGAAGCAGGGATATGACTTTCGCCCCAAACTGGCCGGGTCAGTTCCCCAGCCGATTTTTGATCAAGGCTCACCGAAACGACTGCCAGATCGTCGTCTTCGTAAAACTGCTCGCTTGTGCACGTCGCCTTGATAGGGCTATGTGTGGTAAGATTTTTCCAGGAGTCCATCATATGCGCCAGCCTTTTGGGGTCTTGGTGGTGGATTTTTACTCCAGCTGTTAGGTCAGATACTGAGATCATCATTCCGGGCAAACCAGAGGTACTTTCCCAAGAAACTGGACCGGTGAGAAAGAGATTGCTAGATCTGTAGTAGCCAGCCTTTAGTTCAGTCAAAATTCGCTGTAAACCTTCGCCAAACCGACCAAATAAATAGCGGTTGCCATCTGCAAGCTGCAACATCAAGCCTGGCTGTGCAACATCGCTTGTGCAATGTGACAAAGTAAGAATGGATGGATGCACCGCAGTTTTCAAGTGCTTGTACACGTCCATGCGCATTTACTTGTAGTCTTAGAACCCAAAGACTGCCCAAGTCGTTGGATCTGAGCTAACCACCTAAATGTTCACCAGGTTCCACTATAAGACTGGATGAGTAATATTTAATATTGATCTACAAACAGGCTAAGAGTCAAATTAGACCATCTTTTTGCTAGCAGATACAAATCCGCTTCCCTTTAGTGCAAGCAAAATTCCCTCCTCTGTTTCACGTACAATAGCACGGGTGCCCCAGATTTGGCGTAAATCTCTTAGTAAACGTATAATTCTTTCGTCCATCTGGCCAGATCCCACTAATAACCTGCCGAGATCTTCCTTTCCTAGTGCCATTAGAATAAGCACCATCGGCAGTCCCAATCTGCCAACTGCTCCGCCCAAAGAAAGCTCGTGAAGCAGCGCCCGCGCTGTATTTTCACCCAAATCCTCGGGGACTCCTCCGGCAACAGCTGAATTCTGTACTCCAACTGGCCAGCCAGTTCTGGTCTCGCCTACAATCGTTATACCAAAGCCGGGACTTTTGCCAGATTCCTCGCCTCTGGTAACATCGCTGTAGATATAGGTTTCAACCTTTGTGGGCTGGAGAATGCTGCGGGCGGCCTCAATAACACGAGAAACAGTTGCAGGGCTCACCCTTGTCGAGAAACACGAACCACGAATTTTGGCGACTTTGATTGCAGTGGTTGCATGGACAGTCTGTGGGTGAAGTACAAGATGCGGCATGCTCAATATCACTTGGCCACCACCAGCGGGAAGAGAACCACGTTTGACAATCCTAAGCTCGGATCTCTCGATGCCAAATTTGGCCAAGATAGGGAAATAAACGGTTCGCACAGCGTCAACACCAACATCCAAAGGATGTGAAGTAACTCCGTTAAAAACAACAGTTGATGTCTTTTTGGCAAATGGAGCCAGCAGCAAAAGGGGCTCAATAAAATAGCCGACACCACGCGAGGAGGGACAGTTGTGTGTGATGTTTCCTCCAATAATAATGCCGGGTGTGTAAATAACAGTGGTACCAGTGTATGAAATCTCGAGATGGCTACCGTTGGTAAAGGCCTCTAGCAGACGTAAAAAGCTGACCTCGTAGTCTCGCAAACCAGGATTGATATCATCAGGACGGATACCGCCTATTCTCACGGGCTTCCCAGAAAGTGTAGCCAGCACTAGCCGGTATGTGAAGTCCTCTTTTCCGCTGAATGTAATCATGCACTGTGAAAGATCACTTTGAAAGTGTTATAAAAAAAATATTATGTAACGAAATTTCAGTGCTCTAGTGTCTTGATCCGATGATGATATCCTGAACGGAAAAACAACCATTGAAAAATAGTATCAAACTGAATTAAACACAACAGAACAGAAGGGCTTAGTTTTGTAAATGGATCTATATTGTGCTCCAAGTCTTGGCTTTAAGGTGAATTCTTGAGTTTCAATCATGCTTATTAGATACAGGAGTACTTACGAGGCCTGCCTGCCATTTGTAGCTGCACAACTAAAAGTCCAGGCCAAGTGGAAGAAACAAGTCAAAAAAGAAGCACAACATAACAAGTACAGATAACGGATGCACAAAAAAAGCAATGGATAGCAACTGCATGAATTAAGCCATTGTGTGGCCCTGCTCCTGAGACTAAAGCCAGCCAGTCATATACTCGTACAACTCCAGTATGCTTGAGACCATCAAGGGACTATTTAGATTGAATTCTTTACTCGAATATCAGTCCTACTATTTCCATAGCGAACTCAATAGATAGCATCGGACTACCACACATAGCCATGGCTAATATGAAAAATAGATTATTCTTACAAACATAGCCAACCGGTAATACCTAATTCACCAATCTTATTCTCATTCTATAGCTCCCTCTGGATCCCCACGTCTATCTGGTTTCACCATTTTAGGAACCCAGCCTGGTAGATAGTAGATGCGCATGCATACTGCACCTTTCTTGCAGATAAATCACGTGGAGAATCCACAAACGCACATGAGTTGTTCCTACCAGGTACGTGCTCGCAAACTACGCGTACCGTGCTTTTCTTCATCATGTCTCAACCATTTGACCTGCCTCATGATAATGCTCACGAAATTGACTTTTATATCGTTCAGCATGCTCGTCGAAACAATCATCAGATCAAAAGACTAGTGCAGGGCAATGGTCTCAACGCTAAACTCAACTATATGTGTAAAAGCGCTGTTCAAGAAGATGGCGTGCTCAAGAGTTGTCCTGGATTTTTGGAAGTCAAATACACTAATAGCGACCTCAAATGGCATATCACTAAGAAGGTCAATCACGGAAATCATGTTCAGCCTGCTGCCACCAACTTGGATGCCCAGCAGATCCCCACGGCCGATGCGGCTGAACCAGGCATGGCACAGTCTACCAAGACTGATAACTTCACCACTAATTCTCCCGTATCTACGAATATGGAGACTTTGAAGGACTCAACGAAGGTGACAATCCATATCCGCAGCACAGAGCCATACTTTGAAACGGGCAGCGGCGCTCGTCTCATTCAAACACAAGCAATCATTCCATTGATTGAAGCAAACAGGGGTCTATTCCCTAGTAGCTTCAACATACATGCAGTGGTAACTGCCTCGAACGGCTCAAAACGCGATCTCGATATTATTGCTACAAGTGCTACTGTCATTGGTGCCAACGCTGGACAGTCTCAATCCATTACTGTGTCCGCAGCCGTGAGCAGGCACAAGACCTCGACTGAGTCACAAATTACGCCTCCGTCAAACGCGGATGTGACCCCAGAAAAGCATTCACGCGACCCCACTGCATCGATGATGACCCCTATTTCTATGCCTTCTACCCCGCTACAACACAGTGCACAGCGCTCAGCTCCCTATCCCTCTATGCTTGACCGCTCTGAGGCCAGGCAGGCTCCGTCTGCAAGCCCATCGCCTGCTGGAGGCTCAAATAAAGGCCCTGGTCCTAATCGCTATGCCAACACCAGATGCTCAGCATGTCATGAGTATGGCCACCGCCTTGGCAGCCGAGACTGCACGCAATCGAAATCCAAACAACGAACTGATTTAACAGAATTTGGCGACGGCTTCAAGGCTCGCCCAAAGGCGACACAGTGCTCAATGTGTGGAGGGAGTGATCACAGTGCAAGGAGTTGCACTAAAGCCTTGCAATTGGATAAGTTTACTGAAATTTAACAGCAGGTGCTCACGATGTTTATGTTTCTTATTTTGTCAATATATTAAAGTGTTTGTATAGTCTGGTAATTTTATTCAAAGTCTAACCAAAGGATCAACTTATGATAGATAAGGCGTCTATTTAAAGTGAAATCAAGGCAGATCTAAGCAGAGGTTCAACTATCGACAAAGACTTTATATGCAAGCCGGCACAACACACCTGCATATCCTTACCTGACCCCGTACCCATCAAGTTCCCAGTGGCGCCCAGACATTGACCTTCTTTCTAGTCCTGTCCTGGTGCTCTCATTACATAATCGAACTAGCAGTGCTGCCGGCTAGAGTTCCACAATTACCACTGACATTGTTCAAAGCCTACTGGCTTCTAATTCCCTATGAAGCGTCATTCGACAACTATACCGACTGGTGCGAAGCGCACTCGCGATAGCACGGCTGGTCTTGATGGTGCTGCGCCTAGCGGGGCTGGAAGCACGGGTAGCTCAGGCGCCGGACCAAACGCAGCAACCGGAGCAGCAGCTGGTGGCGCTCAGTCGATGGATCCAGATCAACTCAGCGATGCGCTGATGTCTGCAGGTGTTGATCTACGTGAGGAAGAAAACTTGTTGACGTCGTCTGTCAACACTGCTGATTCCAGTGCTGCCGGCGGCACTGCTGCAATTGCGTTTGATCCTAGCATGATGTTTTTGAATGTTAGACCGCTTTGTTCGATGGTCGAAAAGGCCACAAGCAATGAAAATATGCGTTACAGTGCTGGCGAACGCCATGAATTGTTGGGCCTGCTCAGTGCTGCCACTGCCGAGTGGGTAGCTGAAGTAGTTACTGAGGCAGCTCTTGTTAGCAGGCATCGTCGTATGTCCCGCAACGAAGCTGTAAGTTCGGTTTCCAAAGCACTCAGAGCGATTGCACAGCAGGACCTGGATGCTGAGCAACAGCAGGAAGCCGAGAGACTATCGCAAGCCGCAGGCGGCAAAGCCGAGAACAAAAATGATAGCGAAGAGACACAACACCGCGCCGCTAATGATACTGCGCTCATGATGACTTCAGGAAAGAAACGTTACAGCTGGCTTAGCGGCGGCGAGTCCAGCAGAGGCAGGCCACTTGCCGGATCTCGCCGTTCTGTGGCAGATTCGGTCAGGCTCAAGGAAGTCCGTGAAGAGCCAGGCATTGTTCTAAGAGACCTTGTTTTCGCATTGGAAAAGAAACACCATGGCGCAGGCGCCACCTTGGCCAAGGCTTATTCCAGGCTCAAGAATTAAGTAGCGACATACAGACTAAAGTAAATGCTAGAGACTAGATGCCTGCCACCCAGACTTTGCTTGATTAACTCATGTCTGAAGCCCGCTCAGATTTGAAGCCTGCTTTTGTTATGTTTTGTCGCTCTTTTAGCTAGGATTTAATGTAAAAGTATTGAGGTTTCGTTACAGTGAGTGCATGATGTGTGGGCTGCGGGTACACAAAATGATTAGTTAACACTGGCGAGACGCGATTGTTGACGCGATTGTTGATATGTTCAATTTGGCAGAGATATTCGGAGAGTATACTGCTGATGCCGGCGTCTTGGAGAAGCTAGTTACTGTCGACCCAGACTTCGACGATGTTGTGGCACAGCTCTCGTCAAACCCACTCTCCATCAACGAGGAAGAAGTGTGGGAATCAGCGCTTGCCGTTCAACCCAATGGAAACCTCAGTGATGATGCGCGTTCAGCCCGTATAACGCTGTGTATAGAGTGTCTCCGTGTACTGGCGCGCGAAGTGCAAGAAGCAAAGTCTCAGGCACAAACTGATATGTTCTCACAACTGACTGAAGCCTTGGAGAAGACCTCATTTCTGGCACATGTTTGTTTAGTCGACCTCGATAAGGCTATTGCTGCTAGCGCGCAGGCTCCTTCTATGCAAAAGGCAAGAACTGCAAAGACTATTGATAACTCTGCGCTGCTGGCGGCGCAGATTTTCGACGCATTTGCTGCCTCCGTGGCACTGGGGCTGGATCCGCTCTTTCCTACTACACAATCGCGTGATACCTATGCGTCTCTTTACCTTCGCCCGGCATTTAGGCTTTTGGAACACGAACTTGTGCTAAAGCACCAGATTTTGAAGAAACGAATTCTCAAAATCATTGGTTTGGGGATCAAGTTCCAGGGCCAGCTGACTGCCGCTCACGGATCGGTCACACAACTTATGACTTATTACCCACACACAAGCGACATTCTCGCAGAGCTGATGCTAATTTTGAGCAACGAGTATGATCACCAGCAGCTGGCTGTTCTGGTCATCAAGGATTTGGGCGCAACAGAATATGCCGCGAATGATACCAAGGCTCCTAAAGCTGTTGGCGCCTTTTTGACTACTTTGACAAGCTTAATGCCAAACTTCGTTCACACACAGCTTCCACTAATAATGCCACTGCTGGATAGCCCATGCGCGCCAATGAGAATGTGTGTTATTGAAGTGCTTGGATTAATCGCTGTTTACCTTATAAATCGCATGGACAGTGTTGAAGAAGAGGATGCTGCACTCAATTTACATGCAATTGAAGACCTCACAGATGTTTTGGCATTGCATGCAAACGATATCAACTCATTTGTTCGCACGCGCTGTTTGCAGGTCCTTACAACAATGTGTGAAACAAAATACGCCAAGCACGCTTTCAAACGGGGAATCCCAAAGCTGGCGGCTTTGAAAGTCAGGGATAAAGCACAGTATACAAGACGGCAGGCTATGAGGCTTATGACACAGTTAATCACTCATCATCCTTTTACTTTGATTGAAGGCTCTCGACTCGAAGAAACAGAATGGTTGAAACGGCGAGATGCACTGGTCGCCGAGCTCGACCAGCAGCCTGAACTGCCCAGAGAGAATGAAGACGAAGAGATGGAAATCGATACAGAAAACACTGGCACAGAAACTACTGAGCCGGCCGAAACAGATCAGAACACCGGTGCCTTGAGTGTAGAAGCGATGCAGAAGCTGCAGCTGATGCTAAAGTACCTTGAAGATGCTTTGGTATTTATTCAGTCCGTCAAGTCCAGTTTGGATACTGCTCATAGCCTTTTGAGATCCAAAAGCAAGGCAGATGTTGTAGCAGCAATGGACCTGTTTGTGCTTGCTGATGCGTATGGCGTAGAAACTGCCAAACGTGGAATCAGAGATATGGTTCATCTGGTATGGGCAAAGGCCAACAATGACGAGAAGGATGCGATCAAGAGCCATGCCGTGAATGCATACTACGATCTGTTTATGACTGCTCCACCTAACTGTGCCGAGGCTGAGTCCGCTCTATATGTTGCCAAGAGTCTGATTGAGCTGAGCTATGGCGCAACAACGGGCGAGCTTACCTCGCTCGAATACCTGCTATCGACTGTAATTGAAGACGACAGAATTCATCCCACCGTCACAAAGTTCCTTTGGCGCATCTATGCGCTCGAGTCAGAAATTCCGCGTAAACAACGGCGTGGTGCTGCCATTATCCTCGGAATGCTGGCAAAACACAACAAGGAGATTGCGCTCAGTGGTGCCGACACACTGCTAAAAATCGGGTTGGGGCCTCGTGGACGGGCTGATATTGAGCTTGCACGCTATACTTGCATTATTCTCCAGTGCTTTTTGGCACCTAGCGATTGGCGCAAGGGTGAAATTCCAACGCGGCTACCGCGCGACCATGGTCTGTGCAAAAAGCTCTGTGAACTGCTTGTTGTTCCCAGCAACGACACGCTTCAATGGTTTGGACTTTCACAAGAAGCCTTACGGGCCATAAACGACTTGGCCGAAGATCCCCATGCGCTGTTCACTGATGTTATTACCAAATTACACTGTGGTGTTTTCGGCAGTGATGGGAACCAGTATAGCGAAGATGAGCGTCAGCGTCTATTTGCTCAGCTTATCTTTGTTTTGGGCGAGATTGGGCTGCGAATTCTTGTGCACATGGAGCGGTGCGAGTTAGCATTCAAAAAGGCTAGATCAATCGCTGCTGATCGCGAACAACAAAAGGCAGACAAGGCAAAAGCAGACAAGGCGGCACGAGCCAAGGCGGGTGTGAACGCCGGTGGTGCGGCCGAAGAGGCTGAAGAGGATGATATAGATCTCATTACTGCTGGCGGGTCTACTGAAGATGATTTCCACGATGTTGTTTTGGAAGTAAGAGAGCGTGAGTTGTTATACAGCGACAGGTCCTTGCTTGCGCGCTATGTCCAGCTCGTTGAAAAGCTGTGCCTCGAGGAATTAGACAATCCTACTGGTGACGCCCTGGCCATAGCTGCTACTGCTACGCTATCGAAGTTTATGTGTCTGAGTTCGACCTTTTGCGAGTCTCACATGTCTCTACTTACTAGTTTGATGAGCAGCACCGAGAGTCCTGCAATCAAGTCCAATTTTGTCATTGCAATGGGAGACATGGCTGTATGCTTCAATCATGTCATGGATAACTACACTGATTTCCTGTACAACCAGATCAACGATGGTCTGCCTGTTGTTCAACGTACTGCTGTTGTTACACTTACCTTTTTAATTTTGGGTGGCCAGGTCAAAGTCAAGGGCCAGCTTGGAGAAATGGCAAAGGCGCTTGAAAGCAAAGACGAGAGAATTTCCAACTTGGCACACATGTTCTTTTCAGAGCTTTCCAGCAAAGACAATGCGATTTACAACTGCTTTTTGGATGTGTTGTCGTCGCTGTCTTCCGATACGATGCTGGCCGAGCAGTCTCTGCACCGTATCGTCAAGTTTTTACTGTCATTCATCGACAAAGAGCGCCACATCAAACAGCTCACAGAGAAACTGGTGGCCAGGCTTTCCCGTTGCGAAACGAAGCGAATGTACAATGACTCCCGCTACGCGCTTCAGTGTTTGCCTGGAGACAAGTCCGAAGCAATCACGCAGCTTCTTGAGAAAGAGTTTGAAGAGTTTGGAGTTAAGAAGTAGTAGAGATACCTGTAATTTATTGTCTTTTCCTTAGGCCTTTACAATACCCTTAGACTTGCCAGTTGCGGGAACCTGTTTACGGTTCTTGCCCTGACTCTTGGACCTTGAGCGCGAGCCATTGCCAAGCTCGCGGTCCAAGTTGGAGGTGGTGTAGTTATTGACACCAAACTTTTGAATGCGGGCAGCCTGTGCACGCAAATCCTCAAGCTCTTCCTGGGGAGCACCGAACTTTTCCTTGCGCTTAATGCGAAGGGCAATATCTTCCAATGCCTCGGCAGCTGAGAGCTCGAGAGTCTCTGGGACAACAGGCTTGGCTTCCTCCTTGGGTGCCTCTTGAGGTTCTGCTTTATCCCCCTCTTCAGAAGCGGGCTCAGCAACGGCAACAGCTTTGGTGGTTTCGGTGGCCTCAGCTGCAGGCTCAGCAGGCTCAGCAGATTCGGCAGATTCAGCGGGCTGCTCAGATTCAGCGGGCTGCTTAGACTCAGCAGCTGGCTCAGAAGTAGATTCCTGGCCAGCAGGCTCCTCAGTGCCAGCATCAGCAGCCTCAAGACGCGAAATCAATTCTACCTTTGTGCCAGTAGTAGAAAGCTCGCGAGCTTTAAGAAGTTCGCGCAGCTCATTGACCTTCAAATCCTTGTAGTTTGCCATTGTTTTGAGAGCGATCTAGACGGTGCAATTAGCAGATCAAAAGTCACTTGATAGTGTCAAGAGTTGTGGTTTGAGCTGACTGCTGTCCAAATCAAGGGGGTTAGGTTCAGGATGACGGGCTAGGTCAAGGCGGAATGAGGGGGGAGGTAGACGGCAGGTACCACATTTCCACGCCACCATCGTGCGCCGCCGCTTGTGACTGTGCGGGATAGGGATGTGACTGAGGCAAACTAAGACTATGCCAAAATTACAACAAAGTACAATTCTATAAATCTGTAGATATACATTTTGATTGACATTTTACTCATATGAAACTCTTTGGGTCGATGGTGTTTTGGGTATTGTAACATGGTGTTTTGGGTATTGTAACATCAATGCTCCAAACAATAGCAAGAAGTACAGCAAGGGTGTTGCTCCATCTTTTGGATAAACACGCATTGGATATTGACATGGGAAAATTACTACCTGATTTCTATGTCTAGTTCACCACATGAGATTATACCGACTCTAATGAACAAACTCTTTGGTACAGATTTTGAGTGGCATCGAAGGTGATTTGTAGACGCCACGCCCTAAAAAAGATCTCTTTCATCTCTCAGAAAAGCATATGAATGTACGGGTAGCTGAAGAACTAACTGGCCTGAACCTATAAAGGACCCGGCCCCGCGAGAGGCAGGAGTCTCGCTGTCTGCCCAAAGTTCTTGGATATATTATAAGATAATAAAGATCACTAGATATTGTAAAAAGAAAAAAAAAAAAAATAAAAAATAAAAAAAAAGAAAGAAAAAAAAAGAAAAAGCACGAGTATTCTCAGTGCGAATTCGACTTCTTCTTGCCAGCAGCAAGAAGCGGGCCCTCTTTGCCAGAAAGAAGCCAGGCAACGTTGTGAGCACGAGTGATCTCAGTGCAAGCGGGCTTCTCTTTGCCAGAGAGAAGCAGGCTCTTCCTCGCCAGGGAAGAGCGGAGAACGTTGCCAGCACGAGTGATCTCAGTGCAAGCGTGCTTTTCTTTGCCAGGGAAAAGCAAACTTCTCCTCGCCAGGAAGAAGTTCTTCTCTCTTTGCCAGGGAGAGGTATGCTTCTCTTTGCCAGAGAGAAGCGGGCAACGTTGGGGCACGAGTGATCTCAGTGCAAGCGGGCTCCTCTTTGCCAGAGAGAAGCAGGCTCTTCCTCGCCAGGGAAGAGCGGAGAACGTTGCCAGCACGAGTGATCTCAGTGCAAGCGTGCTTTTCTTTGCCAGGGAAAAGCAAACTTCTCCTCGCCAGGAAGAAGTTCTTCTCTCTTTGCCAGGGAGAGGTATGCTTCTCATTGCCAGAGAGAAGCGGGCCTCTCTTTGCCAGAGAGAAGCCGGACAACGTTGGGGCACGAGTGATCTCAGTGCAAGCGGGCTTCTCTTTGCCAGAGAGAAGCAGGCTCTTCCTCGCCAGGGAAGAGCGGAGAACGTTGCCAGCACGAGTGATCTCAGTGCAAGCGTGCTTTTCTTTGCCAGGGAAAAGCAAACTTCTCCTCGCCAGGAAGAAGTTCTTCTCTCTTTGCCAGGGAGAGGTATGCTTCTCTTTGCCAGAGAGAAGCGGGCAACGTTGGGGCACGAGTGATCTCAGTGCAAGCGGGCTCCTCTTTGCCAGAGAGAAGCAGGCTCTTCCTCGCCAGGGAAGAGCGGAGAACGTTGCCAGCACGAGTGATCTCAGTGCAAGCGTGCTTTTCTTTGCCAGGGAAAAGCAAACTTCTCCTCGCCAGGAAGAAGTTCTTCTCTCTTTGCCAGGGAGAGGTATGCTTCTCTTTGCCAGAGAGAAGCGGGCAACGTCGGGGCACGAGTGATCTCAGTGCAAGCGGGCTCCTCTTTGCCAGAGAGAAGCAGGCTCTTCCTCGCCAGGGAAGAGCGGAGAACGTTGCCAGCACGAGTGATCTCAGTGCAAGCGTGCTTTTCTTTGCCAGGGAAAAGCAAACTTCTCCTCGCCAGGAAGAAGTTCTTCTCTCTTTGCCAGGGAGAGGTATGCTTCTCTTTGCCAGAGAGAAGCGGGCAACGTTGGGGCACGAGTGATCTCAGTGCAAGCGGGCTCCTCTTTGCCAGAGAGAAGCAGGCTCTTCCTCGCCAGGGAAGAGCGGAGAACGTTGCCAGCACGAGTGATCTCAGTGCAAGCGTGCTTTTCTTTGCCAGGGAAAAGCAAACTTCTCCTCGCCAGGAAGAAGTTCTTCTCTCTTTGCCAGGGAGAGGTGTGCTTCTCATTGCCAGAGAGAAGCGGGCCTCTCTTTGCCAGAGAGAAGCCGGACAACGTTGGGGCACGAGTGATCTCAGTGCAAGCGGGCTCCTCTTTGCCAGAGAGAAGCAGGCTCTTCCTCGCCAGGGAAGAGCGGAGAACGTTGCCAGCACGAGTGATCTCAGTGCAAGCGTGCTTTTCTTTGCCAGGGAAAAGCAAACTTCTCCTCGCCAGGAAGAAGTTCTTCTCTCTTTGCCAGGGAGAGGTATGCTTCTCATTGCCAGAGAGAAGCGGGCCTCTCTTTGCCAGAGAGAAGCCGGACAACGTTGGGGCACGAGTGATCTCAGTGCAAGCGGGCTTCTCTTTGCCAGAGAGAAGCAGGCTCTTCCTCGCCAGGGAAGAGCGGAGAACGTTGCCAGCACGAGTGATCTCAGTGCAAGCGTGCTTTTCTTTGCCAGGGAAAAGCAAACTTCTCCTCGCCAGGAAGAAGTTCTTCTCTCTTTGCCAGGGAGAGGTGTGCTTCTCATTGCCAGAGAGAAGCGGGCCTCTCTTTGCCAGAGAGAAGCCGGACAACGTTGGGGCACGAGTGATCTCAGTGCAAGCGGGCTTCTCTTTGCCAGAGAGAAGCAGGCTCTTCCTCGCCAGGGAAGAGCGGAGAACGTTGCCAGCACGAGTGATCTCAGTGCAAGCGTGCTTTTCTTTGCCAGGGAAAAGCAAACTTCTCCTCGCCAGGAAGAAGTTCTTCTCTCTTTGCCAGGGAGAGGTATGCTTCTCATTGCCAGAGAGAAGCGGGCCTCTCTTTGCCAGAGAGAAGCCGGACAACGTTGGGGCACGAGTGATCTCAGTGCAAGCGGGCTTCTCTTTGCCAGAGAGAAGCAGGCTCTTCCTCGCCAGGGAAGAGCGGAGAACGTTGCCAGCACGAGTGATCTCAGTGCAAGCGTGCTTTTCTTTGCCAGGGAAAAGCAAACTTCTCCTCGCCAGGAAGAAGTTCTTCTCTCTTTGCCAGGGAGAGGTGTGCTTCTCATTGCCAGAGAGAAGCGGGCCTCTCTTTGCCAGAGAGAAGCCGGACAACGTTGGGGCACGAGTGATCTCAGTGCAAGCGGGCTTCTCTTTGCCAGAGAGAAGCAGGCTCTTCCTCGCCAGGGAAGAGCGGAGAACGTTGCCAGCACGAGTGATCTCAGTGCAAGCGTGCTTTTCTTTGCCAGGGAAAAGCAAACTTCTCCTCGCCAGGAAGAAGTTCTTCTCTCTTTGCCAGGGAGAGGTATGCTTCTCTTTGCCAGAGAGAAGCGGGCAACGTTGGGGCACGAGTGATCTCAGTGCAAGCGGGCTCCTCTTTGCCAGAGAGAAGCAGGCTCTTCCTCGCCAGGGAAGAGCGGAGAACGTTGCCAGCACGAGTGATCTCAGTGCAAGCGTGCTTTTCTTTGCCAGGGAAAAGCAAACTTCTCCTCGCCAGGAAGAAGTTCTTCTCTCTTTGCCAGGGAGAGGTATGCTTCTCTTTGCCAGAGAGAAGCGGGCAACGTTGGGGCACGAGTGATCTCAGTGCAAGCGGGCTCCTCTTTGCCAGAGAGAAGCAGGCTCTTCCTCGCCAGGGAAGAGCGGAGAACGTTGCCAGCACGAGTGATCTCAGTGCAAGCGTGCTTTTCTTTGCCAGGGAAAAGCAAACTTCTCCTCGCCAGGAAGAAGTTCTTCTCTCTTTGCCAGGGAGAGGTGGGCCGCTCTTTGCCAGAGAGAAGCCGGTGCGAACACAAGTATTTTCGGTACCAATCGGGCCTTCTTATACTTTTTTGCAGCTAATAATCAAAGTTATTTAATTAACCTTTTTCCAGAGGAAAAAAACAAAGCTCGTCCATTCTTGGACGGTCGTCGAGCTTGAGCAGATTGAAGTTCTGGTCGTCGAGCTTGAGCCATATTTAAGTTTTGGTTATTGACGTTTTGGGCCACAATTTGGCCACAGATGGCCACTGTGGCGCAGCATCGCATGGATGACAAAGAGGATGTTAGGGGTCTGCACCTTGTTGTTGTATGCATGAAATGAGGATGCATAGAACATCGCTCTTTTGAGAGGCAGTCCAATTGAAATGGTATTATGTGAAAATTCTATGTCAAAACTAAGTTTTCACGTACATTCTGCCCTTGCTGAGAGATAGGTAAAGGGTCAATGCCCTCTCTGACTGTTGTGAGATTAGTACGGCTAAGGTTTTTGTGATGCACCAAGTGATTTCTCTATTGGCAGACCTGATGCTTGGGGTCAAGTTTATGCATCTTGAGCTCGCGCGTGAAGTTTTAGTGATTCTGCCGCCTTTTACAATCATGAGATGCGCTCAAAGGATCGCTACAATCCAAAACTCCGCACAGTAGCTGTTTGGACAATTAGAGATTTATGACCACTTTAGTTTGCACCATAAATATTTCAAACTCTACTGCTGTCAGTGAAGACTCCAATTGCTATTCTTGAAGCAGTATGATTGCATATATTCGCCAAAGCCAATCCTTCAAATGACATGGCTTTAATTGTTGATTAAAAAATGCCAATCGTTCATTTTTGAGATTGGCCTATTGTCCTCGTTGTGACATTGATTGATCTCAACCATTTAGTATAGGCGAGACTGATCTCACCCATCTAGTGTGAGCGCTATCCTAATAAGCGCACAAAAGCTCGAGCGTGAGTCCTGCTGGGCTTCTATGTACATGATTTACAGCCTGGCGTAACCAGTCAGACAGATTCTGGGTCAGTCGAAATAAGCAAGAGTTTCCCTGAAAAGAATCAGACTCAAGGGTGCATTGGTTTGAAATTGAAAAGCTTGCTTCGTTTGCGGCTCCCATCGTGCACATGTTGCATTTGTATCCGTACTTTAAGACAGATGCCCAGTTGACTGGCGACTTTGCCAAAGCGCAAGATCGTTACTTTTGTTTGCGCAGCACACAGTCTGACATGTGGTGACTCCCTACTACAACGAAAAGGTGGTCCACAGACTAGACAGTGTACTCCAACATGTCACAGCCTTAAAATAGGAGCAAACGCTGGAGCTTTCAAATTTCCTTTGTGTGATATCAGGATTGCAATTTGGTAGCACCATAAAATGTTTCTCCGTTGTAGGTTTATTAGGGTGTCTATAGTGAATTCGGGGATCCTCTCTTGTGTGATAGTGCTCATAAGTGTGCCATCTCAAGGCCTGTATACGCCATTTTGCCTGCTCGCACTAATGTTTGTGAAGTAATGCTAGAGGAAATCGACTCTACATTTACAGGCAAGGCTTTCATTCGGCAAATTGCTCAGGCTGCTGGCGGCGACTCAGGCTTCGCTGTACGACGGGCTCAACGACCACCCTGGCCTCGTAAAAACAGCATCTCACAGCAAATTGAACGTATTTTTGTGGCCAGCAAGTTAAATTCTACAGACCAGTTGATGTCAGTGGCTCTATCACAAATGGTCTCTTCGCTTTTCGAAATGCTTTGGAGTCTATCAGCTGAGTTCCTATTTGGGACTTGTGTCCGTGTAGCTCTGCTATAATTTACACAAATATCACAGCCACGCACCAATCCAACATTATGCGGACATGATGTGGTCACAAAAGTTCTTCAACAATCAGTCTCGAAAGCACTCTTGCAGTTACGTACCCCAACAATCACAATTTTGTGGGGTTGTCTCACCTGCCAATAAATCAGCAACAAGCTTCCAGCTTTCAACCCGTGCCCTGACGACCATGGGTTCCCGGTTATCTAGCATGACCTCATCTTGCACCTACCTTACATCCACAAAGCTGGCTGCAATTTGGGTCATTGTGCAAACAAAATACCAATGGCAACCACTGCGGTACAAATAATTGATGAACATAAAAAGTTCAGCGATGGTGCTGCTGCTTTTCTTTCGAATGGAGAGCTGGGGGATGTTGGCATCAACTACCACCTAATCTCTGTATTTGGCTCGCAAAGTAGTGGCAAGTCAACTCTGCTCAATGCGCTCTTTGACACCAAATTTGGGGTAATGGACACAAAGTCTCGTGGCCAGACCACACACGGGATCTGGCTGGGCAAAGCGAATCATCAGGTTGAGACACAAACGGGTGACGAAACATCACAGGCGCCAGTGCTAGTATTAGACGTTGAAGGAACTGACGGGAGAGAGCGCGGAGAGGACCAGGACTTTGAGCGCAAGGCAGCATTATTTGCTCTTGCTTCTAGTGAGGTGTTGATTGTCAACATGTGGGAGAACCAAATCGGGTTGTATCTTGGCTCCAACCTTGCACTGCTTAAGACAGTGTTTGAGGTCAATCTATCCCTCTTTCAAACATCTGGTGTTGTGCCGCGCTCAAGGATTATGTTTGTGATTAGAGACCACACATCTGATACAACAATTGAGAGCTTGGCAGATCCCATCACTGAGGATTTGAACAAGTTCTGGCAGGAGATTGCAAAGCCCAATGAGAATCTTGAGAAGTCCACGCTAAATGATTTCTTCGACGTGTCCTTTGTGTCTTTGCCTCACATGAGACTAGAGCGTGAGAAGTTTGATCTGAAGATCGCAGATCTCAAAAATTGGTTTTATGATCCATCAAACTCACAGTATGTTTTCGACAAACAGTATCACAGGCGTGTTCCGCTGGATGGGTGGCCTGTGTACGCTTCCAATATCTGGGGTCAAATTGAGGAGAACAAGGACTTGGATCTACCAACCCAACAGATTTTGGTAGCCAGGTACAGGTGTAATGAGATTGCCGAGGAGGCGTGGCGTTTATTTGAAAACAATCTTGAGGCAACAAAAAAGCCGTTTGGCTCGTCGGAGAAAGCTATTGTGGGTTTCGGAAGCCTTGTGAGACCAGCATTAGAGGCAACTCTTGAGTTGTACACTCGGCATGCTTCCAAGTACAATAAAGGCGTCTACGAGGAGCAGAAACAAGAGCTCATCAATCGTATTGGCACCACAACTGCTGGGTATCTGAGGGCCCACCTTCGGGTTATTCAGAATGAATTGCTCAATTCATTTGAAACTAGTGTGACCTTTTCTGGCGAATCCTTTGCTGCTAGAGTTTCGCAGGCGTCTGCGGCCGCGCAAGAGGGATTTGCTAGCCAGGTTGAAGAGGCGCAGATCGAGTTGGAGCAGTGCACTGCGACAATTACTGAATGTCAAGCCAGTTTTGCCGAAGCATTGGACCGCAAAGCTGCAGACTTGAGAGCCTCTGAGTTGAGCCGAATCGTCGCGCAGTCAGTGCGTAGCTTGAAGCCTACATTAACTGAGGAAGTTGGCAACATTGTTGCGAAATTGCAACCTGGAATGTGGGAAGAAGTACAAACAACTGTCTCTAAGGCAATGCATTCTACGCTCAGTGACAGTTTGGAAAGCACAGGTGCAGCTGCCGATGTTCAGGATATCTACAGCCGTGACTTTGTTGTCAAGGTTTGGGAGCTGTTTGAGGACATCGTACGCGACCTCACCAGCACTAAAAACACCGTATTGATTTTAAACGAGCACTTTGAGCGCGAGTTTATGTATGGAAGTGGTGACTCGCCAATCATTTGGACTCCAAGTGATGATATCAAATCGGCGTACATTGAAGCGCGCGATAAGACGCTGGCTTTGCTGCCTTTGCTTTCAAAGGCAGTGCTGTCGTCCGGCGAGCCTCTTGAGCGGCCAGCAGCTGTTCAGGCCCAGCAAAGAGACAGCGAGTTGGATCTTAGCAATTTGATCTCGCCGCTGCAGCAGGATCAGATCAGCGCGCAATTGCGCAAAAAAGCTGATCAGATGTATATATCGACAGAGAGATCAGTGACCCAGACAGCTGTTCACATCCCGCGTTGGGTATACATTCTTATCATTGTACTTGGCTGGAACGAGTTTATGGCTGTCCTGCGTAATCCTTTGCTCTTTCTTTTATTTTTGCTTATGGGTGGAGGTATTCTTGTTTTATGGCAGACTGAGCTGATGGGCCCTGCCACTACAGTTGCCAAAGCAACCTTTGACAAAGTAGAAGAGTTGGTGCGCGAGCAGCTGCGCACGTATCTCTTGGAAGGTTCTGTTGCCAATGCTACTAAAAGCAGAGACTTTGACGCTGACGCAATTGAACTGGACGATCTCAAGTTCAGGGCAAGACATGAGGACAGTGCCATTGCCGAAGAGGATGATTCTCTGCTATCTGAGATCAAGCCCCCTCAGCCCAAAGAGCGCCGCCGTAGCAGTATGCTGCGTGGACCAAGCAATGATATGCTCGCCAGTGGAAACAAACTCTCAGCTGCAAATCGGAGGGGAAGTTCTTCACTGAGTGCAACTAATATTCCTCACATCACCGAGGACGCGAAAAGTGCCACAATGAACCCAGATGTTAAACTCGCTACGGGGCTACGTAAATTTTCATAGGTCTAGCTTGGTTTGGTCTAGGTTGGTATGGCTTTATCGAAGCAGCCGGGCTGCAACCACTGCATCACGCCATACCCTAGATCCTTGTAAGGTATATTTCCAAGAGCAAATAAACGCATTTCCATCTTTGCGATTTGCGATCCGTAAATCCAAGATGTTTGCGCGCCCGCATCCAAAGGTAGCCTATAGTGCTGCTATTGGGCTCTCTGCAGTTGCAGCAATTGCGATATGGCTTTCGTTTAAGCAGCCGTGGCTGATAGCACCTGTAAACCAATCATTGTCACTCACAAGATATTGTGTCAATGGACAGTGCGAATCATTCCCCAGCAGAGAGTTTTGCGCAGCACGCGAGTCCGTATGTGCTGGCTGGAGGACTGCAGTGTTTGCCCAGGCGCTTGCCTTTTCGACAGTAGCATTAGTAGCACTGATCGCATTGTTTTCAGCTGCTACCAGCTCTCGGAGACGAGTTGCTACAGTATTGAATGCGATTGTAACTATTGCACTAGTATTAACAGCTGGATCCGCACTTGGCCTTTATTTGCTTACTTGGTCCGAATGGTTTACAGCTAGCAAGTGGAGACTATCATATGGAGCACTCCTCAGTGGCGTTTCAGTAGTATCGCTATCATCTTTGCAGTATGTCGCTGCAAATTTCAGACAGATAATCAAGGGAAGTATCTCCCTGGATCAATTGGAGGAAATTGAATCCGACTCTGATCCCGAGGTCAGCAACTTGGGAGATGAGGTTTCCAGCGACGAGGACGTGACTGATGAGGACAGAGATTTCCGCCTATTTCAAAAACAAGCTCGCAGAGATGCCTTGAGAGCTGCTGGCGAGTATTGATTGCTCGGATTGTTCCTGCTGGCTGGATTCAAACTTAGATTCAGCAAAGGTTTGGGGCGGCCCATGTTTCCGTTCCTAATCTGGCCATTATTTATTATTTGTAAATCGTTACAGTTGTGCTATTTTATCATATTGCCCATACAATCGCCTCACAGCCAATATAGATACTAGCAAACATATCGAAATTTCTGGAGCTGCATCGTCGTTGTTTCAAGGTTGTCTCTGTTTACTTCCCATCTCCGGCCAGTTCCTGGGGATAATTTTGGACGGTGGGTGGCGAGCCGAAAATCAAATATGGGGAAGGGATAGTACTAGTAGGTTTCAATCAAACTTCTGACGCACCAATAAATTTCACGTAGCTTATATCTATTAGTCCCAAAGCTTAAACGCGCTCGAGCAATCTTCAAATGGTCTTGTTGTAGGATGCAACCAGCAGTCGCTTGTGCATTTATTACTGCATGAATTTTAGCACCCTGCAGGTCATTAGATAAATATAGTAGCGATAGGTAACATCCTCTCAGGAAGCACATACCTTGTTTGCCAAGTCAAGTTCCCCCATGTCGGGGCAGGCAAATCCATTCGAGACTGTCGACCAGTTAGACAATTTGCCAGATGATTTCCCGCCGCTGCCTCCACCGGTCACCGCTCATCTTGCGGACCCGAATCTGACAGGTGGTAGATACATAAGTCCAAGCCAGATTCAGGACGATACATTTGAATCCGACATCAAAAATGCCATGGGTGAAGCCGGAAACAGCGGCGACGGGCACCGCAGCAGGTCTGCGAGCCCTCTTCGTACCTCTCGCTCTGCCAGTCCTTACCGCTCTGCTACATCCAGCCCATTGAAAAAATCACATACCGACTCGGCACTCACGTTGGAGGCGTCGCCGCTGAAGTTTTCGCTAGACAACCAGTCTGGTGCTGCATCTGGCTCGCTGGAAGAGGGCCCCTATAGCCCAATTATGGAGCCGTGGCAGGTGTCTCCCAACGACCTTGACGAGCCGCCAAATATTGAGCTTGTCCCCCGTTCAAGCTCTAACCCATTGCAGTCTGAACCGAAAGAGTTTTCCACTCAAGCGATCAACGACACATATCATGAAATTCCGATCCCCCGCGAGCTGAAACTGCCGCCTCTGCTCAGTAGTCGAAGAAGGGCAAACAATACTCCTAGCATGGATAATCTTAGTGGTCGGCGAAGAAGATCTAGCGCAAACTCTGGGTCAATCTTGAACATGACAAGTCCTGGCACTCCCAACTTCCACAACAGGCGTGGCTCGCGAGGATCAACGCCAGTTCTCTTGGGCCGTGAAGACAGTCCGAAATCTCAGAATTCCGGCAACTCGACACATTTTACAAGCCCTGGAAGTGGCTTTGGGCTTGATTTCAGGTCGCCGCGCCGAAGACGACAAAGCAGCAATTTTGGGCTCAAATCTTCTAGACCGAAAAGCGTTTTGATGGATGAATTACCGCCGCCGGAATGGGATCCCTCTCCACTTATGAGCGAGCTCCCAGTTAAAAGAGCAGCCTCCAATTCTTCTGCACTTGCATCGCCAGCACCCTTTGGGACAGCTGATCCTTTTGCTGCTGTTGGTGATGGTGGAGCCAGCGATGGCTACGATTCTGACGACGGTGCGTCGTTTAGATCAGATGTTGCTACAATTCGCAGTGAACTGAGTGATTTCGAGTATGGCGACAACTACGATTCCAACGCGCAGGGACGCAATTCTGATCGCAAGTCAAAGATGCGCCCCAAGAGCTGGATCTCATCAGCATGGCAAGGATTCACCAAAAAGAAGGGCGAGCGGCTGAACGATGGCGATGAGGATGACGGAGACCGGTTTGATAGCATTAAAGATCTGGGCTCCAACACTACAAATGACGAAGACGACTTTGAAAACCATGAGCTGGGCTTTACCAGGTTTGACAAGGGACTTGTTGGCCACCACATGCAGTCTGTGCTTGATGGAAGCGTCAAAAACACTGGTGGCCCCGTAACATCGTTGATTGAAGAGCTTGAAATCCGCAAGGCTGACCGGAGAGCTAAAAAGGAGGTTATCGCGCGCGATGCTCTCAAGCTACAGGACGAAGTCAAGGCGTACAACAAAACAGCACACCCAATGGATCATGCGCCACAGCCAACTCTGCTTGAGCTTCAGCAACTGGCTGAATTCGAGTATCTTGAACGCAAAAACTGGCATGCCAATGCACTTTCGCGCAGAGAATTCGAGCGTACCCACGAAACTCTGGCTCAGCGCAGATCAAGAGTGCAAGGGCTCAAACAGCAGATTGATCGAGTAGCTGCTGGGCCAAGTGTCGTTCAAGAACAAACGGCAAAGTTTGGTGCCCATGAGACCCTGATGGACCGGAAAAGACGGTTGGCTGGAAAGAAGGCCCAAAGATCACTACGCTCTCAGCCCAGCTGGACTGACACTGAGAGTATATCCGATATCAGCTCTTTGCCCCCTCCACAGCACGTTAATCACAGGCCTCTCCGGGCTGAGATCTCAATGGACTCTACATTGAGAGCCGTTGTCATGGGTTATAATCCATAAACTTATTTAGTATACGATTCGAGTACAAAAGTTGAAACAAACGCTTTGAGCTATGCAGCCAAAGTAGACAGTCCTAAAGTAACCGTTAGGATACACTACGTGTTGTGTAGACGACTGCGGTTTTCAACGAGGCCTCATGGCCTGACGGCTCTTTTGGTCGTAACAGCACCAAAAAATAGTTAGAATGGTAGAGATGGTACTTTCAAAGATATACCAGAATAGGCAGCAATTTTGGGAATCTCTCTTATACGGCCATACTGAAATTATAACAGATCCTCTCGGTGGCCCAGTTGGCTAAGGCGCGAGACTGTAATGTTACTATTGTTATCTTGAGATCGGGTGTTCGACTCACCCCCGAGAGATTTTTTGCAGGATATTTGAACTTGTGTTTTTTTTTTTTTTTTTTTTTCTTTTTTACAGTACTTTAGAATCTTTTGCTTCTTATAATTCTTATACAAGCAGCACTTTCGAGCTTTCACCGCGGCAATTCTATTTCCCCGTTCCCCTCTTCTATGCGGACCACCACTCTTGCGAGCACCCTGCCAAGGAACCCCGGGATTTATCGGGATGCATGCCAATGCAGCGAATTCATGTCACGGGCACCGGAATTTTAAAATTAAATACAGCAGACTTATTTTCCAATGTAAAACACTTGATTGATTTCCTAGTTTCAGTGTTTCACTGTAGTTTCTTACCTCTGGTTCACCAGCTCTCTCCGCATTTCACGCAGCTGTCATGAGCGGACGCCATGCAAAGCAATGCATGGACCACCTTCTGCTGTTCGCCGGGGGTGCGTGTGCTCGGTGCCCCATGTTTCGGGCACCAGGGTAAGGTTAGTGAACGTGATTGAAACCCTATCTGGGACCCGGATCATCACAAACAGCGGCTGATAACGATTGGCATCGGGTGCAATCTGAGTTGTATAAATATGCCGTCTCCCCCCGGTGTTGGACAATCATCACCTTCCAACAACGATCTGAAAATGATGAAACAAGCACTTAGAAAAAGCGTAATGGCCCGCGTGGCCTCATTATCTGCTGCTAAGATGGACTCACAAGCTGGCGCTGTTGCCCATTCAGTGAGACACAATCCAATCTATCTTGCGGCCAACACGGTTGCGATGTTTGCAAACCTACCCAAGAACGAGCTCCCCACTGAGCGTTTATTAGCAAACGCATACCGTGACGGAAAGCGGGTCTTTCTGCCCCATATGGTGAGCCTCGAACCAGCTGAGCGCACGTGGGCAGCCCAGAAACAACACATTTGCATGCGCGAACTCGACAGCATGGTCGAAATTAACGCTTTGAAACCTAGAGGACTTTACAACATTAGAGAGCCCACTACTGGGCTTGATGCATTGGACAGAGCTGCTGGCGGCCCTGGTTTGGACTTGATTATCGTTCCCGGAGTGGCATTTACCAAAGAGTGCAAGCGCCTGGGCCATGGCGGCGGGTTCTACGATGCTTATATTGCCGAACACGAGCGTCGCACCGGACGTAGACCATTCTTGCTCGCTGTTGGCTTTGAAGAGCAGCTTGTTGAAGATATTCCCTCTGAGGGCCATGACGAGCTTGTTGACATTGTTGCGCTCGGCGACGGCTCGGTGTACCTGCGGCCAGGACTGGAGGAGATGATGGGCGAAGCTTCTGCATGCTCTGCTCACAACTCTGAGAACCACGGCCTCCACAACCAATTGACAGGCGGGTTTGAACAAGTGCTGGGACACGGAATGCAGCTTAGCCCGCAGTAGTAGATACCAGTGTGATATTTTCGCCCTTTAATAGAATAGTACCCAATTCGCGCTTGGCGCCGCTTGAAAGCTTGTGCTCTACAGCGCTGCCCAGAACTATGTTCATGAACTCGTCGAACCCGTTGATCACTCCTTCCAAACGAGTGCCGGTCTGCTCGTACAGCCAAACCGTTACTGGCACTTTGCGCTCCATGTACGTAAACAGCACATTGATTGGCGGCAGCACCCGCGCCTCTGAAGTGCTCATTCAGGATTACAGAAACTGCTACTATCTAAAAGAAGGAGGACTTGAATGGGGTGATCCACTGCTGGGAGTATGTCATGCAGGCAGGCCCCATGTGGACGCAGCTACAAGTGACCCGCGCCTTGAACTGTAGCAAAAGTTGTTAAATTGCCAGAATGGAGTTTGAGCAAGAGACCAAGTTTGTTGGCGAAACGCCAGCACTTTCGACCGACCCCAAGATTATCTTGTTTACCGACTGGGACGGAACTGTTACAGTCCAGGACAGCAATGACTACCTAACCGATAACCTTGGCTTTGGCCAGGAACGCCGGGTTGCTCTGAACCAAAAGACCCTTGACGGCACTTCCAACTTCCGCGAGACCTTCCATGAGATGCTCGATAGCATCAATGTGCCATTCGATGAGTGCGTCGATATTCTGCTCAAGAATGTCGAGCTGGATCCGGGCTTTGCCAAGTTCTATGAGTGGGCTGCCGAGAACAACGTTCCTGTGGTCATTGTGTCCTCGGGAATGGAGCCAATCATCAGGGCTTTGCTTACCCGTCTCGTTGGCTCTCATGCGTCCAAGAACATCCAGATCATTGCCAACGATGTCGAGATCGAGCGCAACGGCGATTGGAGAATCGTGTACCGTGACGAGTCTAGCTTTGGCCACGACAAATCGCGCTGCATCAAGCCTTACAGCTCCAAAAAGGAACGGCCGCTTCTTCTCTATGCTGGAGATGGTGTTTCTGACTTGAGCGCCGCCCGCGAGACCGACTTGCTGTTTGCCAAAACGGGCCGTGATTTGATCACTTGGTGCCGCCGTGAGGAGATCCCCTACACCGAGTTTGGATCCTACGCTGATATCCACCGTGGTATCGAGGCTCTGCTCGCAGGTAGCCTCCAGGTTTCTGATCTTCTCGGCAACACCAGGCTGATGAAATAGAACAAACATAAATAAAAGCTAAAGCTACGATAGCAGCCGCGAGAGTTTCCCGCCTTCTTCCTCTGCTTCTGCGACTTCAAGTCCGTCCTGCTGCGAAACGCGTCTCACCGGATCACGCTTGGACGAGTCGTGTACTTCGCCAGCGATCATGAGCTCGTCAAGAATGTAGTAAGCCTTTTGGAAGTTGAAGATGATGTCCAGCTCACAGACATTGCCGTAGTACTTGTCAAGCTGCTCAACGTAGCGATGCAAAACTTCTAGTGCCATCAACTCGTTGTCTTCAGCTTCGACACCAGCAACAAAATAGAGACTCGCGTACCGCCGGTAGATAATCTTACTGGACCGGTACTCTACAACGTTGCACATCTTGGGCTTCCGGCCAAGCACGAGCATTGTGACTTCCTTGACAATACGGTTCTTGTCTTTCAGACTGTACGTCTCAAACCATTTTGCGAGACGGGCTTTGCCTTGCCGTGATAGCAAAAGCATATACTGGAACGCCATTGTGGAGTACAAGTCTGAGCTGAGAGATGTTGCAAACACAGGTGTGATCACGGTCACGTGGACAAAGCTGAAGAGGTGCTTCGCCCGCGTCCAGGTTTGGAAGATACACATACATATATACATTTATTTTAGGGCGTTTTGTGTAGCTGTAACAATTAAAATCAACAAAGATCAACAACGTCCATTTCAGGCGAGCACAGATCGATAATCTCCGGTTCAGATTTCGGTTGAGGGCAAGATTCCTGCACCTGCCCCGGCAGGTTGACCCTTTGGTCTGTGTCCGACTCTGGGTCGCTCAAAAGTTCAATTGCTTCCAAAGACTGTTGGCTGGCACATGTCTGGTCTGCTAGTCGTCTTCGCTCAGCTGCAGCTGCTGCAAGTGATTGAGGAGTGCCAAACTTTCTGGTGCCGCCTACACGGAATCCACGGCCTGCTAGTCCTCCTACAGTGATTCTACTGCCAATGGCCTCAACTGGCCTGGCGCTCTGGCCCAGTTTGTTGCCCTGACCGAACCAATGGTCACCTGTAAAACCCTTTGCCATTAATCCCTCTAGCTCTTCTGTTAGCTCATCCAGCAGCTTGAAGAACTTCTGGTCGTGAGGCCCAAATCTATTGTGACAGAGCTCATGAAGCATTGTGCCCAGTACGCTTTCAAATGGGAGAAAACGTCGTGAATCCTCAGGGTACCTTAGCCGCAAATTAACGCGCTGGCCTCTGTTCACATTTATGCCCAACAGTCTTGGGTTCTTGGGGTAAAACTCACTGAGATGGCCTACAGTCCAGCTGCGGCTCTTCATAAGTGGGATCACGTAACGATATACCTTGCTCAATATCTCAACAGCCTCGTCTGGCTGGTCTTGTCTTTTGAGCGCTGTGATTCGACCAACCGGCTGTCCAGGCCCACTTCCGGCCACCCCAACACCCAGACTCTCATTTCTCGGCATACTGCGTCTCTTAGCAGCAGCGCGGACTGAGAAACAGCAAGTTGCTGGCAGCCGAAATAGCCCCGGACAGGACAGTCCTTTCTGCGCTTTGTCTTGTAATGAGTCCTCATATTAAAGGCGTCCCTGCAGGGCATCTAAATCTCCTTACCCTGATGTAATATGCTGTGCAGCACAATCGCGCCTGCCTGTTTTGCTCTACTGGTTGCCACCAGACTTACATTGATCTACCTTTTGTTAGCCCCAATTGACCGCAGTCTCTTTAGATCGTTGGATATCAATGTCGGACTACATACCTGCATTTGTTAATGGTGTGGTCGATTGGTCTCACCAGGTCCGCGATGGCGCTGTTCAGGCGTACGGCGACGTTGGTAAACAACTTACAGAGGTTGGCGAGAAACTTGAGCCACTAAGTTCATTCGGCCACAAAGTTGCCACTGATACCAAGCACGGCCTTTTTTCTTTGTGGACCAGCACTTCTTCTGCTGTAAGCAGTATCAGCACTGCTGTTGGTCTCCCCACAGAGCCCTCGGCATTATTCAAGTCTCACGCCAATCCCCCACCTCCACCTCCGTCGTTCGCTGGAAGCATCTGGCAGTCTGTGGTTGAGAACCAGAGTACCTTGATGCTAGTGGCAGCAGGTGCTACAGCGGCATTGGCAGGTTACTGTCTGTACTCTGGCCGCATGCCTTGGGAGCTTGTCAGACAGACCCCAACGCGCACCAAGGCATTAATGACCCCGCGTGGCGAACGCAAACAGGTTGTTGTGATAATCGGCGAGCCCTCTGATCCTCTGACTGCTGCTACTGCTTGGGACCTCAATATCAGAGGGTACATGGTCTATGTTACTGCTGCGACCTCACAAGATGCAGAGCTTTTGGCACGCGAGAACTCAGGAGATATCAGACCACTCCCCGCTGCTGAGCACGCCGCATCCCATTTGGAAAGAGTGCTAACCCTTCCCGTATCCTCTTCTGTCCTGCCCAATGCACCACCCTACCAGCTTCAACTTGCTGCAATCATCATTATGCCCAGCATGGATTACCCGGATGGTCCCCTAGAAACCCAGTCAAGCAGTTTGCCGAGCAAGAGCATCCAAAAGCATCTGTCTACACCTTTGGCATTCCTGTCTACTGGAGGCATTACACTTGCCAGGCGGCACCGTGCTCATATTGTGTTTGTTTCCCCTGCAATCACAATGGCAATGAACCCTGCATTCAAGGCAGTTGAATCTTTGTGCTCAAATGCAGTCTCGTCACTTGCCTTATCATTAGATCGCGAGCTTCGGTCTGCTAAAGTGCCTGTTGTCGAGCTAAGGCTTGGCTCTTTCAATTTCACCGGCATTGATGGAAGACCACACCTCGCTAGCCGTTCCAATGTTGAGCGGAATGTCCGCGCTAGCTTGCTTTCATGGTCTGAAGAGCTTCGCAAGACCTATGGACATGCATACGAGAAAGTGCTTTGTATGTTTGAAGGCGGCAGTGACGGTTCAGGCAGGGGAGGCGAGAGAATCAACAAGTTCTTCAACAAGCTGCAATACACAATTGCTGCAGAGAATCCTTCACGTATTGTTTATGCCGGTAGACACGCTCGTCTCTACACTGGTATTGGCCAGTGGGTTCCCGAAGTGCTGTTGACCCAACTTTGCAAGGCTAGCAAAGACAGCTAAACCGGCCATTTTGGCAAAGGCAGCCCCCCCCCATACTTTATTTAAATTCTTATTATCGTTATACAAAGTTTCGATTAAACCATTCGATCAACATATCCACCATTTCTGGCGTAGTTTCATGCCCAACTCCAGGCTGCACAAACACAGTATGGGGAGTCGAATCCGGCAGCAGCGCGGCCCATTCCTCAGTGTACTTTGCGGGCACCAATCGATCAATGCCTCCGCATAATGCCAAGATCCTAATCGGCGGCTCTACACCAGCAATGTCATCTCTTGTAGCGCTCAAGGTAGCTCTCCCATCCCAGATCCTTAAAGCCTGCTGGGTAGCGGGCCCAATATCACGTTTGATGTCGCCTCTTCCGGGCGCCTGTTCGATCCACCGCTCAATAAGCATCTGTTCCAAGTCAGGACTACCCAGCAGTGGTGCCAAGCCCTGGAACAACGGTCTCAAAGAAGGGTCTACGCCTATTCTCCAGCAAACGTGGCCTCCTAAACTGGCTCCAAGAGCGACTCGCTTTAGCTGGCCCCGTGCAGCCGCATACTGGAGTTCAGGAATATAAGCCGGCAAATGTTTCGCCACAACGGCGACTTCCGCGGCTGCCATATCTACGATCGACACAAAGTCTGGCCCAAAAGTACAGTTGCCGCCTGCCCAGTCCTCGTTGACACTTGCAGAAACACAGCGCGAACCGTGATTTGGAAGGTCAAACACTGCACAAACTAGCCTCGGAACATTCGCCACCAGTTCATGGGCCAATACTTCGGCATACTTGTAGTCACGGCCTCGCGGATGGGCAATTACTGCCAAACAAGCCGGGCCTGGTTTGCCCAACAACACACCATGCTCGTCCAGACCGTAGATTCTAACATTGAGCCCGCCAATTACTTGTAGTCTCGGCGCACGCTGCGGTACACCGTCTCGTACGCAGAACTTCATAGCGCCGGTACTGAAATCTCAAGTAATTTGCAATTAGCGTTATTTGGCCGTTCGAGATATCGCTGCAACCTGAACGGTGGACTCGTGTGTATGTGTGGTTAGGGTCAAGGCAGGCACTTGCAAGGCAGGTGACGGAATCTGTGGGGTACAGACAGCGGGATAATGCAAGTATCGTAACAAAGGGCACTTTTGGCACTTGGCACCCACCCTTCTACTGGGAGGGCATTTACCAATATAGTATATAAAAAAGGCTTCTACTGGCCCTGCTGAGAGCCGAGGGGACGGCGAACGCTGTTTGAGCGGCGCATTCCAGTTGCTGTAGCACGCGATGAGATAGAAGCAGCGCGGCGGCGGGCATTTGCACGGAAGCCAGCTGCAGTATTGGTGGGCATGAAACTCTCCTTGGCGGGAGCAGCATGCTCAGTATCGCTCTCACTTTCTTCTTGCTTGGTAGGGGCGCGCTGGAAGGGCTGCCTGTTACCCACAGCACGTTTTCTGGATGGTGGCACAGCAGTTTCATCCATCTCGCAGGGGTTGTACTGCTGGACATACATTGGCAATGCAGGGTCGTTGTGGGTAGGATCATCACGAGCAGGCAGATGAAGAGGGATCTGCTGGACCAGCGAGTCGATGTACTGAATGAGACGGGTGCGGCGGCCACCAAAGAGCGCAGAATTCTCGGTGTTGTTGCGCATGCTGGCCACAATATACAAGGTGCACCGGTCAACATCAGGATGGGCAGTAACCTCACAGTAAAGAGCTGGCACATACTCGCGCGGGTTGGCCTGCAGGAACGAAAGAAGCTGCGCCTTGAATTCAGCGATATGTTCGGGAGTAGTCTCCGGCAGAGCTAGGTTCATGCTGTAGTAGAGCGACATGCTGCCTGAGCGAGTAACATTCTCAATAAATAGGGTATTGAGCTGCGCATTGGACTGTTGGCGGGTCACACCAGAAGTATCGTCAATAAAGACAGTTGACAGCAACGCAATGCTAGCAACACGCATGCGCTGTAGACCAACATTAGCAACATAGATGTTTGTCATGTCACCAACGTCATAAGGATGCTTTGCAAACACAAAGACGCACGAGGATAGAATCTCCTGGCATGTTGTTGAGAAGATAAACGACAGAGAAATCAAAGTAGATCCAAGGGTTCCAATAACAGTGCTGGCACTGGTAGAAAGCATGCCCACAAACACAATGATGACGATTATCAGTAGCAGAATGAGCAAAATGCTGTGAAGCTTGGCAATACATTGGCCCATATCACGAAGCGACTTGGAGATATTCTTTTGTTCCTTGCCAATGTCGCGAACCGATGCTACCATCTCGTCCAGGTCAATACCGCCCTGGCCATCTCTATCGAGGATATCAAAGATGTACAAAGCCTCATCCCTCTTGTCAGGTCCCAAAATCTCTTGGACGTCTTCAAATGTCAGCTCCTCCTCATCTTCCATCACCAGTGACTTCCAAATACGGTTAGCCAGCGCATTCCGAGCTGCCTTGTTGGGCAGGGCCTGCCTAACTACCTTTTCAGGGGATTCTGAACCCTCACTGCCCAAAGAGAGAATGCCGCGACCAAAGGAAGTAATGTTCTCAAAGCCGCGGTTGACGGCGTTGTTAAACCGGTTACTGGTCTTAGTGGGAGCGATTTGGGGATTGAATTGCTGGTCCAAGTTGGGTGCTGAGGCCTGGGCAGGAAGTGGAGGTTCTCCAGCAGCAGCGGCAGCAGCGGCGGCGGCAGCGGCTTGATTCTTCTCACTTGTCTGGCCAAAAGACCGTAACGTCGGTACTTTCAGACCGCTCATCTTAGACTTGAGCTTGGCCTTGATGTTCTTGGCATTTTGAGAAGTAGCGGCAATAGTGGAGCGCAGAATTTCGTCCTCGTCCGCGAACTCATCACATCCAGGAGGGAAGAACTCGTAGCAACTGTAGAGCAGCAGCACCAGAATGTTGACAGATTTTTTGTTGTTAGCAATCCGGATAGCCATTCGAGTGCGGTGGAAAGAGATGGACAAAAAGTGCAAAAACACCTGCTCAAAGAAATACAGCAGTGCGCAGATCAGAAATGCAACGAGAATATCGTTGATTACCTTTTGCCATTGCAAAGTCACTGAAGCGGCGTACGAGTGTGGATTTCTCACAACAACAGGGATAAAAGTGATCATCGAGATCAAGGTCCACAGCACAAGTGTCAGTGGATTTTCCAAAGCCACAAACGCATCGATGTACCTAAAGTATTCGGGCGCGCAAACAGAAACAATGAATCCCAAGATCTCAGGCATGTAATGTGAAAAGATCTTGGCGACAAAAAGCGTGCCCCATGCGACTTCCAGCCAAATGAAGATCCACGCGACACGGCATTTGCCAAGGAATAGCGCCGTGGGTCCAAAGGCATCGACTGCCAGAGGAATAAATAAAATAAGCGCCAGCGGGAACCACCAAATAATAAGACGTGTAGCCAGACTCTTTGATAGAATATCCCGGTAAAGCGAACGCAAGAAACGGACAACTGGCGAGCTTGCAGCGTTCCTGCGGATACGGCGGTGGCGCTGCAGGTTCGCCTTGTAGCCGCGCCGACGACTCGCGGAGTTGATGGTATTGGCATCGGCAAAATCCTCTTGTGCAGCCTTAAGATCGATCAGGACAGACTGATCGTCTTCGACATCTTCTTCGAGAATGGTGTTAAGGATGTGTTCGGGGCCCTGCGGTTGCGGGGGCTCGATTTGCAGGCTCTGCTCCTTGCTACGCTTGGATTCATGTGATTTGCGACCTGAAAAGAAGGTCTTGATGGAGTTAGACCGCTTAGACTTTTCTTTGGGCTGGATCACATCGCCAGCATCGGGATCCTCAGACTTGTCGTTTATGGACTCAACAGCAGTATCGTTCTGGTTGTATAAGTTGCTGTCATATTTTTGCTGGTTAGATGATGAGTACGAATCATGCTCTGTAGTAGAAGAAGCAGTAACGGGGCTTTCCTTTAGATCCCAGCCGCGATTGGGGGTAGGTGCAGGGGCAGGTGCAGGGATCCGTGGAACTGAGTTCTTTTGCTGAGAGTCAAATGAGTTTGCGCTGTAGGATTCGGGAGCAGCCCTCAAAATGTTGGGGATAGCACCTGGGCCTTGATTTTGGGAGGCATTGCTAGAATTCACAGTAGCGCTTAGATTGTCATAGGATTGAGAATTGCCAGTGCCAGTTGGCGTTCCCTGAGACGGGATATAGCTGCTTTGGAATGGGCCCCGCGGTGAAGAATTTGCAGCGGTGTGAATGCTGTTTGCTGCGGACGTGGAAGCAGTAGCAGCAGTAGGAGGTGGAGGCGGTGGGATCGCAGTACCAAAGTGCTGGCTGTCTGTGCGGTTAGATGAAGGCGAGGATGGCAATTCTCCGTGAGACTGCCGTCCCTCGTTGTTTCCTGGGTTATCGTTTGGCACCATGTTGCCGTTTCGATCAAGAATCAGCGTTCTATTATTGTCTTGATATAAGTCTTTCTTGATGCACCTGTGCGGTCCACTAAGCCATTATAAAATGACGTCATTTTATAGCGGGTAGCAAAATCGCCAAAGGCTGGGCAGATCATTTTGCAGCACTAAATCTAAGAACTGGGTACGGCGAGCGCGTTTTTGAAGCTTTGTTCGCGTGTAGACGCGTCACTCGCTGTGCTGAATTAGCTGGGTTCCGAACTTTTTCAAAACCTTTGCATTTTCGTGGTACGCGACTTCTTCAATGTTTATGCAGAAGGACGTCAGTGCAGAATTCGTCTACGCATGATCTGTCATTTTTTTCAGAGGCAGATTTTCTTGCCAGAGGTGAATACAGTGGCGAACAAATAATTCAACACAAAACTATAATCTAAATCTGTGGCCAGCATGATTGAGTCCAGGCCCCACTTTTTGTTTATTTCTGTTCGCTCTGGATCCTCTCATTTTTTCCATGAGATGCGCCCCGTCTTTCTTTTATTAATTGCGGGTTGCTTGCCAGTCAATTAATCGCGACCCTATGACCCTAACGCTCAGCTGCTGTGCCTATGATTGATGGGTTTGTTGGTCAGAATGTATTTGTAGTGCTTTGATATGGAGATATATAATAATATAGTGGCCCAAAGTTGATATCTGAAACAAGTGGGCGAATCAATTTGGAGGTATATCGATGCCAACAACATTTTTGTGCTGAAACTTGGAGGCAAATTTTAGGGTGGGATCCGCAGGAATGCAGCTGACCAGTGTTTCATCTGTGATCTGGATACCCTGCCTGCCCTAATCAAACTGCAATTGCAACAAGATCTGCAAATGTTGGGATCCCTTGGTAAAAGTATCTCCATTTTTTCTTGCAAATGTCATGGCTTATAGGATTTATAAATAGCCCATGGTGCTAGGGATTCATAGACAAAAAGCCGCGTTATAAATAGCTTCAATAAATAATCCTGACTGCTTAGGGGTTTTGGGCCTTGGCTCTTGGCTCTTGGCTCTTGGCTCTTGGCTTTGGCTTTGGCTCTGACTGAGGAGGTGCGCCAAAATTAGCCCAGGACCGGCAAGTAATTGTTGGCGTCAATGACACAAATATCAATTCCGGCAGCACGGCCTGAAAGCGCAGCTCTGATCTGTCCAAGAGCATGTGCTGGACATTTGACAACAGCGTCTTCATTCTCATAGTGCAGAAGCTCGGGTGAGGATGCCAGTAGCTGAACACCGCCAAATTCGCGAAGTAAAGTCTCGATTGCCAGTAGCCACGTTAGTTTGTCAATCTTGGAGGTATGAACCTCGCTTGCAACAGCCTTGATATGGAGGTAGCCCCAGTCCGGCTTGATATTGAGAGTCATTCAAGCCTAGCAATCGTGGTAATCAGGCTTGAGCACTGTTCTAGTTCACGATAAACTCCTTGAAATTTGGATCTTGATCTCGGTGGGTGCAGGGTGATGATTGAACCCTCTTGCCCTGGTCTGCTTACGGGATCCACACTCACTTGAAGAAAGAACTCGAGGGTACCAAAAGTTACCATCCTATTTATTAGTGTTGTGAACTCTTGAAAAGTATGTCCGCGGGAAGATTATAGCATTTATCCGAGGTGTATATGCAGGACCACAAAAAATAAGGAATTCTTCGTTTATGACCACGAACACTCTAACTCAGATTTTCTGTTGCTGGAATTTTCCTCCTTCAAAAATTTTTTCAAAAGGTAAGTTTGGCTTTATATTTTCATACCCTGATCGTCCAGACATACAGTGATGACTTTCCATATTAGTCTTTGTGAACTACATGAACGCGAACATGCACCACCGTCTGAGAATAGCTAACCATCTCTACTGGTTTTTGCTAGTGGCTGGAAACTATCAGGATTTTGATCAATTTTCTGAGCACAACTAACAAAGTGAACTGTACATGATAATATTTTAGCCTCGGGCGAGGCGCTTGAGAACTTCAAAGGTACTCAAGTGGATGAACGGCATTATGATGAAAAACCTTTTTTTCAGTTCTGCTTCTGAGAAAGATGAAGAGAAACAACATACCAAAAGCTCAAAATCTGACAGCCTTTATCCTGCCTTGCCATGAATAGCTCTTATAGTACAGTCTAGACAAAACCAAAACGAGTACTCGTGATTCAACCAATTTCTTTTCCTAATGGCCTTTACTGCTAAACTTTTGCCTGCCAGCAGCCAGGGCGACTGGGGAACCTTCGGACCAAGATTTTGAGGTCCATTAGTAATCAATCATCTAGAGGGCGACGTAGTAACACGCATCAGTAGTACGCATCTGTCTCAATCATGGCGATTCTCGCGGCGTCAATTTGCACTCGCGAAGGCAAGACGCTGCTTTCGCGTCTATTTAAACAGCTAGATGCTGAGTCTGTGCAGCGGTTACTGTCCAATTTCCAGAAATTGGCCGGCTCTGCCTCCCAGCACACAGTTGTTGAGGACGAGAAGGCACGCTACGTTTACGAGCCGCTGGAGGAGCTGTACGTTGTGTTGATCACAGATTTGCAGAGCAATATCCTGCAGGACCTCCAGACATTGCGCCTCATATCACAGATTGTGGCCAGCTTTGCTCCTTCTGGCGATGAGCGTGACGTATCACAACATGCCTTCCAGCTCATCTCTGGTTTCGATGAAGTTGTTATGCTGGGCTACGCAGAGACACTGACTTTGAGTCAGGTAGAGACATTCTTGGAGATGGAGAGTCACGAGGAGAAGATCCAGGAGATCATTGAGCGTAACAAGGAGCTCGAAGCAGCTGAGGAGCGCAAGAAGAAGGCTCGTCAGCTCGACGCGCAGCGCAGACAGCAGCGCCAGCAGGTCTCGTACATCGACCAGCCACAGAACCTGCGCTCATTCGGTGAGCCCGAAGAATACCGCCAGCCCAGCGGTAGTGGCTTTGGACGTCAAGGAGACATGTCTGCTAGTGTTCCTACCCAATTCGGCTATGAAAACGAGGTTGAACACTCCAAGTACAACGAACGCAAGGGCAACCTTCGTGGCAAGGGGCTCCAGCTTGGCAAGAAGAAGGCTAGCTCACACGAAAGCGAAGTTCCGCTTTTGGCCCAGCTCGATAGACCCGACCGGAAGCGTGCTCCCTCTCAGAGCGAAGTGGTGCTTCCACAACGCACTTCTACCAGCCGCGCTCATGGCGCTGCTAGTGCTTCTGCCTCTTCTGCTGCTGCCGCTGCCGCTGCTTCTACTCCTGTTACCGGAACCCATGTTGTGCTCAAGGACAGCCTTGTTGTTGATGCCACCAAGGACGGTTCGGTACGTTCTGCGAGAGTGAGTGGTACACTACATCTCACTGCTGCTGACCCTGAGCGTAAGCAGCTCCGTATTCACACTGTTACCAATGGCCCCCCCACAGCCTACAAAACGAATCCCAAAATGGACCGTGCCCTTTTCGCCAAGGAACGTGTTCTCGGGCTTGGAAATGCCTCCGAGTCTTTCCCCTCTTCCAATGTCCTGCTGGTGAAATGGACTGTTGACAAGATCGATGTTCCTATTCTGTTCAATGTCTGGATCTCCGAGTCCAGCGATCCAGGCTTTATGAGCGTTACTATCGAGTACGAGCTCTCAGAGCAGTTCCAAGGTACTCTGGAGAATATTGTCGTGCGTATTCCGTTGCCAACCGATAATGCACATGTTGCCGACCCTTCTGCCGACTTTGAGCATGGCGAACAGGAGCTTGTGTGGCGGATCGACAGCGCCAGCCATGCGGCTGGCACCGGCTCTGGTGTTTTTGAGTTCACTGCTGAGGCAGACACTGAAGAGGAGCTTGTTCCTATCAAGGTCACTTTCGGATGCCGTGATTTGCCGGAATCGCTAGGCGAAATCAGCGTAAAGTCAGTTGTTGATGCACAGACCCAAGAGGAAGTCGAGTTCTCCAGCTCGTCTACAGTTGTGGTTGATTCCTATGTAATCCGCTAGACTCGTACTTTATTGACTTTCCGTTTTATACATTGCTCACAACTAGCTATCGGTGATCACAACGAGACCTCATGAGGGATGAACGCAGAACGTGTAGTGTAGGTAGTTTGGGCTTGTTGGCCACTATTTGGTGCTCATTCTAATACGCTTGATTTACGGGTTTTTATAATTAGTCTGCCAGTTTTGCACTGCATTTAATCGTTTAGGGTTTTGGCCAGTAGGTCCAGCTACCTAGTTTAGTTCTCACCGCCAAATAGAGCAATGATAGAGTTCATGTGCGCGCCAGCGCGCTCTTTACAGTGTAGATAAAGTGACCGGAATTTGAGACTGATTGGCATTGCGTGAATGATAACAAGTTTCTTTTCTGCTTCAGCACTGCCTGATCCCAGAATCTGCCGCCTGCGGCTCGAAACCAGGTACTCAATACTGGACTTTACCCTTTTGAACTTCTCGATCGCTGAATCCCACGTGTAGTTTTTCAAGTTTGTAGAAGCAATGTACTCTACAATTGCAACAGAGATTTTCTTGAACTCAATTTGTGGTACGTAAACATTGATTCCTGTATATTGCACAATCCCAAATTTATAGGATTCGGAGCCCTCCTGATCTGAAGCATCATCGTAGTATAGGTTAAAGAGACTTTCAAGGAAATTGGTAGCAGAGTAGATGTATGCTGTTGTATTGGCAGTCGATCTGGCTTCAGTTTTGAGGTCATAGGCGAAACACTGATTGGGGGGTTGGAGTAACAGAGGCAAAGTCGGAATTGATTTGGAAGTAACCGGCCCCGATCTGGTTCCAAGAGTGTTCATATAGACGACCAGGTCCTCTTCATCAGAGTAAATATCAATAGTCTGTTCAGAGTGAGTTTTAAAGGGACTCGCCTCCATTTGCGGGCTGCGAGCTCTACGTGCTTGATAGACCACGCAAAGGGCGAGAACTGAGATCCGCAAAGAACTGTGAGCCCATTCATGCCACTTCATTTCTTGTTTTGTGCACACTAAACAGGAAAGAAGATAGACCTGGTGGTTTTATGACCTCAAACTATATTCTATTTACCCAGGCCTCTTGTTCATGCAAGCCTCTTGTCCATGCAGGCACCTCCATCAAGGCTCTCAAAAGACCTGTTGCTTTATTTAGCAATCATGAAGCGCGAAGCCAGGTTTGATAGTTGTTCAGGCCTCGCGCTCCAACAGTTTACGCAATGTGACTACCATCTATAGCAAATGCTAGATATTTTATCTTAGCTGCGATCCATGCCAAAGCCCTTGATGTCCTTGGCAAAGCGCCAGCTAGCATTCTGCAGCTCGATATCCTTTTCAACACGAACGCCCTCCTTTGTAACAACAGCGATTGAGTAACGATCAATTGCACGGGCATCGCGGTAGAATAGCACCTTCATGCAGTCGTTGATTACAGCGCGGGCCTGCTCCTCGGTGACATTCTCAATGTCGCTGTCGTCGTATACCAGCTTGCGCAGAATTGGCACAGCCAAGTAGCTACCAAAGCCCGTGGCCAGCGCGGGCGCCTCGTAGGATACGCCCAAAAGGTTGACGTAGCCCAAGAATGGTTTGTCGTCCTTGAAACCACCAACAAGAATAGAGCTCCATAGTGGATTCATCTTGGAGCGGCGAGCATACAAGAGATGGCGAAGATAAGAGTGGATTGACGGTGCTGTCAAAGTGTAGTTGGGGCTGTCATAGGCATCATCGATCTCCATGGTGTCCAGCACCTGCTGCAGCGATTGCATGTCGGAGACGTCGCCGCCAATACCTACAATTGTTTCTGAGCCGACAGACTGGACGCGAACCTCATCAGTGAAAGCTCTGCGTGAGCCTGCGCTGGCCAGCATATCAGCAGCGATGATTACGCCGCCGTTGAATTTGACACCCACCACACTACTGCCAGTGATCATTGGCTGAGTAGTGTGCTTGATGGGCGTGGCTCCAGCATTGTGAATTGCATGGTCGTACGCACCGTAAATGTCGTCGCGAGGCCGGCCCCAGTTGCTGGGAAAATGCTCCATTTGTGGTTCTAGTGGCGGTGATAAAGAAGAAGCTGCCTGAAACGGCAACCTTCTGTGTATGTGGCGTTGCTTGGGTTTTACGCCACATATGTGGCTCAACTATCCTGAGACAGACAACCAGATCGGCCATTCTTGATCTGTTCGGATCTGCATAATGTAGACTAATAGTTGGTCTTGGCTTGATTTTCAAAACTTGTTTCAACAGATTTTGTGGTGAATTGCATTTTAGTGAAATGGGCCCTAAATTTCAAGTCTCGCACACCACCCAGAATACTGGCCTCACATACATCATGCGCGCGTTGATTAACAGGCCCAACCAGTGAAGTAACCAGAAATTTATACTGGCAGACATATTACTCACTGTAGGACAGGCTATTCAAAAACAAATATTTATCGATTTAGCCTGTCAAGCCAAGCTTTACTGTAGCTGGTTTCGGAATTCTTTAATAGATCTACCTATGCCTTGAATATAAGTACCAGGCTTTTATTGTAGGCGATGTTCTACACGCTTGCGATGAGACTCTGTATCTTTTGAGCCCAGGACGATTGCAGTTCAAGTGTTTCGACAGTTGAACCACATATACACACCTTCAGAGTCAACAGGGCAAAAGTTAGTATTTACGGCAGAGCCAATAGATTAATCAAAGACGACCACCCTCCTTATCTGAACCTACAAGGCGCCTAATTTCACTTTATCCTCGATCTCGATGTCTGTAAGCGCCGGTTCTATGCGGGTTTCCTGCTGTTCTCCAGACTTTTTCTGAGAACAGGTGCCTCGACCCTTGCCCCATTTGAAATTTCATCTTCGCTGTAGTCCCAGTGCTATTCCAAACCCGGTTCGGCAAAAGCACGGGGAGTGGATGCCCGTATAATACAAGTGAATCATCATTAAATAGCTACGAAATATCGCAAAGACACCTTAAAAAGCAAATTCGGCACCGCCAGAGTTGATGCACTCAAGCTCCTGAGCCGACATGCTGCGGTACTGAAGACGTAGTGGGAGGTCATGAATTGAGTTCAAGGCGCCCGGAGAGGAGGCGGGAGCGCCAGAACTGCGGGAAATAGGGCCGTGAATCTGTGCTGCTCTGCGGTACTGGGCAAAAGATTGGGGCAGCTCATCTGTCGGAGACATCGCGTGCACGTGGGGAGTATGGTCGATTTCCTTGGGCACAGAACGGCGGCCAACAAACCGGATTAGAGGGTAGCGAAGCAAAGCACGGGATACACGCATTTCAAATTAGATGTAGAGATGGTCGGTGGGGACCAATGATTAAGAAACCTTTAGTAGTTTCTCGAAAAGCCTGAACTTTAGAAAGAACAAGCCAAGTGGGGAAAGAAGAAAAGAATAGGCAGAGAGTTGAAAATTAACCAAAAGCGCAATTACGGCAACCCAATTATGACTTCAAGGAGAAAACAAGGGCGCTTGGAACAGAAAGACAGGCAACAAAACAAGCGGGGCTGTTGTTTAAAAGGGGAGACGGCTTATCACTTACCTTGATATATTGCCGCTGGATCTGGGTCAGGGCTTGTCGGCGAGTCATGCATGGTGTGCTAGCTTGAGAGCCAAGAGAATGAGTCTTTTACCAGTGGGGCAGTTGATTTATGCATGCAAAAGTGGGGGAGCCCATTCAATTGTTTGAAAACAAGTACGAGCAGTGGGGTAAACTGGCAGGGCCTCCTATAGTTAGTCTGGACCCCGCATTCCGCAGGTCACCTACCGCTCGATTGACCTGCCAAGGTTCGCCGTAAGGGACTATAATCCATTTTCGTGATGACGTGACGTCCCAAAGAAGGGTGAGTCTGCATCAGGTCTGCAGCCCCGCTGTAATTGTCAAGTTTGAAATCTAAGCCCAAGGGCAGGTAATTGCGGTGGTGCGGCAGAAATTATGATAGTGTACACGCGGCGGTACGCTATACTCGCATATGCAGGGCAGTTCGCAACTTAAAAGCCTGGGCTCAGATGGCGTTATTGTCGCAGGGCTGAACTCAGCTCTGCCAAATGACAGCATGTTAGTGGCATGCATATGGAGATAGCGATAATAGCATCTTTCAATTAGAGGGGCCAGCAGAAGAGTTGGGAGCGTTTTACTATATACATTACATTTTCAGTCCATGTGGCTATGCGCTGTACTGCACGTGGTACCGCTTGCCTCTAAACGCAAATAGTCTCTCGTTGAGACGGTAAACATCCAACGGGTTCATATCGCTAAACTCATACTTTAGCGCCTTGAACACATTATCGGTGGGCTCCATCAGCACGTCCATCTCGTCAGCGTAATTAGCGTGCAGCCATTCCCAGTCGCGCTTTGAGTCGCTCTCGTTAAAGCCAGTGACGTAGATCGGGCACTTTGTCTCCAACAAACCAGGCAAACTCTTTGCCCAGGTGTTTGCAGTCTCGGGTGCGCCCAAACCGGGGTGGAAGAGGAAGAATGCATCCAAATAGGGGTCGTAGGGCATAAAGTCCCTGGCCTCGTTCAAGACATGGAAGTAATCAGTGTAGTGTACAAACGACATTTCCTGGTCAACACGAGTAGTCTCGGGGCGTTCCAAAGTGCGGTACTGGCCCTTGCGCTGGTCGTAGCACGACTCGGGTCCAATGAAAACCAGCTGGAATCTGACTTCGGGCATCAAAAACGAGAGCTGCTTCCAAGCTGGAGGAGGCAGCTGGGCCTCAGAGCGAGCACCCAAGATGAAGAAGCGCATCGGTCTGTCTTGCCAGGTTTTGGATCTGTCTTGAGGATACATTGTGTAGCGCAAAGCAGCGACCGATTTGAGGCCCTCAAATGTGAGGGGACCCTTGGGCTTGAGTGCGTAGGGGGAGAACTGGTCCAGTACACCAGCCATGGTCATTGGGTAGCTGAGCAGCTTAGTGCTGATTGCCAAATTGAACTCTGTGTCCATTGAGTAATAATCGCGCGAGTAAAAGTAAGTATCCCAGCTCATCAAATTGGCAACCATATCGTCGCCGGGCTTGCCGGGGAACTCCAATTCGGGGAACTCACGGCCAGACCGCAGATCATGCTCAAAAACGTTGGCCCAGCGAAGCTTCTCCCAGATCTTGTTGTCCCAGTAGTGCTTGTCGGCTTTCCAGCTGGCCTCGTCGTGGTGCGTAGGGATACCTGATTTGGGGCACACAAAGTTTACCGGAAGGCCACTTACAGGACATTTGGCATTGGCTTTGATTGCAACTGCTCTTTTCCGTAGATCCTCGTAAGGTGACTCGTCCAGCATGTGGAAGCGGTTTTCGATTGTCGGGCCGTCCTCAACACCATCAGAAAAGCCTAGCATTTTGCCAAAGAAGCCATTTCTTGATTGACTTGTAGAAAATGCTGCTGATTTGCCAACGCAGTGGTTTAGGGAGCGAAATCCAGGCTTCGTTGCGCTTAGCATTGTAGCTGAAACGGTCTGCAACATCTAGCCTTTTCGCCTCTATTGCTTGTGTCGAGTCTCTGGTCAATTAAACACCGAAATTTGCTAACAACAGGCTAGGCAAAGGGCTACAAAGGAGAAGAAATTGGACTCTGTGCCGGCTTCTTCCTAATCCATGGCTACCTTTGCCCTGGGTGCTCCCACTTGGACGAAAAAATGATTTGTAATCCTCTTCTGTCTACCACCGATTTGCCGCGCCCTGAACTACAGGCCCTCGAGTGTCAGCGGCATTGAATATGTGGCTTCTGTCAGGTGGGCGATCGTTCCAGCTAATAGTCCTCAAAATTAGCTGACTTTCGACTCTACAGCCACAGCATTACAATTAACTATTGAATTGAGATTTTCGAACATGGAGGATGAGGGCTCATCTGGCGAGCAAAGATACTTTGTGTCGCCACCCCCTGTTGACACAAAAGAAGGCGAACCCTGTTTGAGAGTTCAGATTAAGCCAGGAACATGGATTGTGGTCGAGCGTTCAGGCATTCCAACAGCAGACCACTGTTTCGATGAAAGGGGCAGCTGTGTTGTTGTTCCTGTTGCGGTCCGGCAGATGATTGAGGGGGCGTTAAAGGCTGCTAGCCCTACTAAGAACGATGGCAGCGATGGCAATGGCAATGCAATGAGCGACGAAACACGCCAGGCAATTGTAAACGCAGCTGCATCTGCGGCGGTAGCAGCAGCCTCTGCTGTACGGGAGATCAATTCTCAGCCAGCAGCGCAGCAGCTTGGTCAGTTGGATACATTGACACTGCTCTTGGAACTGTGGACAAGGTTTTCTGGCGGATTTGTTGCATTGATGGACATGGTAATGCACATGTATTTCGTGAGCCTCATTATTTATGACCTGTTGGTCTTTGGCTGCTTTTTCCAGAGGGCCGGCTGGTGGTCATTCTTGTTATGGTCTCCAGTACACATTTCATTCTACGCTGTTGTGCTGTACCTTGTTCATCAGGAGATTAAATCCAATTGCCGGCATATCCCCAGTGCATACTATTCACAACCTGATGTTCAAACCCGCTTGCAAGCTCAGGGTAAGCTGGACATCAACGAGAGCTCATCTGATATTGTCGAGAGGTTGTTGACACGACGCAGTTTTGTATGGACTGTTTTACTGGCGCCGCTTGCTCTAATTCCAAATCTGTATGCTTGTTACCTGACCAGGCAGTTGCAGATCAAGGCCATGTACGTGAAGCTGGTTGATGATGCCAAGACAGAGGCGGAAAAGGGTGGTGAGTCCAGGGTGCTCTTCAAGCAGTATATTTCTGAATTGACAGCAGAGAAAACTCAAGAAACTACCGCCGAAATAGAGCAAGACGAACCAAACAGAGGAGCAGAACAACGAACAGAGGAAGACGAACCGAGTGCTGGGCACGAAAGCGAGTCAGAGGCTGAAAGTGCGGTAGGCTCCTTGAATGGCGAAGAAATTATGCCAACTGTAAGCGATCCTGAGCCAGACGTCACTATACTGCGTCGGCGCCGGTTAGAGGCACTGCTAAATGCGACTAAGACACATCCGACTGCGGCAGAATCACAGCTCGAACTGGCTGAAAAACAGAAAGTTGCTGTGGAGCCAGAATCCCACTCGTCCGCACTGCATTCCGGTTCAACAGCTTCACGGTCGACTATCGAAGACCCTCGGTCCTTGCCAAGGGTGACTTCACGTCCCGAGACAGTTGAGACGGACTCAATTATGGATGAACGTCAGTCAATCACGGAATCGCGGCTGGCTGTGGAGGAGTCACAACCAGTCTTTGAAGAAGCTCATCCGATTCTAGAGGAGTCTCATTCAGATGTCAAAGAGTCTCAGGCGATTGTGGAAAAGGCTCGAGTGAGGGCTGAAGGTGTAGAGTCAGGAATTCCAAAGTCTCAACTAGAGAACGATTCGGAGGCTGCAAGGCTCCAACCGAAAGCCGAGAACCTTCGATCGATTGTTGGGGAGTCTTCGGCAGAAGTCGGCGTATCCCAGGCAGAACCCAACGAGACTCAGACAGAAGTCGAGACTATGCAGGTAGAAGATACAGGATCACCAGTATTGATTGAGCAATCTCAGGCTAAAATTGAAAAACCACATACGGAGATTGAAGAATCTCAATCAGCTGACGAGGCTTCATGGACAAAAGCTAAAGAAACCCAGTTAGAACCTGAAAAGTCTCAGCAAAGAGTTGGAAAGGGTTTACTAGAAGAGCTAGGTATCGAACCAGAGGTTGAGGAGCCACAGCCAGCAGCTAAGGATTCAATTCCCGACCTCGAGGAGCCACAGCCAGCGGTTGGGAAATCAAAGCCAGAGTTTGAGGAGCAACGGCCAGAAGTTGAGGAATCGCTGCCAGAAGTTGTGGAATCCCAACCAGGGGTTGAGGAATCGCAGCCAGAAGTCGCAAACTCACACCTAGAGCCTAAGGAACCACAGGCGGAACTTGAGGAAAAACAACTAGATTTTGAGGAGCCACAGGCAGAAGTTGAGATTTTACAACCAGTTGAAGAGGAATTTGTGGAATCTCAACCAGAAGTTGAGGCTTCACAGCCAGAGGTTGAGGTATTACCGGCAGAAGTTGTGGAATCGCAGCCAGAAGTGAAAGAACCCCAACCTCAGCCTAAGAAATTACAGGCAGAAGTTGCGGAATTCCAGCCGGAGGTTGAAGAACTACTGCCAGAAGTTGAGGAATTCCAACCAGGAGTTGAAGAATCTCTACCAGAAGTTGAAAATTCCCGACCGGAAGTTGAAGAATCTCAACCAGGAGTTCAAGAACCCCAACCAGAAGTTGAAGAGTTCCAACCAGAAGTCGAAGAACCGCAACCAGAAGTTGGAGAATTCAAAGAATCCCAACCAGAAAGTAAAGAACCTCAACCAGAAGCTGAAGAATCCCAACCAGAAGTCAAAGAATCCCAACCAGAAGTTGAAGAATCTCAACCAGAATTGGAGGAATTCCAATCAGAATTTGGAGAATCCCAACCAGAAATGGAAGAATCTCAATCAGAAGTCAAAGAATCCCTACCAGAAGTTGAAGAATCCCAACCAGAATTTGAGGAATCCCAATTGGAGGTCGAGGAATCTCAACCAGACATCGAAGAAGTCCAACCGGAATTTGAAGAATCCCAATCAGAAGTGGAAGAATCCCAATCAGAGGTTGAAGAATCCCAACCAGAAGTTGGAGAATCCCAACCAGACGTTGAAGAATCCCAACCAGAAGTTGAAGAATCTCTACCAGAAGTCAAAGAATTTCAACTAGAGGCTGATGAACCGCAAACAGAAGTCAAGGCGCCCCAATCAGAGGCTCCAAAATCACAGGAAGAAGTTGAGGGTGCCCAACCAAAAGCGAAGGAATCCCAAACAGAGGCTACAGAACCACAGACAGAAGTTGTGAAGATTCAGGCAATTATCGAGGATCCTAAGCGAGAAGTTGACGAAACCAGACCAGAAGTTCAAAAGAACCACCCAGAAATTGCTGAACCTGATTTGTTTGTGGAAAACATCCAGTCAAGAGCTGCAGAGTCAAGAGCTGCAGAGTCCCAGCCGGAGTCTCAAACGCCCCTGCTAGAGGTCGAAGGTTCCCAGCCAGAAGTTGAAGAGCCCCAGTCAGTTATTGAGTGCGCTGTGCTCTCTGCTGAAACGCCTCAAGAGGACACTACAGGATTAGAATCTGAGGTCCAGGAATCACAGCCCAAAGTTGTTGATTCTCTACTAGAACTCGTGGAATCTCAACCAGAAGTTGCAAAAGCTACACCAATTGTGGAAGCAGAATTGACAGAAGTCGATTCAATTCAGCCAGCATTGGAAGCATCTCAGCTCCCAGTTGGACAACCCCAACTAAACCCGAGTGAATTGCTACCAAACACGGTCAGCCACGAGCCAATTGTGGAGGATCCTCAGTCCGATACCGAAGAAGTGCTTTTCGGCTGGGGCGAGATTCAATCTGATTTGGATGATATGGACGACTTGGTCGACACTGGTTTTGAAAGCGAAGATTCACAGCCAGGTCTGATTGAGCTTGTATCAGGCGCAGATCAATCACAGGAAGACCTGGTCGAGGACCTGGTAGAATTACAGCCATCGGCAGACGATTTCCTCTCAAGTGATGGAGAAAACGATTCGGAGATGGGGGCATCCTGGCCTGACCTCATGGACTTGAGTTCAGACCCCGATGAGGCCTTGTAGATCTCAAAACTTCAAGTCAAGTTCCAATTCTTTGTTTATAGAAAACTGGTATAGGCTTTATTTATACGCGCATTTTCCATTTCCACAGGATGCAATGACCTGCAGATCAAGTGACCTTCACTTTGTCACCCACATCAAGAGGTGCATTTGAGACCATCTTGTCAATTTGCTCAATGGCAACCCGTCAAGTATATTTTGGCAGCTTTAATGTAACGCGCCAAGTCTTTTATACTACCCAGCGTTCCTATGGCGTAGTGAACATTAGGCCACTGCTTCCAGGTCATGTTTTGGTTTGTCCCTTCCGCAAAGTCGAGAGGCTAACCCAGCTTACCACCGAAGAGGTTACTGATCTATTTCAAGCAGTTCACGCAATTTCAAGGATGGTTGAGCGCGTTTATGGAGCAATGGCACTCAACATTGCCGTACAGGACGGCCCGCTTGCTGGCCAGTCTGTTCCGCATGTCCACTGTCATATAATTCCACGCACGCTAGGAGATCTACCGGACGTTGATGATATCTACAAAATGCTGGAAACAAACAATATTTCCGAGGCACAGAGGCTCTACCGCGAAAGAATGAGCCATGCGTTTACCGATAAACGATTAGACAGATCCGAAGAAGAAATGGCAGCCGAGGCAACCAAACTCGCAGCAGAGATGCAAAACAGCGATTAATACAGCTCCGCCTCCATGCGTTTACGGTCCTCTGCCAACTGCTGCTGGAGCTTGCTCTGCTCGGCCTTACGAAGTTCAGATGTAATTTTGCTAAAGAATCTGTTCCGCATCTCCTTGCGGCGGCGTTCACCGCCCCACTTCTTCTGGCCACGTCTATGCTGCTGCAGAGGTTCTCCCCTGCTGTATTTCTCGATCCATGAAAGAAGGTACCGTCTCCCGCGAGTATCAATACCCTTTTCCTTAAGGTCTGCACTTGTGGCTTTCACGAGTGACTCCCAGGTCTCAAATTTATCCGAGAACTCGCTCATGTTACGACCAATTTTAGTCAAAAATGTACTGACATCGGGCACCTCTGTTGACGGCTGAGAATTCACGCGGCCACTGGGTTTATCGGCAAAGTATGAGTAGGAACGGGCCAGTGAGATTACACTTGATGACGCCTGCGTCAGTGTCAAGGCTGGCGTGAGTCTGTATAGCGGCTTTGCAAGGGCCAGAGAACGCAGCATATGGAAATATCTCCTTGTTTAACTTCTTGTCAGAGTCGGTCGACAAATGGCTTGGTGGTCGTCAGGGAGTCACGTGATGCTTTGTAAGATGGTCTTAGGCCTGTGTGCCTCCTAATGCGCCTTACCCTCCCCGGACCGCGGTGCTGCGCTTTATATGCATGTGACGGCCAGGCACAGAACAATCTGAACCATACTTTCTTGCCGTCCAAATGGTTCAGCTGGCTAAACCACCGAGCAGCCGTCGCTCGCGGCTCGAAATGCTTTCAATGATCTACCACGAACTTGGAATCCCGCTCTATCTCTCTATTTTCTTCTTGATCTGCGCAATCCCGCTTTTCTGGCTCCCAGTCTTGCTCTATGTGGGGTTCATGTTTGTTGATCCCCGTCCGCGCGGAGGTGCTCCTTTAACGCCATTGCAGCATAAATTCCGGAACCACAAGTTTTGGAAACTATTTGCGGGCTATTATCCTGTATCTTTGCACCGCACCGTTGAGCTTGCTCCATGCATAGTACCCTCGAAGCAATCTGACTATGTCAAACGGCCGCTACTGAAGCGCTTGCTCCACTGGTGGCACTACATGGCAGAGAACGATATTGCCAACGCAGTTCCCGAAGCACAGTTTACCGGACAGAGGTACATATTTGGGTACCACCCCCATGGAATTATTGGCATGGGAGCATTAGGAGCTGTTGGCACCGAGGGTGCAGGCTGGAGCGAGAAATTCCCCGGTATTCATCCTAGATTATTGACTCTGGACAACAATTTCTACCTTCCGTTCTACAGAGAGTATTTATTATCGGCCGGAATTGCCAGTGTGAGCAAACAAAGCTGCTTGCGCCTGTTGAGAAACAACCAGCCAATCTGCATAATTGTTGGCGGAGCTCGTGAAAGCCTTCGCGCCCAGCCCGGATGCTGGGATTTAGTGCTGAACAAAAGGTTCGGATTTGTGAAATTAGCGCTGCAAACGGGTGCTAGCTTGGTGCCTGTGCTTGGGTTTGGCGAAAACCATATCTTCAAACAGGTGCCTGCCACTGGCATTCTCGGCAAGTTTCACAAATTTATGACAAAAACGTTTGGTTTCACGATCCCGTTTTTCCATGCGCGCGGAATCTTTAACTACGACGTTGGCGTGTTGCCCTACCGAAGAAACATCGACGTTGTGGTAGGTGCTCCTTTAGAGGTACAGTGCATCGAGGATCCTACAAAGGAGGAGGTGCAAGATCTGCATGATAAATACGTCGAGGCATTGAAGCAGTTGTTTAGGGATAACAGACAACAGTTCGGGGTTGGGCCTGAAAAGGAGATGGAGATTACCTGCGTGGATTAAGACTCTATACAATTAAATCGATGAGTCGCTCGAACTGGCATCACTGCATTCGCCTTCGCTACTTGAATCATCTTCAATGCTTCCAGTGCCTTGGTCGCTGCTCTCATCGTCGTCATCGTCATCGTCATCTTCATCATCTTCATCATCGTCGTCACTGACAGTAACGGTCTTGTGCTTAGTTTCGTAACCCTGCTTGGCAAAGAATGTATCAATGGGCCCAGCATCGGTGGGATGGCAAACAACAAAAACGGCACTGGTCTCCAAGCTGAACAGTGGAACAACGTACTTGACCAATGCGCTCATTAAATCAGTCTTGGTGACATCGCGGGATTTAGTGATAAGGCTGCGAACATAGTCGGGTCCCCTTTGACGGAGCTCGTTATCAAAGTACTTTTGAATAACCGCAGACTCATGGGTGCTTTGATCTAGGGCAAGCGCACTTGCTAGCGACAAAATTGCTCCTTCAAGAAGACTGTCTGTAAAGTGAGTAGTACCAGAGGCATAGTCGAGGACCATACGTTTAGTGACCTGGTACGCTTGGATCGGGTCACTAGCACGGCTGAACGAGCAGATCATGTGGCCTGTATCGGACTTGTGGTAGATTCTAGTGCCGTAGGCTAAACCAGGGCCGCGGACCTCTTTCCAAAGAGGGCCCTCAGTCATACAGAGGTAAGCATTAAGCACCGTCAGTGCCGGAACGTCTTTATCGAAGAAGTCAACCAAACCCTTGGAAATAACTGCCAGGTGACTGCTCTCCGTCGATGCACACTCTACAATCTGGGCAACATTGCATGGCTGGCGGCCCAGACTGGAAGCAACCATGTGGCTAAAGGGAACGCTAAGGGGCTCCTTGGAAATCATGCGGCTTTTGAGACGCAGGTTGAGGTTGGCCCACGTGGATACAGGCGCCGCTAAGCGGGCCACATCGCCAAACACCAGGATCTTAAAGTTCTCGGGACAGAAGAGCTGCTTGCTAAGCCTGTCCATATCTTCGCGGACTCGTTTGATGTTGTCTTGAGCCGACTGGAAGAACTCCTCAGTAATCAAGCACTCTGACTGGCGACGCAAAGACCGATCTAAAAGAGTGTTTTCGTAGATCGAAGCGGTAAGTACAGACGGCCCATCGCGCTTGGCCTCGGCCAGATTGCTCAGATGCTTTGCAATAAAGATCTTCAGTCTCTCTTCATCGTAGATGACATTGAAGATCGCACGCTCAATCCACTGTACTGCCTTGGCGTAGTTCTTGGATGGCACCCTAATATCGATCATCACCAGCTCCTGCAGAAGCGAGTTGGTAGAAATTGAGCAGCCCAAAGTGTCACGCTTGATGGATGTGCCTACATCTTTGTACGATACAATTGTACCATCATCAAGACACATCGGCATTGAGAACAGCTCGGTAAGAATGACATCGATATAAGGGAGTAGTCCCTTTTCAATTGGTCGCGAGGACAGGTAGACCTTGATCGTGACAAATTCTGAGTCGTAGGACTCGAAGTTGATGCGGAGGCCAAATTCTGACGGAGTATCCAGCTTGATGAGCTTTTGAAGTTTAGTATCGACTTCGCTGTGGGTCGATGCTGGAGTTGTCGAAATGAGCTTGATCTTGTTGACGTCTGGGGTTGCAAACTCACCCATAACTTCGATGGGAATGGGCTTTTCGTTGGCAGCAATAGCATCGTTTAGCAGCTCCTGTTGCTTGTCCAGGTCGTAGGTTTCCTTGATTTCACGCAACCTGGCCTTTTTCTCTGCCTTTAACTTGGAGTAGGCCGCAGCACTGGGATAGCCAAGAACAGTGACATGCTTATTCTTAATAAAGTAGTGCTTAATGAATTCAACCCACTGGCTTGCAGTCCATTTTTCCAACAAGTCAAACTCGTCCAACGACTCCAAATCCCGGGTAAGCGTTGATCCATCGGGGTTGCCATAAAGGAAAGCATCCAAAGCCATCGAGCAAGCAAAAGTAGATGGATCGGATTCGACATCAAGAACAAACTTGTCGCGCCGGCGACGGACACAGTCTTGCATAAACGGTAGATCCAAAACCGCTTCATCTGCGTGTCTTGCAATAGTGGCCATTACCGTAGCATCGAATTCAGCAAGCTTTTCAGTGGGGATACCACAAAAGTAAAGATTAATGATCGTTTTGAGGTAATCATCAGTATAGAACGATGCATCGGTTCCCAATGGGTCTGTGACATTGAGGAGCTCCAGCTCGAATTTGCCGACCATCGATTGAGTAAAGTACGCAGAAACAATCTGAAGAGCAGTGTTTCCAACCACATCCAACGAGTCAGGACCAATCCAACCAGTCTGTGCCTCACCATACTCTTCGTCCTTCTCAGGAAACTCGATTTTCTCGCAAACGTTCTCCGTGAGTGGCAGAATCGGGTCCTTGGAATCAACAAACGGTCTTGGGAGACTGGGGTCCTTGCTGGGCAGTTCCTTGTCGATTGGCTCTACGATTTCCAGCAATTCCTCGGGTGTAACGTCTCCAGTGATGATAATAGCGAGATTTTGAGGCCTGTAGGTCTTGGCATGGTATTCCCTGATTGTCTGATTCTCCAATACTCTGAGAGCACGCATTGCACCGCCAGTATTGGTGCTATAGCCTGAACCTTGGGGGAATAGCAGCTGCTGCATTCTTTCAGCGATCAGCGAGTAGCTGCTGTTTTCAATTCCTTGCATTTCGCTAAACACCACACCCTTTTCTTGGCCCTCGCCATCGATATTGTAAACCTCAGTTAAACATGCGCTATCTTCAAGCTTTGGGTTCAAAATATGGTCGATGTAGACTGGTAGCAGGTGTGAAAATCCCTCAAATCCAGCTGTGGAGAGGGTATACACTGTTTGATCCTGGCCGGTCCATGCGTTTGTGGTCGATAGCTGGTTGTTGCCCACGATATCAAGAAGTCCCTTGTAGGGCCATTTCTCGCTTCCCATGAATACCAGATGCTCCAGGGTATGAGGACAGCCAGAATTATCATTGATCTCAGTGGCAACGCCAAAGTATCCGTTAACTGCAGGTGTCTGCCTGCGGATCAGCACGAGCTGTAAGCCAGTTCTTTCAGACTGCCAGCCAAATACCTCAGTGGATTTGCAGTATGGCGGCGTGACGTGGGTTTTTAGGGTAAACATTTTGCGGAGACGAGTGTTTATCGTTGGTTTGCAAAGGCGGGGTACTAGCGGCGCTAGGATTAGCGGCAAACTGACTCTTGGCAAGATTACAACAATCCTTCAAACAGGCCTGGATGATACTTGTGCTTCTGTTGGTACCAAAAAGACTAATATTTGATCAAAAATAGTAAGTCTTTGGGAAACTAACGCACGTAGTCGTTAGTGTGGCTCATACACAACCGTTGTGGTCGTCAGTTTGATTAGTAATTTGACTAAACCTGCATGTTGTTGCTTAGCCCAGCATGGAAGAATGTCTCATCCGTCATGCAAGGAGACCTGCAAGTGAAAAGCGTCAGGTAATACAGTTTAAATATGAAACTCCTCGATTGTTCAAACTGCTGGTGCCAGAGACCCTGTACTTCTTATCAGATGCTCCAAAGCTATACTGACATTGCTAGAACGTTTCTATGCACAAGTACTGCGGCATCATGGGCCACAGCCTCAGTTAAAGCGCAGATAGATCTGCAGTCAGTACTGGGTAAGTCTGCGATCAGTACTAGGGTAAATTTGCCGTAGAATGCAATTACGTTTCACTGTTATCATGAATCTATCGCTATTATGCTGTAATCTGCTGCAACAGCTAAAATGAGTCCTGTAGCCTTCTTGGTAACCTGATGCCGTGCGATTCCCTCAATGCCGTTGCTTTTCGGTTACGCACCATAGAGTAACGTGCATTCACATCTTGGGTCAGGCCATCTATGGCTAGACTCGAGCATGAATTGACCCAATAACCAGCAGGTATCTTTAGCAACTTGTTGCAGCCAAGACTATCAATATTTGTGCTACCCACTTACCAGTGTCCAGGTTCACTGGGGCGGGAACAGCTCTTGGATGTAGGATTCTGCATGGGATGCATAGTGCATACACCCCGTGTTTTAGTTAGGTTGATCTGCAGACAATTCCAAAACGGAAACGCGGTCGAATATTGTCCAGCAAGCTTCGGACTAAGATTAGGCAAGATTTCTTTGAACTTCTAGACTTTATCACGGTATGTTTGTCTTTCCTAACTTTGCAAATCGTAGAATGCATGCATGCACATTCTTGTCTTAGTATGAAACAGGGTTCGGGCGAGGAGTCGTTTACGAGTTTCACGACAGCAGCAACCGTCCATTTCGCTTTCGTACTTGTTGATATTGATGGCTAGATTCTATTAGTAGTGTCTGCAGTGTATACCATCTTATACAGCTCACGACACCTTGCTGGTCATGAGCTGATTAAACTTGCACATCTGTCTATCAGCGCAAACGTTCGACTGGTCCTCAAACTCATTCCACGTACAAAGCGAACTAATGAACATGGTATCTATGAATATGATTAGAAAAATCCTGGTGCGGGTAAGCTGAAAGAGCTTGATGAGAGTGAGCAAATATCATTAAGATTTCAAATGCAGCCTGTTGTCTAATCTTGGCTTCAACATTTGTGTGTTTATCTTTAACAATTTGTCTAATCTTGCGTGACAATAGGCTTCAAGGTTGTTATTTCCCCAGTTTTTGAACTTCAAAGTTGATTGTAGCTGTTAATTCGAATGAACCATGATAGCATACTATTCTGCACATGCTAAACGCATTGAAAGTTCTTCTTTACTTGAAACCTTTATCTCCCGAAATTACTGCTTGCACTGTCTCATTACTTCCCATAGTCATGAATTGTGGTTTTTATACCAAAAAGAGTAGCGTACTGCTTTCACAATTTTCTAGGTCTGGCTTGAACTGCCCTCCCAAACTCCGCATAATGGGAGATTAGAAACTGTCCGAGTAGTATCTCCCAACCCTTGCCAAAGTCGGTTCTAGTTCTTCTTCAAGTCAACGTTGAAATCCATCTTTGGTAGCCACTAAATGGACGTAGACTTGGACGAGGTTCAATGGCGCTGGCCTGAGTGGATTCGAGATGCTGGCCTCAGCTCTGCGAATGTGTTGGACTACTTTGCACAGTCGCCCTTTTGGGATCGCACATCCAATAACCAGATCCTCAAAATGCAGCGGTTTGCCGACCAAAATGCCGTAGTTTCTGATCCTGCCACTGAACTGAAGCAGATGGTGGGCACTGAGTTCGTGGTGGCCTATACTAATGACCAGGATCTTTGGATCATCCGCAAGCAGCAGCGACATAGCCCCTCTGAAGCCGATATTCTATCCACCTACTTTATCCTTGGCGACAACATCTACAAGGCACCCTCAGTGCATGCAGTGCTAGCTTCCAGACTGCTGGCAGTGAGCTACAACATGCAAGAAGCACTCAAGGCCGCCGAAAGGGTCTCCACGTTCTCTGCTGGTGGCTACTCACGAGGCTCGTCTATAAAGGAGACTACATTGGACAGGGACGGCGATGCTGCCAACGAAATCAGTGAGGAAAATGCCATAGCAATGGAGCGGGCTCTAATTGCGACGTTGAAAAGCACAAACAGGGCTCCACAATAGGTAGATTGTCTAGTCAGTAATCAAGGTTTTGCCAAATAGACTACTTAGCTATAGAAGCAAACGTCAAATGCGTTGCATAGATCCGTTGAGGATGATAAATAAGTGTTGAATAGATAGTTTTGTTTTTCTGCATAGGCACAAAGACGTATGTAGAGAGAAACACGCCGCTTAAGCGGAGTACTTCTCGCGGAAGACCTTGGCAGCGTTGACCATGTTGGTGAGCTGCTTGCGGGTCTCGTCCCACTGGCGGGTCTTCAAACCACAGTCAGGGTTAATCCACAAGTTCTCCTTGGGGTAGACAGCCAAGATATCGGCGATACGCTGCTCGAACTCCTCCTGAGGGGGAACACGGGGAGAGTGGATATCAAAGAGACCAAGACCGATGTGGTTGGGGTAGTCAGAGAAGTTCTGAATGTAGTTGGAGTCATCCTTCTTGCTGAACTCGATAGAAACGACATCAGCATCAAGAGCCTTGATGTGAGCAGGGTCCAAGTCGGAGTAGCAGAAGTGAGAGTGGATCTGAGTGCTGTTCTCAACGCCGGAAGTGGCGATACGGAAAGACTCAGGAGCCCAGCTGACATAGGCATCACGCTCAGCGCCAGCACGGAGAGGAAGACCCTCACGGATAGCGGGCTCATCGACCTGGATGATGGTAACACCAGCGGCCTCGAGGTCGTTGACCTCATCACGAAGAGCAAGAGAGAGCTGAAGAGCCTGGTCCTTCTGGCTAAGATCGTTACGGGGGAACGACCAGCGGAGAATGGTGACGGGACCGGTAAGCATACCCTTCATGGGCTTGTCGCTGACGCTCTGGGCGAACTTGGACTCCTTAACGGTCATGGGGCTGGGACGAGAGACGTCACCAACAACGATGGGGGGACGGACGTAACGGGAGCCGTAAGACTGAACCCAACCGTTGGTGGTAAAGGCAAAGCCCTTGAGCTGCTCACCAAAGTACTGGACCATATCGTTACGCTCGGGCTCACCGTGGACGTAGACATCGAGTCCGACCTCGTCCTGGAACTTGACGACATCGCGGATCTCCTGCTCAATGAACTTCTCGTACTCCTCAGGGGTGATCTGGCCCTTGGCAAGCTTCTGGCGCTGGACACGGATCTCCTTGGTCTGGGGGAAAGAACCGATAGTGGTAGTGGGGAAAAGGGGAAGGTGGAGCTTGTCAGTCTGAGCAGCCAAACGGTCAGCGAAAGGAGACTTGCGCTTGGAGTCAGCCTCGGTCAAACCATCAACACGCTTGCGAACAGCAGCGTCGTTGGTGATGTCAGAGCTGGCACGGGCAGCGATGCTCTTGGCGTTAGCCTCGAGCTTCTCCTTGAGCTCGTCCTTCTTGCCAGAAACAGCCTGGGCAACAACAACGACCTCAGAAACCTTCTGGGTAGCAAAGGCGAACCAGTCCTTGATCTGCTCATCGAGCTTGGCCTCGTTGGCAAGGTCGACAGGAGTGTGCAAAAGAGAAGAGCTGGTAGCAACGACAACGCGGTCGGCGGAGCCAACCTTGGAGATGGCAGTCTCGACGAACTCGATAGCCTTGGCAAAGTCGGCCTTCCAGATGTTACGGCCGTCGATGATACCAACAGACAGAATCTGCTCCTCGGTCAAAGCGGCAACAACCTCATCAAGCTGCTCGGGAACACGGACAAAGTCGTAGTGGAAACCGGCAACGGGCAGACCCTTGATGGCGTCCAAGTTGGGGCGGACATCACCAAAGTAAGTGGTGAGAACGATCTTAGCCTCGGGGACCTGAGCGGCGATAGCCTCGTAAGCGGTCTTGAAAGCGGCCTTGACGTTGTCCTCGAGATCCAAAACGAGAACGGGCTCGTCAATCTGGATCTGCTTGGCACCGGCGGCAACCAACTTCTGGAGGAGCTCGACGTAGACGGGCACAAGCTTCTCAACAAGAGAGATGGGGGCGAGGTCGAGAGAGTCCTTGTCGGCCTTACCAAGGTGAAGCAAGGAAACGGGACCAACAACAACGGGGCGGGTCTCAACGCCCTGCTCCTTGGCCTCAAGGTACTCGGCAACGGGCTTGTCGCCGTTCAACTTGAACTCAGTGGAGTGGGAGAAGGTAGGACGAACGTAGTGGTAGTTGCTGTCGAACCACTTGACCATCTCAAGAGCGGGGACATCAACACCCTCACGCTGGAGACCACGGCCCATAGCGAAGAGAGTATCGAGCTTGTTCAAGCCAGCCTCGGAGTAGCGCTTGGGCACGATGTTGAAGAGAAGAGAGGTGTCCAAGACGTGGTCGTAGAAGCTGAAGTCGTTGCTGGCAATGATGTCAACACCGGCATCCTTCTGGATCTTCCAGTTGGTGGCACGGATCTCCTTGCCAACGGCCAAAAGCTCGTCAGCAGAAAGCTTGCCAGCCCAGTAGGACTCAGTAGCCTTCTTCAATTCACGCTTGGCGCCAATGCGGGGGAAACCGAGAACAGAAGACAAAACCATTGTGTAACTATTCGTAAGGAAATTGGGGGGAAATTTCCCCGTATTTATACACATCAAGGGTAAGTTTTTTTTTCACCGAACCCTTGGCCCCGCTTCCTTTGGTTTCTTTGGGATCTGAGGTGTTGTGCCCTTACATCAAACTGTCGGTTGATTTTTCATCGCATATTTCATATTGGGCAAGGGGTTTATGCGGGCGCCCTTTCCACGTATCGCCCATTTTAGCGTTTAATTCGTCAGTAGGCCATTAATCAACAACACCATCGACCCCAATATGCACGAATACTGCCAAAAAAACGTGATAAGGCGTGCGTTAATTTTGGCATGTGCAAAGGGCGGGCTCCTCGATCCCCGGTCAGAAAGTGAAAAGTGCAATTGCAAATATATATAGGAAAATAATCAATTATTTAAACGGCGAATCCTCGGACGGAGCGTCTGGCTCGAAATGCAATGCCAGCTGAGCTACTTTTTCGCCTCTAATGTTTCGTATACTCGCTTGTGACCGTAGCCCCGGTGCAGAAGCAGGCACCAGCGGCGGGGCCAGCGGCATTGGGCTTGCCATATTGCTGTTGACCTCGCGCAATGGCCTTGTCATGCCTGAATTGTCTGAAATGGACCGTCGATCCGGCGATTGTGTTCGAGAATTCGACTGTCTCGGTGTTGGCGGGATCGGGAGCCGTAACTGTGCATCAGGGGAGACTGCCCTCAAGAGATGGCCGTCAGGAGAGCCGCTGGGCCAGCCCGTGATGCTATAGTCGGGGATTGTAATGGTTGAGGGAGTCAAATCCGGAATTACAGTGATCTCCCTCGGTTTGGAGCTCTCGTAGCTGATGGCCCTTCGCGGTGGCAGTTTGGGACTGCTGGGTGCATGTCTTGGAGACCGTGGAGGCAGCGGCGGCGAGTACTCGGCCATGCTTTCGCTAACAGGCACTGGGCCAGGCACTGGGTCGGCTATTAGCTCCGGGTAGCGCGTGATGAGGTTAAATGTGGCCTCGCGACAAGACTCGACCAGCTCGCTGCTGGCTGCTCTTACGCCAAAGAGGGGCAATGCAAAATACCGGACCAGCGGCGCCATCAATTCTGGCGATTTTGTTGTTGCCTTGTTGGCCCATTTGAGCAGCAATGCCAGGTGCTGTCCCTGTGCCGGCGATAATGGCAGCACGATCTCCTGTGCGTCGGCCAGAGTGTGTTTTGGAGGGTGTTTTGTGCCAAATAACGGAAGTAACGGATCAGGCAGCTGCATCAGCATAGCTCTGAGTACGCCCAGCACTGTTTCTGCACCATAGTCTCGAAGTTTCAGAACTTGCGACCGGTCAATTGCATCACACAGAATCTGCAGCATTTCCGGGTCCTGCCGGCTAAGATCAAAGTGTTGAGGCGAAAGATTGTCGAGTCTTATGAGATATGCAATACAGGACCGCCATGCGTGGCCTGGCAATGGAGGTAATGGCATTCCAAACACTGGTTTGGGGTGTTTAGGGATTGTAATGTGGTCTTCAACTTCGAGATTCGTCAAGTAGACAGCAGTGCTAATATCGATAAGCGTGATATCAATGTGCATTGCCAAAGCAGACAAACTGGGCAAAAACACTGTCTTTTTGCTGAACTTTGGGCTTAGCAGTCCGTGCATCACTTTTAAAACTGTTTTGGCCCACCAGTTTCCATGAACGATGTATACTCTTTTGATACGCTTTTTGGTGTCTTGATCTATTGCGCGATAAGCTCGCTGTAGCCAAGCAACGCTGGGTGTTTTGGTTACGCCAGATGCAAAGCACAGCAGCACATGGTCGCAATTTGGCAGCAGTTCAATGTTTGAGACCAGCTCTTCATGACTTGGCAGGGCATTCTGCAAAATTGTAGTGTCTACAATTGCAATCGGAAGCCTCGTGGCCGGGTCCAAGGTCTTGGATGTGTGAACAAGAAGCATTAGGCCTGCCTGTGCCTCGATTCTTTGGATTTGACCTTGTAAACACTGGTAAACTCCTGGCCACTACCGCGCACTCGGACGTAAACACCAGCTGCACTTACTAAGTGTTCCAGCACTGGTCTCGGTGCACGGAGGTCAGTTTATTGTGACAAAATACTGGCAATATCAGTAGTAGATCATAGATTCAACAGTTTGTAGTGGTAAACTGGTTTTGCTGGTGCTAATCACGCTTCACGGGGGTTTTGATTGCGGCCTAATCTCTGTGTCATGCTGTGCTGAACTCTACTTTTGGCACTACAGTTTCTTTGCTCAATTACAAGGTTACTCTCATAGAGCAGCGAGTGGATTGCCAAGCACTAAAGGGATTTTATTGCAATATTTGTTAAATTTCCTAGAAATTTCGAGTTTGTCTGTTTCCAGCCCGTACCCTACTTGCAAACACTCTTGACTATCTATACGTATACTGTTTAGTCTGTATATACTTTTGTGAAATTATACGTGGTACAGGAACTCCCGCGTCATTCTGCCCGCAGGTCACGTGACCATAAACTTTTTTACACCAGTGTCTCCAATCATGGATCCATGATTTTTGAACTCGCTTAAATGCCTTTAATGCCATGAATACCATTTTGATACTAGCCGAGCACACCCCCTCGAATTCCCCTCTAACTTGTACAGTTATCCCTTTGTCCAGCTCGCCTAACCAGAGTCTGATGCAGCCTTACGTAGTCAGCATATACTACCGATTATGCCAGGTGTCGGTATCAATTACACTTAGCACAAATGCTGTGGATTTTGTGGCTTTTGCCTGCGCTCTGTCTCGCATGGACCGCTCAGGAGCTTGAGATCTTCAAACTGCAGGATGCGGTTGTTGCTGATCTTGGCGAGGGAGCGTCATTCTACTCGTGGCTAGGTATCCCCAGAAACGCCGACAAGAACCAGATCACCAAGGCGTTCCGCCAGCTCAGTCGTGCGATCCATCCCGATAAGAACAGTGGAAACGATGTTGAGGAGCGCTTCTCCCGTTTGGGCCGCGTGCACAAGATTTTGCGGTCGGCTGCCCGTGATACCTACGATTTCTACCTCAAAAAGGGCTTCCCCCAGCTGCGTGAGGGCGACTACTTGTTCAAACGCTACCGTCCCAGCATTATCGCTGCTGTTATTGCCTCGCTTGCTATTGCCTCCGTGCTCCAGCTGCTGATGCTCAAGGCAGATGCTATCCGTAGCCGTCAGCACATGCAGGAGCTGATCGCAGAGGCCACTGAAAAGGCTTGTGGACCTCTTGGCGCTGCCAGCCTCAAGTCCAGAAAGACTACCAAGCTCGAGTCTGGTATGATGGCTGCTGTTTACCCCGACGGCAAAGTTTATGTTTTGCGCAACAACGAGGAGCTTATTGTCAACGTCGACTCAATCGTGGAGCCCAAGATGACCGATACTTTCCTTGTTTCGTTGCCTGGCAAGATCCAGAAGCTTGTTAACAAGTTTACTGCCAAGCCTGTTGCACCCTCTGCCACCAAAAAGGACGAGTAAGGCGAACAACACTGTGTCAATGTCTGTTATATAAAGGAGAACTTTTGTCTACCTAGTGAACATAGCTATGGCTGCGCTGCAGCTCCAAACTGCTGGGGTCTTCAAAGGAGTCGTCGTCTGCTGCCGAGCTGAGCAGCTGTGCGGCGTTGCTTGCCCTGGCGCGGCTGCCATCTCCGGCAATGGCCTCGTATTCGTCGTCGTCGTCGTCATCGTCGTCACTGGAATTGAGGCGATGATTAGTGAGTTGATCGCTCATGTACCGTGAAAACTGATCGGGCGCATTGGTGCCTGCACTGCCGGCACGGTCGCCAAGCTCTAGCCGACTCATCCTCGTGCTTTCCTCGTCGCGCGGCTCGCTCATATCTTCGTCGTGATCGGCCCGGGCCTGGTCATCGTCGTCGTTGATATTTCCATCAGATTGATGGCGTAGCTGCTGCTGTGAGATGTGGCCTCCTAGATGTGCCAAGTCGGTATGCTCGTCATCGTCAACATCCACATCGACTTCCTCCTCGTCGTCTTCTTCATCATCAATAACGATATCGCCGTCATCGTGCGAACTATCACCGTTCTCAAGCTCATCGTCCCGGCGGCCACCGAGAATGGTGTTGTACTGCTGACGGAGCTTAAGAAGGGTCTGCCCGACGTACTGATTCCAGCTTGGTTCTGATAATGCCTTGGCAACATCAGGGCTGATAGTCTCTGCTGGGAAAACAGCTGCAAACTTGACAACTTCCTCGCTGATCAGCGTTAGATGGCCGACATAACCGAGACGCGTCCCGCGCTCCTGCTCAAAAATATCGTTTCGGTCCTGGCCCCTAACAATCTGCTCGGTGATGTGGTCTTTAGCAAACAGATCAATTGCAAGGAAGCGATTGTACCCTTCCTGGATGGGACCGTTAAAAATCTGCTGCACAAAGTCGAATACAACGTTGTGCAAAAAGTTGTTCCAGGGGAACTCAAACAGCATCTTGAAAACAGTACTGATACACTCATTATCAGCAAGCGCAATCTTGAGCCTATCGCCCACAACTGGATCGGCTCTTAGTGCCGCCTCACGTTCATGCAGATCAGCAGCTAGAGCCTCGCCCGTTAAACCTTCGGTGGAGGCCTTGATGGGAGTATCGATCTGCATGTCGTTGCTGTGTAGACTGTTGGGAGAGGCTGTTTCAGCTCTCAAGGGTGGAGACTTTTGTTCGAGATCGATATCCACATCCTCAGTAGTCGAAACCATTGGCGCTGCTGCACCAACAGCTTCGGGGCTAGAACCACTCTTTATACTGCCGGTGCTGGCGGCGCTGGCATCGCTGCTGCTTCTGCTGTTTGCGATTGAGCTGGGGCCCGAGACCAAAGGTGTTGACGACTCGCCCTCTTCATTGTGTTGATGAAGATGGTAATGAACACGCTCACGCTCAATATCGCGCTTTCTGATAACCTCCTCGCCTCGAGGATCGTTTAGTAGTGCCATGTTGGAGCAGTGCAGCAGCTCAGCATACAGTTCGCAGATCCTAAACCGCTCAAACCCAAGTGGCTGGATAGTGCAAAACGGCATTTCCATTGTGGTGGTGCAGGGCCTGGCCAAGATCTCCTGGAACTGCGGGATTGCCTTTGTAAACTGGTTCAGCATTCCGCCCAAATACAACGAGTCCCTCAAGCTTGGTGGGTGGGACTCGAGTGTTGTGTACATGACCTGGACATAGTCGTAATCGCTGTTGTTCTTGCGGATAATCTCAATAATAACACCAACGGCAATACAGAGCCCCGAGCCGCCCTTGAGGGTGATGTCCAGCAGCTGGGCAATACAGTCATGCGACACCAGCTGCCGGCTAAGCTCGTTGGGGCCGATAGTGCAGGACTCTGCCTTTGAGCCTCCTGAGATGGTAACAAACGCCTTGAGGAAGTCGCCGGCGGCCATCTGCTCGCTGTTTGAGTACTCTGGGGCCAGCCGAGAGATCATCTTTGGAATCAGCTGCTGCTCGTAGAAGATCTGTAAAACGTCAGTTGGGTTATCCGGGTGATCAGTTGATATGATCTTGAGCAGCAGGTCTGCCAGCGGCGGGTTATCAAGGTGCTTCATAAACAAATCAGTCAAGTTGGGGATGGCGCGCGCGTAGTCGATCATCTGGTCAGTGCGTTTTTCCAACAAGTTTTCGGCAATTTTGGTGAAGTTGGTCAGTCTCAGCTTGCAACGCTGTATCTCAGCAGTGCTGTCGCTATCGCTGGGCTCGTCGCACTGCAGAATCTGCCACAGACGCTCCACTGCCTCGCGGTGCGAGATCAGCGAGTCAAGCAAAACCCAGACGTTGGCACTAAGGATCTCAGTGGCCACCTTGCGCAGATCAGGAGTCGAATTCAAGCTGGTGTTGTCGTCGGAGTCGTAGTCAGTGTTGATATGGTCGTTATGGCCAGCATCCTCGTTCCCAGAGTCTGAATCAGAATCGGAATTGTTTTCGGCCTTGCGATCCTGCGCATTTTTGAGGCTATCGCCGTCTGCACTGGTTTTTTCATCGACATCATCGTCGGCAACAGCTTCAAAGGTCTCTACATCCCCAGCAGCAACGCGAGTACCACCAGCACCACTGGTGCCAGCATCCTCGTCGTCCTCATCATCTTCGTCGTCATCGTCGTCGTCAGAGTCTGCGCTTGTGTGGGAGTTGCCATCGCCACCGCGGGCTGTAGCATCAACGGTGTCTTCATCGCGTCTTTTTCTGGGGTCTTCGGTCCTGGTTTTCTTATGCGCCACAACCCCTAAAGACGAATCAACGCTGGATATTCCATGAATCTCTGCTGCGCGCACAGGCTCGTCTTCATCAGCAACAATCTCAACTAGCTCCATCAGCACGTTCGGCTGCCTGAGGTACTCGATCAGCTTGGAGTTGCTTGCACAGACTTCCTGGCAGACATCTTCTGCTTCTAATACATCTTTCAAATTGTGTCCAACCTTTTCGAGCACACGCTCCACGGCTGGCAAGGATTGGAAACCGCCTATTTTCCAAAATGCCATGGCGCTCTTCTCGCCTGGCTCCTGGTAAATGACGGATGTGACAGTTTGTAAGCCCCAGGGAACAATCCTTGACCGCGGGCCGTTTCTAAGAAAACCTAATTATTTCTGACTGGGTCCCGCCACATATGTGTGTGGCGTAAAAAAATTTCTATTTTCGGGCCAGGGCAGTCAAAGCCGCATTCAAGCCGCACTCTCTTGAATATCTGGTTCAAAGCACTGTTTATAGCTCTATAGCTCTATCTGCCCCGCGCAAGTGATGGGAACTGATCGGCGAACCCAACAACGAGCCAGGCCGAGTAGTACATAAACCATAACCTCAGCGTCTGCCGCCAAGTATAGAATTTCGAGGCATCCGGCAAGTCTAGGTCAGACTCAGTACAGCCTTTAACAACGGCTGCAAACTTGGCCGGGAAGTCGGTAATTACGCCATCGAGTTTAGCAGCCAAGGCCCACTTCATCTGCAGCTCATTGTTGACGGTCCATGTGAACAATTGGCGGTTTGAATCAAGGGCAGCATCCATCAATTTCCGACCGCCAGGCGCAATATACGAAGAGTGGTTCAGCGAGATGGCAGTCACCTGAGGGTTGGACAAAAACTTGTACGCATCGCATATTCTCCAACCAATAAAACATACGTCCAGTTCGGGGATCTTTGCGCTGATCGCCTCGAGAACAGTGGGCCGCCAAACGCCCAAAATAATTCTATCCTTGAGCTTTTCAAGCGAAGCAGCGGTCTCCAAAGTCTTGCGCAACGGGCCAGCGACATTGGGCGAATTGCTTCTTTTGACATCAATCATCAGCTTGACCCCAGCAAAGTCGTCATCGTGCAGCAGCGCATCGAGGACTTGCGCCAAAGTAGGCATTGGCTCCTGGTACTCGCCCAGCGTTCGCAGCTGGTCCAGTCCACCAAAATAGGGAGTCTCTTCAACAACAACATTCTTGTTAAAGCACCGGTTGGTATCGATATCGTGGCACATAACTACGACCCCGTCTGCTGCAACCTGAATATCCGATTCTAAAATGACGGCACCGGCTTTGGCGCCTGCGCGAAGGGCCAAAAGTGTGTTCTCGGGAACATGGTCGCGGGATCCACGGTGGCCGACGTTCCGGGGGGTGTGCTTCATAGAGGTATAGTGGTACTTTGCTTAATCTGGAATTGCTGCCCGTTAAGGCCTATATGCGGGGCGTGCCACAGCGCCACACTGTGTGTGGCACGTTTTTGTCTGATGTACGTTGACCTGGATCACCGGTATGTTTATTGCTGTGCATGAGCGGGTTTCTACAAAGGCGTAATTTAGAGACAGAGTTAGGTTCGACTTGTTCAGAGCAAAGATTCAGATGGTCTAGAAAACAGGTCATTCAGAGGTTTGACCAGGTGCCAATCGAGATCGTCAGCCAACGACAGTTTACTAATAACAATTGAAAGTACGTATGTTGTAGATCGATAGCACGGGTCTTCAATCTGGCCACTTTGATTTGCATATACACCTAACTTATCACAACCAAGACAAACGTTTCGAGTTCCCCTCTGTTCATAGAGCGCCAAATAATTTTATAAACTGCTTTAACGGCCCCGGATTCATCTTGACATGGCCGCATGCGGCTTTTTCTGCAATGCATCTCAGCTGTATAAGGAGATAAGACGTACATCGCCAGCTTGACCAATCTCGTGCCAGATCGAGTGCGTACATAGCCAGCAGCTAGGCCATGTCTCTGCCAATGTGTTTACATTCAATCCGCTAAGCGAGCTAGCGGGCGGTAGCTATCGGGCGCCAATGCTTCAGGTCTGCAACTTCCTGCCGTCAAATTGGCCTGCGTGATAGCCGATGTTAAAAGCAATCAAACAAGTGTAGCCATATCTGTCATTTGGCACCACGCGGGTCACAAGACACCTGTGTGTTATCTTCTTGGCGCTCACTGTTTTGCTGTGGCTGCTAGGTCATGTGCCAGTTCCAATACTGTTTTAGTGACAGCTGCTGGGTCCCACCTCGCTGCTCGGTTTCCGTTCTACCCTGATTCATCAGCATCTGAACAATTTCACCCTGTCAATTATGCGAAAAGGGGGAAACACAGCCGGTAGCTTTGCACTACCCAAGGCATATGGCCAGTACAAATTTGAATGATAGCTGTCCTTGTCTTTGCGCCCGTTCAGCTAGTCTTTTGCTCTATACAGTAATGTATATTCCCGCAAGTACAGCGTATTCGGAGGAATCGTCTTATCTTTAGATCCTCAGACTGGATATGCACGAATACCGATAATGCAGATTCTAGATACCCTATGCTTGATAAGGAATCATGCCTGAATTCGGCACGAAACCTAGTGAGACCATATCTCTATACTATCACTGACTCTATGATATTATAAGGGTAGGTTTCAGATCAATAAAACACTCATTTTTTAAGTATATACTGCTACAAAAGCACATTTCTCTACGCCCACGATTCGTTTTGGCCAGTAAACTCTTTTGATCAGTGCGCTATCTTTATGGGCAAGGGTGTACTATCAGTAAAAATTGGATGCAAGGTGCAGCCAAAACAGTAAGCGACGTGCATCTATATAGCCATCGCTGCAGGAGCCTGCGTTCAATATAGGATTGGTTCCTGGCAGTATATAAGACCGATCAAGTTCCTCGGCTTAGAATTCTATCGCTACTCGAGAAACTCTTATTTCCCCCTTTTTATAGAGATGGTAGCATCCATTGACATCGATTACAACACACAATACAATGGAGCAGACATTGCCTTTGTCGCTTTAGGAGGATGTCTCGTTTTCCTGATGATTCCCGGCGTTGGCCTCTTCTACGCTGGTCTTGCTCGTAAGCAACATGCGCTTTCTCTTGTCTGGGCATCAATGGCGGGTATGTCCCTCATTGCTTTCCAATGGTTCTTCTGGGGCTACTCATTTGTCTTTTCTCTCGAGGGTGGTAAATTCTGGGGAGATGTGCACCACTTTGGTGGCCTCGATATCGATGTCACACCTTCTGTTGCTGCTGCTGCTGTGCCCGAAATTGTATTTATGTTTTTCCAGGGAATGTTTGCCTGTATCACTGGTGTCATTATGCTTGGCGGCGCACACGAACGTGCCCGTCTTGCGCCAATGATGGTATTCTTATTTATCTGGATCACTGTTGTCTACTGCCCCATTGCAGAGTGGACTTGGAACCCCAACGGTTGGTTAGCACAGCTCGGCGCGCTTGACTTTGCCGGTGGTGGCCCCGTCCACATGGCTTCTGGATTTGGTGGTTTGGCATACGCTTTGGTTTGCGGTAAGCGCCGCGACCCTGCCGCTACTGCTTTGCCCGTTTACAAGCCTGGTTCCGTTTTGCTGTGCGTCTTTGGTACCGTCTTCCTCTGGTTCGGATGGTTTGGCTTCAACGGTATGAGTGCCGGTGCTGCCAACATCCGTGCTATCTACGCTATGGCCAACACCAACTTGGCTGCTGCCGTTGGTGGTCTCGCTTGGATGCTTGTTGACTACGCCAAGCACCGTAAGTGGTCTACTATTGGTGTTTGCAGTGGTATCATCGCTGGCCTTGTTGGAATTACTCCCTGTGCTGGTATGGTCCCTCTTTGGGCTGCCTTTGTCGTTGGCCTTGTTACTGGTATTGTTTGCAACCTTGCTTCTCACATCAAGCACTGGATCAGAATTGACGATGGTCTCGACGTATTTGCTCTGCACGGAATCGGTGGCCTCACTGGCTCTATTCTTACTGCTCTTTTCACTGCCGACTACATCACCCACCTTGATGGTGCAACTCTTGCCCAGGGATGGCTCAACCACCACTACGTCCAGCTTCCTTACCAGTTGGCTGCCATTGGTGCTACCATCGGCTGGTCCTTTGTTATCACTACCATCATCCTCGTTATCATGAACTACATCCCTTACATGCACTTGCGCATGAGCGAAGAGGACGAGCAGAAGGGTTCTGATCTGGCACAGTTGCAGGAGCACGGCATGTTTGGCGAGGGCGACAACCTCAGATCAGTTGGTACCATTCTCCGTGGCGAGGAGTACCCCACAGAAGATGCCTACCGCCACAACAAGGAGAGCGCCGATGCTTCTTCAGGTGAGGCACCTTCAGGTGAGGCACAAGCATAGAGTGCACAAATATATTTAATAATCTAATTCTACGATACATTACCAAAATCTTCAAAATTGCTCCCTTAATGGAGATCATATCCGCTAGATCTATTGGAAGCACTCGATTCTCAGTGCTGGATTCGGTCCGGTCCTCATCTGGGGTGAGATATCCCAAATTTGTAATCATCCACAAGTCTTCTTCGCGACATGTTCTCGAGTGCAAAAAGCGATACGCTTTTCCTCAACGGAGAGCGCATCACTGGCGATGATATCAGAGCCCAGAATGTCATGGCTTGCTCTGCGCTCGCTAATATTGTCAAATCATCGCTGGGCCCAACTGGTTTGGACAAGTTCCTAGTGGACGATATCGGTGATGTGACTGTCACCAACGATGGCGCCACCATTTTACAGTTGCTGGATGTTCAGCACCCTGCTGGTAAGATTCTTGTTGAGCTTGCGGCACAACAGGATAGGGAGGTTGGCGACGGAACCACTTCAGTTGTCATCCTTGCTGCTGAGCTGCTAAAGAGAGCGAACGAGCTGGTCAAGAACAAGATCCACCCTACCACTATTATCACTGGCTACAGACTTGCCCTGCGGGAGGGAATCACCCATATTGAGCAGGTGTTGAGCTCCAAGAGTGACAGCCTTGCCCAAGAGGGACTCTTATCTATTGCCAAAACCTCGATGTCTTCCAAGATCATTGGATCGGAGAGTGATTTCTTCTCAAAGATGGTTGTGGACGCCATGCTGGCTGTCAAAACTGTCGATCCCCGTGGCAAGACCCGTTACCCCGTCAAGGCCGTCAATATTTTGAAAGCACAGGGCAAGTCGTCTTCAGAGTCGATGCTCATCAATGGTTACGCTATCAACTGTACCATTGCCTCCCAGGCGATGAAGACATACTTCAAGAACCCCAAGATTGCTTGCTTGGATATTAACTTCCAGAAGGCGCGTATGGCGTTGGGCGTGCAGGTCACAATCACTGATCCCGACCAGCTAGAGGCTATTCGCAAGCATGAGCTTGATATGGTCACGGAGCAGATCCAGAAGATCATCAAGGCCGGTGCAAACGTCGTATTCACAACAAGGGGAATCGACGACCTTGCTCTCAAGCTCTTTGTTGAAGCTGGTGTTATTGCTGTAAGAAGATGCAAGAGCGAGGATCTTAGACGCATTGCCAAGGCCACTGGCGCCAAGTTCATTTCATCGCTCTCCAACATGAACGGCGATGAGGTATTTGAGTCTTCATCCCTTGGCCAGGCTGCTGAAGTTGAGCAGATCAAAATCGGCGATAATGAATGCATTGTTGTTCGTGGCACCAAGGTCCACTCTTCGGCTTCGCTTATCTTGCGCGGCCCCAATGAGTACAGTCTTGATGAGATCGAGCGTTCAGTGCATGATGCGCTTTGTGTCGTTAAGCGCACATTGGAAACAGGATCGGTTGTTTCTGGTGGAGGAGCAGTTGAGGCGGCGCTGAGCGTCTACCTCGAGGCCTTTGCTACATCTCTTAGTTCGAGAGAGCAGGTCGCGATTGCCGAATTTGCTGCTGCTTTGCTGGTTATCCCCAAAACTTTGACCGTCAATGCTGCAAAGGACTCTACTGAGCTCGTGGCCAAGCTTAGGGCTTACCACTCAGCCGCACAAACTGCTGCAGAATCTGACACTAAGCGACGCGGCTACCGCAACTACGGGCTGGACCTTTTTGCGGGCAAATGCACAAACATGCTGACCACTGGTGTTTTGGAGCCCTCTGTTTCGAAGATCAAGTCTTTAAAGGCTGCAGTCGAGGCCTGTGTTGCAATTCTGAGAATCGACACTATGATCAAGGTCAACCCGGACCCGCCACGGGAGGACCCTCACGGTCACTAGAGTATGTACCATGTACAAAAGGTTTAACAGCTGAAACATCATAAGAGTTACCAATTATATTATTTAGTGGCTCATTCAATTGGCCGAAACCGCTCAATGCGAGGACGCCCATGCGATCTTTAAAGGCGGCAACCAAGTTGCTAAATGGTTTACGTGGTAACTGCTTATTGGAAGTTCAATGGGCAGGTTGAAATATTTGGGCTAAAATGTCTAGGCCTTGCCAGCTCAACAATTCTTGGCAAACAGGACAGTGTTTACCACCAAATCAAACAGGGAAACCAGACGGGGCACTTCCTTTTTAGTAAATACCTTTAATCCAAATCAGAACTAAGCCTGGATGTCTCAGCCCCTGCTGAACGCACGGCTGTGCAGAATTTTCTACTTGACGCAGGCATACCCCTCATACTTCATGCCGTCAGTAACCACTGCTTTTATGCATGAGACTAAGCCTCCAGGCCAGATCGATTTAACTCGTCTTTAGTCGTACTGCCAGTGTGTTTGTGGGACCAGCAACTGTCCAGTTAGCTTTGGGTTTGTGACTGAGCCCAGGATGACGGGCCCAATGTCGGTTCACAAGCCGCGCCGGCCACCGCCGCTGTAGGTCACTCTTGATCCCACATGCGTTGCGTTGCCTATACTACTCGGCTGTCGGTGACTAACCTTAGAAGCATGAGCATATTTACTATTCCCGATGTACCTTTCATACCACAGCCCATACTGCATGCGGCAATGGCTACAAGAAAAAAAAAAACGCCCGCTTCACGCTCATTGCGGGGCACAGAGTTTGGCAGCCCCCCGCTGTAGCCAGTTGAAAGCTCTTTTTGAACACGTGAATCTTCAGCTCTGGGCATTCCATTTGCAGCCTTAGAGCTGCCAAGCGTATGTTACAGTGACGTGGGTATGGCGAATGATTCTGCATGACAGCCCAGCTAGCAGCTGTAGCTGCAGGTGCTCGTGCACATGATGGGCGGGCAGCAGGCTTAAAAGCATGCATGCAGACTAATTACACTTTGAATCACGAAAAATTGCCAATAGCCGAGTTCTCCACCATACTAACCCTATTGGTTGGCCCGGGAATCTCGAGTTGTTAAGCACCTGTTCTCCATTATAGCCCGCAGAATGCATTTGTATTTTCAAAAAGCCGGCGATGGAAGACAGCCACGCTTCGCTTCATTGAAAGTCATCGGCGCCAAGTCCGGGTCCTGCAGGGTGGTTCTCCGTTCCTGCTTCTGGGAGGACTACTGTAAACATAAGCCAATAAGCTATCTTTCTTGAGGCTTTTTCAAGTGAAACTCAAGTACCGTACACCAAAGTGCCGAACTGATCAGAAGGTGGGCCGGTCAGCCGCATGATCCCAAAACAGACTGAAATTTCGTGGCCTTTTAATTTCGACGCGGTTTTCCCTGATGTGAGCACCCCTGCTACTTGGAACAAACTATATCTGTACGCCTAGTTGGCCTTGTTAGCCTAATTTGCCTTGTGAAAACAGGGGCTGAGAATGTTGGAAAGCACTGCCATCGATGCCGGAGCGCGGCTGAAGGAGTTCGATCTTTTTTTACCTGCTGATTGATTGTGAGGGGGCTAGGCAAAGGGTCTACGTGTTGATCCTGATTGAATGCATGTGATGATGTCGACTGATGCATGCGGGTAATAGAAGATTCGTCATGCGAGAGAGCTGCAAATGGTCAAACGGCCAAATTCCGGAACTCGAGGCTTTAGCGTTTACTTTTCGTGTGTACCCGAAGGAAGCAGTAAATGCAAAGACTCTCCGATTTACCCGGCAACAGCGTGAGCGCTGAAAGCTACGCTACAAGAAGGAGTGGTTTACAGAGTCTGGGGAGTCCGGTCCACGCACGAGCGGAATTAGATGTTTTATGATTGGTGTTAGTCTGCGAGAATTTCGCAGAGGATTATAGGCGAAGCGCGTGCATCACCTGCAAGATTCCCCTAGATTGAAGATTGAAACGTAAAGGTCCCCCTAGCCTTGCAGGACAGGGCAACTGGGAGGGGAAGGGTGAACTACCCGAAATGGCTTAAGGATGCGACGGAACTATCAAACTGGATAAAATCCGTGCTCATTCACGCAAACAACAACGGCCAACTAGATAGAGCCAAGAAACACGGCTAAAAGCAAAACATTGCCAAAGCCTGTTGTTGCTTGAATCGTGCAGTTGCCATCAGTGACTTTGGGAGGTAGCCGAATGTGCAATGTGTGTATTTTGGTTGATGACATTTCAATGCATTGACACCGGCGCATTAGCGTAAGCGGCTAAGCTTGGCGACTAGGTCAGCTTTCAAATTTAGTACAAAAACATTAGATTTGCAGAGTCTAGAAGCCAGGGATTGGTGGATTTAGCGTATCCTTGCCAACACAGGTTTCATAGTCCTAGGTTTAATCCCTCTAAACAGATGTACGGTGGTGCGAAAAATGACGGCGCTGGCTTGATGCACTGCAAGGGTTGCCTGTCTAAGCTAAGTAAAGGAATATGCCCCCGCTGCGCTGCACACTGGCGGCGCCACTAATTTTAGCCACGCTGTAAAGCAGGTAGGTTTATGCAGGGTGTCGCAGCCGCATATATGCTAATGCAGGTACTGCGGTAAAGGTGACATCAGCGTCCTGCGGCCCCGTATGTATAAGTAACTGGCTTTCGCTCCAATGCTAGGTTGGTTTCCCTTGCACGACAACTACATAGACACTTGAGCCCTGCTAGTTCTTTGCAGGAGCGGCCTTTTTAGCTCAAACCCCGACAAACCTGACCCCGTACGGTTCAACACCGCGGTGAAATTAGTTTGTCCCTTCATTTCCCCCCTTTCCCCTGGCTCAGAAAAAATATAATTGGAGCCAACAACCAGTGTTTGGTGCATTTTCGTGCTGAAGTGCCTCTTGCCCAAACCAAGTTCGTCTCTCTGACTGAGCTGCATCCTTGTGCAGATTTGCCCAGTTGGTAACACTCGCAGTTCTGGGCTCTAACCGCCAGAGTTCTAGACCCATTACCGCTCCCCAGCCGCACCCTTTACAATTAATTCCGATTTTTCCGTTTCCGGGCACTGCTTCCCAGTGGACATGTCGCTGAATCCACAGGACTTGCTTTTGTCGAGTCCAGAGTCGTTGCCTGACCTGGCGCTGGATGCGTTTTCGGCAGCCGCTGCTGACGTTGCCCGATCGAGCAGTACCAGTCCAAGCCTGTCCCCCCCATTGATGGGCACATCGCTGCCGTCGCCCTCCACAGACTGCCCGCAAACCAATTCCAGACGATCATCGCACGGCAGATTCACTGGCCATCCGCCGGTTCACCTCCATCAAATGCAAAAGCCAGACCACGCCGCCCAGCATAGCCAGCTCAATGACCACGAGCAGAAGATGAAACGCCGGCCTCACACCAAGTCGCGCACTGGCTGTGTGACCTGCAAGAAGCGCCGTGTCAAATGCGACGAAACAAGGCCCTCTTGCCGCAACTGCCAGCACCTGCGGCTAGTTTGCCAGTACTCACCGTCAAATGCCATGGTTGGCAGCTCGCTGCAGGTCAATGAGCTTAGACTGATGCACCACTACACTTTGGTGGTGGCAAAGACCATTGCCGATGCCGGGATCTCCAGCGAACAGACCTGGGTCCGCGATGTGCCCGAAATGGCATTCAAGTTTCCGTTTTTGGCCAATGCAGTAATGATGATCTCGGCAACGCACCTGGCCATGACCGACCAAAAAACCTGGTCGAGCGCAGTGGTCAACTACCGTTCAGAATCACTGCGGCTGCTCAGAGCTGAGGTACAGCACGTCAATAGCGAAAACCTCGATGCTCTGGTGGCGGCCTCGGTGCTCATGATTCTCGATGCAATGGCCAGCGCTGCGCCTCCGGAGAGCATGGCGCCGTCGTCGTTGCCAGCATCCACTTGGCTGCACCATGTTAGAGGAGCTGCGACAATTCTGCTGGCAGTGGGCGTTTTGCCGCAAACCTCCAAGTTCTACTCGTTTATGGGCATTGGGCTTATCGATTTGGCCAATACCCGTGCTGCTGGCCGCTGTGGTGTGGCTCCGCTAGAGTGCTTTGACAATGAGCTGGCAGACATGTACCCAGTGTTGTTTGAGTCGCCATACTACCCATCGCTGGCATATCTCGACAAGGTGCACGAGCAACAGCATATGCCAGACTTTATCCTGAGGATCTTTGCCTTTCCAGCTTTGATGGACAACCCCATTGTCCACCTCCTTACTGCATGCGACCACAATGCTCAGCGCATTCTCGGTGCGTACTACCGGTTAGTTAGAAACTATTGCTTGAAAACAAAAGACCGGCTCTGGTTTTTAAGTGGAGTGGCTCGCGTCTTGCCAATTGACATGGATCATGAGCATGGTGGGCTGGGATTTGTTACCAACGCTCTCCCGGTCTCGCAAACAGTCGACAGCATTCTTGCAAGGTTCGATGCATCGTTTACGGCTGCATCTGTAGAGGCGGAAGCGTTGCTAAACCTAATGGAGAACCCGGAACTGCAGGATGTGGAGGTAAAGCTCGAAGATGCTTCTTGCCTTCCGGACTTGGAGCTGCCGATGCTGGACTCGCTTAATTGTCCCCCGCTTCGTTTTGGCGAGCTGGGGCTTTCGGAGCGGTGCTTTACCGACCTTTAGCTGGCAGGCCCACGATAGAATAGGGCCTATCTTATTGGACCGATTTAATTTATACAAACACCTTAATTTTATACTAGTTCTACTTTAATTGATACATGCAACCGCCAAATTGTCCCATTAAAGAACCTGGAGAATGTCGTCGTGATGTGGCGGCATCTCGTGGTGAATGTGGCGGGCGGGCGCCACGTGATTCTGGAATTTTCGATTATGGGGCATATGTACCTCTACCGGAGCACCGTCCGACAGACTGCATCTAGCATGGTTCTACACAATCCCAACAATTGGCACTGGGTCGACAAGAATTGCCTTCCATGGGCACGCGAGTACTTTGCTGCGAACCTCCTTGTTGAGTCTACCGATGGCGAGACCACCGTTGGCGTTTCAGAGGTGAAGAGCGTTGAGGGCGACGTTGAGGTCTGTCAGCGTAAAGGCAAAGTAATTAGTCTCTTTGATGTTGCGCTGGAGCTTAGCTTTAAGGGCAATGTTGGTGAAGAGACTGTAAGCGGTAGCATCAAGATCCCTGAAGTCTCTTACGACTCTGATGAGGATGACTACCAGTTTACCATTGTGCTTGCCGATGAGACTGCCGCCAAGGCCCCCGCCAAGGCTCTGGTGCGCTCCAAGATTGTGCCGGAGCTGCGTAAACGGCTCCAGCAGTTTGGCCTTGACTTGATTGCTGCGCACGGCAAGGATATCCAGCATGTTTCGCAAGTCAAGACTACTGCAAAGCTGCCTGAAGCCTCGAGCATTCCTGCTGCCAACGAGGACAACACCCAGGGCACTTCTGGCAGCGGCAAGACCAGCACTGCCTCTCGTAACAGCAGTGCATACAACACTGTCAAGCTTAGCATCAAGCGCAATTTCACTGCCAGCGCTGAGCAGCTTTACAAGGCGTTTTTGGACCCGCAAATGGTCTCTGCGTGGTCGCGCGCCAAGTCTGAGATCCGTCCTGAGGTTGGTGCCAAATTTGAGTTGTTTGGTGGCAACATCACCGGCAGCGTTTCAAAGCTAGATGAGCCCAAGCTGATTGTGCAGGAATGGCGTTTGCGGTCATGGAAGCCTGAGCATTTTGCCGAGCTTTCGCTTAAACTGGATCAGGGATCCAGCGATACCGTTTTGACTGCAGAGTTTGACGGAATTCCTGTTGGCCAGGAAGAGCTCGTTGAGGCCAACTTCGACAACTACTATGTGCGTCCGATTATGTTGACATTTGGGTTCGGCATTCCCGCTGGCTCGGTCTAGGAGGCTATTAGTGATAAAATAAATTAAATAAATTAGCAAGGGAAGGAGACTTTGGTCACTCGAACCCCTCGGGAACGCCGCGAGCGTGCCGCGCAAATGTGCGACTGTGCGAGTATACTCCGCCCAAAGCAGACGACCATGCATAGCTGTGCTTGCCAATTCCCTTGATGATCTTGTAGGTGTTTAGCGATGTGTACGCGATATTGGACGAAGGGTCAATGTATTTGGCAAGTTTCCCGCTAATAACACAGAGCCGCCTAGCAGACGGGACCTGAGCCCGCAGAGCTGCAGTGCCTAAAAGTGTCCGTTTAACAGCGTATCTGTTGTTAATAGGAGCAGCAAACCGGTGGAACGTCACTAATGATGTGTCGTAAAGCCGGGGCGGGCCTGCAACCTCGCGAATTTCTTCGGTATCCTCTTCCATTGGCGTGTCTACTAGCTCAGGCTCGACTGGTGTTTCGGCATCTGCATCTGCATCGGAAATAGGCGAGTCTGGTGTCTCCTTGGCTTCAACTTCATCTTCGGCTTTGTTTTCAACTTCGGTTTGTTCATTGGACTCAATTTCAGGTTCAGCAGTCTTTGAATCGTCTGTTTTCTCGTCGCCATCTTGGTGTTCTGTTTCAGCTGCATTCTTGGCTTCCTCAGCCTTGGCTTTAGCTTCTTCCTCGGCCCTGGCTTCTTCCTCGGCTCTGGCTTCTGCCTCCTGCTCCGCCAGCTCAGCGCGCTCTTTTTCGGCTCTTTCTTCGGCTGTTTCCTCCTTCAGAACCTCAATGATGGGGTACGCAATCGACGCAGACGACTGCCACCGGATGAATTCCGTTAGTTTGGGCCGCCGGCTCAGCATTGCCAGTCTTTGCTGCTGTTTCCGGTGCTCTTCAACCCGGGCAAAGTTGTTGAGCGATGCAATGTTTTTCAGCTCTGTGCGTTTGGCCTCTTCAAGCCTTTCTTCCTGAGTGAGCCGCTTCTTTTCTCTAACAACTGGAGCAACATACTCTGATCTCCGCTGCTCGTCAGCCTTGAGCTTTTCAATGATCAGTTCCTTGTTTCGCACTGCTGAAGCGCGCTTTGAAACACGACGGTTGGTGTTTAGCAGCAGCTCAACGCGGTTTGCGGATCGTCTTCTTGCTTGTTGTTGCTGTTTCTCAGCAGCCTTTTGATCCTGTTCCACGGTGTTGGCAAACTCTACGCGTTTTTGCGGCTTGATTTTCAGCATCTTTTCGCGCTGGGCACGTCTCTTGGCCTTGAGATCATCACGCTGCTGCTTTTGAAGCCGTTGTTCGCCTGCATCCTCGTCTTCCTCATCGTTCTCTACTGAATCGTCTGATGAATCAGAAAAGTTCTCATCAGCATCGGGATCACCCCCGTCCTGCTCATCGTTGCTTCCGCCTTCGTTTTCACCGCCCTCTCCGTCCACAACATCCTCTTCAGGCTCGCTTGGCAGCTCAAACTCCTCGTCGTCTGCCACTTCCTGAAAGATGCCCTGGTCGTCTTCTAGCGGCTCTGAAAGCGCCAGCAAAGCAGCGAGCCGGTTACCAGCATTCTGTCTCCGCTGTCTGGAGCTAATAATGCTGGCGCCACTGTCATTTTCGTCCATCTTTTTGGACCAAGTTTGGCTCAACGAGAGATGTCGTTTGGCTGTATGTCTGTCAGCACGATCCCAACTTACACACTCTGCAACCTAACTATGCATAAACTGCATCTGGCACGTCCGCTGATTCGCAGATTGACGGCTTTGAGGCCGCTAACTCGTTGCTTGTACTCTACTAATGCTCCCTCAGCTAGCGCTGGCGGCAACCCAGAGGAAATGAGGCACTTTGCCGAACTTGCTGCAAGCTGGTGGGATTCGGAAGGTCCTCAACGTATTCTACACAAGATGAACCTAATGCGTATGGATTATATCCGCGATATCCTCAAGCAGCACCGGCCTGGCGCTCCAGGCTTTGCCGCTGACCTTTTCCCCGTTACTGCCACTCCTAAAGTAAGCGCTGGTTTGGGCTCTGATAAACAGCTTGCAGTACTGGATATTGGCTGTGGCGGCGGTCTTTTGTGCGAAAGTCTGGCACGGCAGGCCGATGTAGCGTCTGTGCTTGGAATTGACGTTACTCCCGAGGTGCTGGCAGTCGCCAATTCCCATGCCGATCTGGACCCCAAGTTGTTAGGGAAGCTGAAATACAAGCAGTCTTCAGTGGAAGCTCTGGATTCCAATGCACAATTCGATCTGGTAACGATGTTTGAGGTCATTGAGCACCTCGATAATCCGGCCAGCACTTTGCGCTGCGCTCTAAACCATGTGAAACCTGGCGGGTGGATCTTTCTCAGTACAATCAATCGCACGCTGCTGGCTCGGCTGACGTTGATTGAAGCAGCTGAAAATGTGTTTGGAATTGTGCCCCCAGGAACGCACACCTACTCCAAGTTTATCTGTGAGCAGGAACTGCGCGACTTTTTTGCCCAAATCGGCGGCTGGACCGTCGCAAATACTCAGGGATGTGTTTACGTGCCGCCCTCTGGCTGGCGGCGGTTCGACGGCAAAAGTACCGGCGTTGATGCTATTTTCGAAAAGATCATTGGCCGTGGCGGCGGCAACTACCTGCTTGCGGCCAGACGCGATGATTAAATTTGCTTTATTCCCCCTGTTATTGAGCGCTCTCAGCCGGCACTGCTTCTGGTGCCTCGTCGACAAACTGCGGCTGTTCGGTTTGATATGACGGCACAAACTCGTCCAGTCCCTCTAATTCCAAATCCTGGCCCAGAGCTTCTAGCTCTGCATCGAGCTCTGCCTCGTCGACATCTTCCGGAACTGCGTATCCTCTTGAAAGCGTGTCTTGCAAGTCGGCGTTCATGTCCAGCAGGTCAGCCATTTCGTCTTGCATCTCTTCGATCTTGTCAATGTCTACTTTCCCGTACTGTTTCTTCAATTCCTTATTTGCGGTCTTCATAGCATCGAGTGTGACCATTGTATTCTTTAGATTCTCGCTCGTGGCTGCTGCCTGCTCCATTGACCAGCTCTGAGCCTGCATCTGGTCGCGCTGGGCCTCGACCTGCTTGCGCTGCTGCAAAATACGCAGCGCCCGCTTCTTAATTGCTTGTTTGCCGGGGCCCTCACGCATTGCAGCGAGTTTCTGCTGGTACACGCCCAGCTCGCCATTCAGTTTGGCAAGTTTTACGTCCAGCGAGGCAACGCGTGTATCAATGCCTGAGATCGCATCGTTCAGCGTTGGCTTGGGCTCTTTGGCCTTTGATCCAAAAAGCCGGTTCATTGCCACGGCTGCAAAGTGGAGATAGCTGGTGGCGGGCAAATGCGTTTGGGTGTCGTTTTTGGGTGGCGCCCAAGCAATCTGTGGCGCAATATCAGCCACCGTTTTTACGCCTCTTTCCACTGCGATTACTTTCCACTGCGATTACTTTTAAACTAATCTCGTCAAATAGCAGCTCAAGGTTTATCAATAGAGATAGAATTGGTCTATAATTTGTGGACTCATCAAGCCACCGCCAGGTTTTGATCGTTCTGTTTCATATTTCATATATTTTTTCAGTCCCCAATTTCGCCTTCCAGTATCCCTTCAAATTGCATCTGTCACACAGGCCTCTGCAGCTTGACAAATTGTGCCTCCCAGGCATTTACAATAACCAAGAGGCATGCCCGGCAGCCCGATCTGCAGCAGCAGTGACAAATCCACGCAGGCGACCGCATGATTATATTAACCCCGGGGTATATGGCCGCTGGACCAAGGAACTGGTCTTAAACTACCCCAAGCATGGCTCTTGAATTCAATACTATTGAGGAAGCGCTCAAAGCGTTTAAAGCAGGCGAGATGGTTGTCGTCCTGGACGACGAAGGCCGTGAAAACGAGGGCGATCTCATTGGCGCCGCACAGCAAATGACTACGGAGAAGATGGCATTTTTGGTCAAGCACTCGAGCGGGTACGTTTGCGTTCCGGTGGAGTCGAGCATTGCCGATAAACTCGATCTTCCACTGATGGTTCCCTTTGGAGATGATCTGCATCGCACTGCTTACACTGTTACGGTTGATGCTAGAGAGGGCACAACTACAGGAATCTCTGCTCACGACAGAGCTTTGACTGCTCGCAAACTTGCTGATCCCAGCAGCACCCCCCAAACATTTAATCGTCCGGGACATACACTTCCCCTACGCGCTGCTGAAGGCGGAGTTCTTGCTCGCAGAGGCCACACTGAAGCCGCAGTTGATCTGTGCAAGCTGACGGGCCAGGAGCCCGTTGCGGTTATTTGCGAGATTGTCAATGATGATGAGCAGGGCTCAATGGCTCGTCGCGATGACTGCCTGGCGTTTGCGCAAAAGCACGGCCTCAAAACGATTACTATCGACGCACTGGCAGAGTACCGCTTGCAGCAAAAGTAGTTTGTACGCAAGCATATAGAATACGCAGGTCAGTTTAAACGAATTAATTATTTCCTAACAGCATCGTTGGAGAACTCGCCCTTGCCCCAGACGTAGCGGCGGTTGGTTTCGCCAAAGAAGTCGACATCAGCCTTTGTGACCTTGGCGCGCTTTTCCTGGAACTCGGCAACCATCTCCTGGAGAAGCTTGATGCAGATCTGCTTGAGCTCGCCAGTAAGCATCTCGCCAGACCGGTAGCTCGATCTTATTCTCTCGAGCTCCGCGTCGTCATCAAGGAAGAACGAGATGTACTGGAAGGAAACATCAACATCCGGGTCACCACCCAGTTTGCGCTGCTCCTCAACCGTTACTTGGCCGCCAGAGAAGGCGTACTTGTTGATCTTCTTTTGGATCTGTTTGGGCGTGTCGGTCATGTAGATCGCACTGGTCTCGGCACTGGCGCTCATCTTACTGTTGGAACCTTGCAAAGCCGGGATAAACTTGGAGTGGAGCAGAGCCGGTTTGGGGTAGCGCAGTTTGTAGGCAACATCACGGGCCACACGGAAATAAGGGTCCTGATCAATAGCACAGGGAATCAAAGTGGGGATGCTGGAGTTCTCGCCAAAGATGTGCGGGTATGTGTTGCTGAATGCTGCCGAGATCTGCTGGCTCGCAAAGTGAACGCGGCCAATGCAAGAGCTGTCGTTGAAGCCAAACACTGCCTTGGCAGTAGAGTAAGTAATGGTTCTGCTGGTTTTGAGCACGTTCTGGTAGTAAGCACCCGACATGTACTTCATACTGCTGTAAAGGAAAGTTTTGTTGACGTCAAAACCCATGGCAATGATGTCCATTGCGTTTTGGTAGAAGAAGTTGTCCACATCTTTAAGCGTCAAATTGGGCTTGAACAAAAACTTCTCATCGTCGGTCATCATGATAACAAGCGGCACATCAAACACATCCTGCAGCCATTTGGTGAACTTGAACGGGATTACATGGCCAAGATGCATGCTGTCGCTAGAGGGGCCACGGCCAGTATAAAGGAAAAAGGGCTTCTTCTGCTCGTATCTGTCCAAAATGATGTTGAAGTCGCGCTCGCTGAAAAAGAGTCCACGTCTGAGAAAGGGGTGGGGCTTCTCGCCAGTGAGTGCCTCAAAGCGAGCAAGCACCTCGGGGGAGATAGCTTTGGAGCCAAAGTCCTCAATCAGCTTGTTGTAGTCAATTCCCATCTGAACACCATCTTCAACAGCTCCTTCGACATCCCAGGGAGTAATGACCTGGCTTTTAGTCTCAGCGGTAGTTGCAGCTGCTGCTGTTTCGGACTGGCCTTCGAGACTGGCAGCCTGCATGGCTTTGTTGGTATCTGCTAAATCACTCATCTGCGTTTGGGGAAAGACGACAACCCATTTGTCATGATAGTCGGCTCAGAAGGTGCTGCAGGTATCGCAGGCGCCTTACCCTTGAGTATAGTCGGATAATCGCGATACTATAAATTTATTTTAACTTTGTTCTCAAGCCAGCCGGAACTACGCAAATGGCTCGGAATTCGCTCTGTTTGTTGACTGTGCCTAGCAGAACGAATGCTGCAACGAAAGCTGGGGGGTTGTAGAGCAGGCTTTGGCACTAAACGAGCCTGGCGGGCCAGATGAAAATGAGCCTACAGTGTGCACTTTGGGGAGCAGCTTGGCCATCTGTTCAAGGCGGTACTTTTCGTAGATCTCACGGTCAGTATAGGATCGGATCGCAAATCCATGAGATTCAAATAACACAGTCCTAAGTTTGGCAAGGTCACTCACTTCGGGGTCCTCCACTTCACGGTCACCCCAGGGGTATCTTCGCATCCGCACAGTACGTCCATTCTTTTCATAAACGTCGTCTGAAGCCATGATTGCAAAGAGCTGAAGGGGCTGGCCAGGTACCGTAACATCAACTTGGCGATTGCGGTTGCTGTTGTTATTGTTATTGGAATGGTCAAAGTTGGTCAGGGGGCCGTATACAAAGTCGCACACGGGGATGCTCATTTTGGTCAAGTCAGCAAGGATAGAGCGCTTGTTGTTAATCATTTCGCTTGCAGAGAGGCAGTCTGCTTTGGAGAGAACCGGAAGTAAGAGAACACGCGGCGCAATGGTCTTCATGATCATTGCATCGATGGTGGAGACTCCTGCACCAGTAGGAGAGAGAAGGTACAGGCAAAGATGAATTCGTGAGTCGGGCAAAGAAGTGTCGCGGGACAGTTTGATCTCTTCATCATAAGCATTTGCCAGGTTGCGTTCTAAAAAGGCAAGCAAGTCGTTGGCAACGGAATCGTTGTTTTCTGCAAGGCCAATGCCAGAGGCCTCAACGAATGTTACGTGCATGCGCCTGCCGCTGCGCTTGTTGTCACCCATATCAAGCTCGGAAAGCTCAAGTTTCATGGTAGGGGTGCTAGCAGAGTCAGGATGAACACTTTCTGGAGGAAAACAGACAAATTTGGGACGACCCTGTTGTTGGTGCTCTTGGTGCTGTTGGTGCTGGTGTCTAAGATGGGGCTGGTTCCGCTGATCCTGCTGGTACTGAAGGTGCTCAGCCAGAATCTGAGTGAGCTTGTGGTTCTGGGTTTGGCATATCCCACCATCACAAAGTGTATTGATGAGAGTCGACTTGCCAGTACCAGCGAGACCACAAACGAGGATGTTGAACACCTCAGGGGGTGCGATGCAATTGTTGTGACTGGAAGACTCAGTCATTTGACGTACTCAGTAGGTGACTTATACAGACGATAATGCGGTAGGTAGAGAATAGGAGATTTAGTTGAGGGTACTTATAACATTTGTGGTCCTCTAAACTTGGTGTATGCATAAACTATAATCTACCTGCGCGCGGCATGCAACCCGTACCCTGATCAGATCTGGTCCTGGTTGCACCAAAAAAGTGTTTGTTGCCATTTTGAGAATTGGCAGCAAGTTCCTAAAACAGGAAATGTTAACTGTGAGCACTATGAAACCCTAATCTAAGCATCGAAGCGCTTGACAGCCTCCTTCCAGTTGATGACATTCCAGATAGCCTTGAAGTAGTCGGCCTTGACGTTCTTGTACTGGAGGTAGTAGGCATGTTCCCATGCATCAATACCAACCAAAGGAGTGAATGCAGCAGGGCAAACATCCTGGTTGGCAGAAGTAACAACATCCAGGCTGCCGGTGACCTTGTTTTTAGCGATCCAGGCCCAGCCAGAACCCTGCACGCCGGCTAGCTTGGTATTTGTCAAGGCGATCAGCTTGTCAAGACCGCCAAACTGCTGGTCGATGGCCTTTGCCAAAGCAGAATCAGCGGCAGGAGGCTCACCACCACCGTTCTTGGGGGAAGCAAGGTTGCCCCAAAAGAGATTGTGGTTCAAGAAGCCGCCGGCATTGAAGTTGATGAGAGGCAGCAAATCAACCTGCTTGCGGACATCATTTTTCTCCAAAGCCTCGGCGTACTGCTCAGTAAAGTTGTTGTAGTTGGTGACGTAGGTCTGGTGGTGCTTGGTGTAGTGAATCTCGTTGATCTGACCAGAGATGTGCGGCTCAAGCTCACCGTAATCAAAGTCAAGTGCAGGAAGAGAGACCTTTGTGCGGACCTGCGAGGTCATAAAGCGAGCGCGGGGCAGAGTGGTGCGAACGGAGCGAACAAAAGACATCTGTGTCAATGAGCAATTGAAGAAGGATGGACAATTATCCCGCCGATTGTATAGGCCGAACAAGGGTGGGTTGCTAAAGATCACGTGATATCCTCACGTGATATATTTTTCACGTGAATTCCCCAGCCTTGTCTCTCGTGCGTGAGCTGGCAAACTAACAGCATGTTGGACAAACTCATTGGTTTAAGCATGTTGGTGGCCGCCACGACGGTCTTTGCGTACTACACGGCCTGGGTCTTCCTTACTCCCTTCTTAGACGAGCAGCAACCGCTCGCTGCCCTCTTCCCGCCGCGCGAATGGGCCGTCCGCTTGCCGGCTTTGGCACTTGTGGCTGGCGTTGCATTGGTCGGTACCTTTATTGGCAAGACCCTCGCAGCTGGCGAGGCCAAGAAAAAGGCTAAAGAGGCCGCAAAAAAAGTTCAGTAGCTGCCAGAAACTGCCCGTCTGGCCAGCTTTCAACAACAACAACGACAATTTAATTCTATATCAGTAGCATAGCTGTCCGGCCGTAGGGTGGCGGACCTTCGGTGGCTGAGCCATCTTCCGCGTTGTGGCAACTCCTTGCAGTATGTAATCGATTCACTGCCATTTTGAAACCAAGTTGTGTGTCTTCATTATGGAGCCGTACATCGCTCAATCGCTCGCGCTGTTCGAGGCAGTGCCGCAAAAGGCACGCGTCTCAATGCGGTATACTCATAAACGTGTTCGCCACACCTCTGAAGCTACTGCAGACGGTGCCCCCGCCGCGGCAGTTGTGTTCAAGACATTTGACCCTCAAAGCGGCGTTTGCTACCGTTACCGTGTCACAAAAGCACAGGAGCTTGCCCGTGTTTTGATTGCGCTGGGCCCGCGCGCGCTGGACGTGCACTCGCGCTCGTTGGGTGGCGAAGTTGTCAACAGCCGGAAACGTGGAATGACGAGCTACATGGCGAACATCGAACTTCCCGATGAAGAGGCACAGCCGCAAGAGGCACCAAGTGGCGATAAAAAGAAGAAGAAGAAGCGGCGGTGATCCAACGGATTGATTACTGGTCTATAAAAATATTAAATAAATAGGAGGTTTCTTTGGTTGGACTTAAGCCAGGTGTAGGCGTTCGCACATGCGGCTAAATGAGCGGCGAAGCGATCTTGTCGAAGAAGCCGATTTGGCAGAATGCCATGGCTTGAATTCGGTGTCCTCATCGAGGTTTGTGCTCTTTGTCCAGCTTGGAGACATGGAGTGCGAGAGCTGAGCCTCAAGCTCCTTGGGCACCTGGTGGGTGGGGAGGGTGTAGTAGTAGTGTGCGAGCATTGTAGTTGTGTGTGTTGTGTGTTTGAATAGTTGCTAGTGGCGACTGATGATCCAAGGGGTACTTTGTGAAACCTTTTATATTTTTTGGTCGCAATGCATACAGCTTATGCACGTCGTGGCGCACCTGCATGTCCGGGGCCTGTAATGGCAAGGTTTCCGCTAAGGGAAAGTGCTCTCCAGAAATGAAGCTCAAGAAGAACAGCTAGTGTATCATAGAGAACTATATTAAACACGGCGTTTAATACACTAGTATCCCCCTCCCACTGTGTAAATAGCAACAAAGAAATTTCAGCCGGTTTTTTTTCGCCGGAACAACTGAACTTTTTTTCCAGACGGTTTTGAGCCGCGCTGGCGCTAAAGGCATTTGTGAGCGACAATGACATTTGCCAAGCATTTAGGTCCCAACTCTAAAAGCAGCTAAAGGCGATTTTCACAGTATACCCTTACCCTGGCTGAGGACACAGCATTTTTACGGCTGGTTTGCCCACCCTGGCTTGCGCCATTCTGTGCCATTTTAAGCACAGCCCGCAGCCATGCATACAACCCAAAAGGGCCCCAAAATAATAAATAATATCTGATAAATTATGTTCATGGTCTTGGCTTCATAGCCTCTGCCAAAACCTGCTGCAAACTGGGTTTTGGCGGCGCTGGAGGCGGCGGGTCATCCTCTGAAATGTTTGAAAAGTTTGCGGTTGCGTTTGGCGATGCAGGGATCGCGTGCTGCTCGCTTATGCACTGCTCGGTCTCACTTTCCCTGCACAGGTGTGAGTTCCCTATGTCGGCGGTTCCTGAGTTTCCCCGTTGTTCTGAGCTTTCCGAGCCCCCAAGGCCTTCCAAGCCCTGATTGCTCGGCATATTTGCCCCGTCAATGTAAGCTGGCGGATCGCTATTGTGAGAACGGAAGCTGGGCGGCCTCCTAACGGCGTCTTGGCTTGTGTTCAATAGCACAGAGTCAGACTGGTCTCCGTAAGCAGGAGGAGCCATAAGTGATCCCTGTGCTGGTGCCAACCCCCATTTTTTCACGTTTGCTTCAATGAAAACAAACCCTGCTGCGCCAAAATTAACGTGAACTGTCGCACCTCCCACAGCACCGAGGCTGGGGAACAAGTTAAATCGCATTCCCTGAACAACATCCGGCAGCTTTTTGCCATTGTGGGTAAAGAAAACAACGCCGGAACGCGGCCTAAAGCCAACGCCAACCACATCACCCTGCTGCCAAGCGCGGCCGTAGGAGGGACAGTCAAATGGTTGGTTTAGCCTTCTATTGCCATTGGAATCGTACGCAACAGAAAATCGATGCATCCCTGGAAGCCTAAACGGTGGATACGGCTTTGTGGCAAGGCCAATGGACAGGTGAGAACTCGGCGGCAGCTCGTACAGCTTTGCCTCAAAGTAGTAGACCTCGCGCTCCGTAGGGAGGGGTAAATTGGTCTGGATACATGCCTCGGGGCCTGTAAACTCAATTTCAGTGCGGTTCATAGCGCGTGCTGCAGCGCCGCCGGCTTCCAACTCGTTGTAGGGGAATTCCCACGCTGATACACCCTGCTCTTGGATTGTGAGGTACTGCGCAATTGTTAGTTCGCTGCGGCAAGAATTGGGCGGGTTGTTATCGGCGAATGCCTTTGCAGCATAATATGACGCCCTTTGCGACTCTGTCATGGCCGCAATGGCTGCTTGCTCGTCTTTAAAGAACTGCTCGGCATCGTCGTATGCTCCGGGCAGGCCTGTTCCCAGCTGAACGCCCCCGGAGTCAGAGCAAAGCCATAGGGCAAAGACAAATAGGAGAAGAAAGCCAGTGGTAGCCAAAAACGAGATCGCAGCAGTCAAAAGCGGCGCAAAAACATCATCAATTATGTCGACTCCCATAAATGATAACGCTGAGATGATTGCCACTAGCAGGCTTGCAAGACACGCCACATGCAGGCTGCCGCCACATGGTGCGACCGCCTCAATTGGACATTATGAAAGGAAGTGGAGAGATAAAGTTAAAGGATGATTCGTATGAAATTAGGGAAAGAAGGATTGCACAATCCTATTAGTGTCACCGCTCTGTGCAAATAAATTGAACCATAGCAATATGCCGGAAAAGCGTGTGGTTGCCACTATTTCTGGTGTCACACCTAGAATTGGACTTAGCATTAGTATCCAAATAAAATAGATTAAACGCGGGTAAAGAACCCTATACACTACAATAAATCTGTCGGTCACTCTGGTCTTTATTATCAAAATCACAATCGCTTTCCTCTCTGATTTGCGGCTCCTGCTTTTACGCCCATTTGAATGGCTTTTACGCCCATTTAGACGGCAATAATTCTAGCTGTATAATTTTGCCAAAAAAGTGTTACTTGCATCTACCCCTTTCATATAGTATTAATTTTGATTTGTTTATTCAGTTATAGACTAATGCTACTCTTTCTGCTTTTCCTGCTCTTCCTGCTCTTCCTGCTCATCCTCAGTATCAGTGTCGAGATCGCTAAGTCCCTCTGGCTCCTCTTCGTCTTCGACATCAGCATCTTCAGGCTCGGAAAGATCGTCATCCTCCGGCTCTGCAGTCTCAACAATGTGTTTCATGTGAACATTGATGCGTGCACTGATATCTGAGCCAAAGTACGAGTCGCAGAGGACATGAAGTCTAAAGTATGCGATTCCCTCTTGGTTCGGAAGGTTACTTTGCAGCTGAGTGATCCAAGAGCCAATCACGACCTTTTCGCCCGAGGCTAATTCGGCACTGGAGAGCTTCATGTTCGACATATCAGCGTTCTGCAAAAATGCAGGGACATTGACAAATCGAGGATCGCGCTCATTGACGATAAACGCAGTCCAGCTGGGCTGCCAGTCAAACGGCAACAGGGGCGCATTGGCAGCGGGGACCAGATCTGCCTTTTTGTTCTCCAACAACGGGTTGGCAGCAAGCCTGGGATCACGCACAAGTGCATCACGCTCAACCGCATCGATAGCCTCTAGATCCTCGTCGCTAATTTCTGGCGGCTGGCTGCCGTTGGGGTAAACCACAAAGCGGAACCTGAAAAAGGGCTTGGTTCCAGGAGGAACGCCAGTCAAACCTGGCACAAAGCCCTTCGCCTGAAGCAGTTTCAGTTTGGGGATACTGGCGTATGCATCCTTGGCCATCTTTTCGTCAACCAGTTTTGTAACCTCTGCAGTGGATTTGACCTCGCGGACCTGCTCAATGCTGCTGCCAGGAAGCTCTAAATACGGCCCAACTTTGCGCAGTTCAAGCGGAACTGCCTGGACTATGCATCTCTGGCACTCGACAATAGCAGCAGAAAGAGCGTAAAACTTCATTTCAAACGCAATAGCCTGGAACTGGCGCAACAAAGAGAGAGTAGTCTCGGCGACCTGCAGTTTGAACTGCTCGTCAGAGGTGCTTTGACGGTTGAGGTATGCATCCAAAGCTTCGCGGCGCTGCTCGAAAGTCGAGTTGGGCAGCACCTCAGCATAATCAGCCTCTCCACGCTCTAGCACGGCATCAAGAACGCGGTGAGCATCAGTGAAAACAGGCTGCTTTTTGACGCAAAAGTCAAAAAAGGCAGCAGCAGTTTTGGTCTGAATTCCGCCACGGGTCTTGAGCTTTTGACTCGCCCACCATTTGCTCAGCTTTAGAGAGCCGTAGACACCCAAACACAGGTACATAATCACCACGTACGTCGATGCGCCCTCCACCAAAAATGAAGGAAGCGCGATACCCATTCTGGTGGTTTGAGGACCGTCAGGATGGCCGTAAATCCGGAAGTTTTCCATTGTGATTTCATCGGTTAATGCCTGGTGCGCCTTGTTAATCTCGATAAACTTTGCCTCAATTTCTTCAGGGGTGAGGTCCTCATCCAACGAGTGAGCCTTGTCCGGGTGGTATTTCAGCGATAGTTTGCGGTATGCGGATTTAACCTCCTTCTGAGCAGCGCCCATTGCGACACCCAGAATCTCCCACGGATCGTAAGGGGCATCGGCATTTTCCTTTGGCTGCGCTGTCAAGACCACAAAGAGACACCCAAACATCACAAGCCACCCAGCAGCCAAAAACAAAGACGAGGTTCCAAACAGAGATTTGAATGCGTGCTTTTCTCTGTACTGCTTGAGCGCAAGCGCGTTGTACGGTTTTGCGGACTTGGCGTTCTGTCTGCTGCGCTCCTTAAATTCCGACTTTCTACGCATCGCAGACACGACCCGCGTGACCGTAATGGGGATTACAACGGCACTGACCAGCGTGCCCACAAAGAAGGGCCACATAGTGGACTCCTCATCGTAGGAATAGCGCGAATCGCTGCTCATTTGTTCTGGTGAGGATGCTCCGCCACAGGCTCGGTTTTGACAACCGATTTGGGAGGAGTGATACTCGCTTTGAATGTGGCCAATTACTAATCAAAAAGGGATCGAAACCGCCTCAAAATGAAAGAAAGCCACCACCACTTGGTCTCTCTTTAGGTTTTCAGCGCTATTTGACATGGCTCAAAGACGAAATAACCGTGGCCGCGGGGGTAGCGGCGGCGGCAATTTCGGCGGGAATGGTATGGACGTTGACAGGAGCAGCGCAGGCGCTAATTCCGGCGGATCTTATGGCCACAACAACCAAAACGATGATGTCAAAATCGAGATCAGGAACTGGAACAGCACAAATAAGGACGATCTGATAAGATTTATTCAGCGGAAAACAAACTACACCCCCCACAATTACCGCGTGAACGGCAACATCTTTTCGTTCTGGTGCCAGCGCCATAAAGTCTCTCAGATCCTCAAACTGAACAACCAACAGCTTGGCAGACAAAGTATCCATGTTAAAGCCCTGGACAATGCCAACAATGCAAACGGCGACTCAACCAGCGATCTTCGCACTATGTTGGACACGTTTGTCCAGTCCCGTTACGACCCTCAAACTCTTCTTCTCAACTTATCAAACATGCAAGGCGATCCACAGCTGGGAGGGCTATTGCGGGGCTCTGCGACTCCGCAAAAGGTTTACGCGGCTCTATTCCAAGTTGCAGGCACTATTCTGGGTCCAGTAGAGTCTGTCTCGCTCGAAAATAATGGCTTGGTTAACGTCGAGCCAGTTCACACTCTTCCCGATGCTTTCCCAGACTTGAAGAACCTTTCGCTTGCCGGCAACATGCTTTCGAGCATCAACAGCATCCTGCTTTGGCGTAACCGGTTCAAGCTCCTAAGGGAACTGGTGCTTTTGGGCAATCCTGTTGCAAACCAGCAGCATGCGGTCATGGAAATGTTCCCACGACTTGTGGTGCTGGACGGAACAATTGTGCGGGACGAAAAAACGTTGCCGCCGCCGCCAAGTAACAAGCTTCCCATGCCAATCCAGCCACGGTTCTTTGAGAACGAGCAGGTTGGCAAGCTGGCAAGCGAGTTCTTGCAGCATTTCTTCTTTACATGGGACTCTAACCGGCAGGCGCTGGAACCATTGTATGGAGACATGTCGCAGTTTTCATTATCGGTTGATCTGGATTCGCCGCATCTTCCGAAATCCATGGGCACATTCAAGGCGTACCTCTCCCAAAGCCGCAACATCATGAAGATGAGCCGCCAGGAAGTCGAGTCGCGGAGGCTGCATCTCGGCGCCAACTCGATTCTGCGTGCTTTTAGAGATATGCCGAGCACCAAGCACGATCTGCACGACCCCAGTGCGTTTGCATTTGATGCATGGCAACTAGCGGATGTTAGAGCTCCAGGGGATGCTGGTGTGATTGTTACTGTTCACGGCTCGTTTGAGGACTTTGCCGCACGCAAGCGCCGCAGTTTCGACAGAACCTTTTTGCTCGTTCCAGGCCAGGTGCCCGGATCGACGCTGATTGCTAGTGATATGCTAACTTTGAGAGGTGAATGCGACAATTCCGTTTTCCAATCGCCTCCTCCCGCTCAAGTTGCGCCTCAAGTTGCGCCGCAGATCGCAGCTCAGGTTCCACCGCAGATTCCGCCGCAGGTTCCCCAGATTCCACCGCAGATTCCACCGCAAATCTCGGCAATTGCCCCGCAGATCCCGGTCCAGAACTCGCCAGCCGAACTTGTCCAAAATTTAATGAGCCAAACTCGTTTAACGGCTCAGTACGCCGAGATGTGTTTGTCTCAGTCTGACTTTGACTTTGCACGTGCTTTGGAACTATTTAATGTCTCGCGCGAGCGACTTCCGCCAGATGCGTTTCAAATGTAGTTGAATCCAGCAAGTCTCGAACAGTGTAAATTTAATCTGTAGCAAAATACAAAATAAACATGAGAATGAACTCTTTACTTGGTCCATTTGCTGCGTAGCCAACTATGCTTGGGAGTGACAACTGGAAGTTGTGATCATTGTATTCCCTTGTTGCCCAAAATGTTGCCCAACATTAAGTTGTTGTCGAATATCTTGGATTTAGTATCATTGAGGACATACTACTGTTTAATTTATTTTCTTGTTTCCTAAGTTTGTTGCCAAAAATTTGTTGCCTAAAGTAGTTGCCTTAAATTCACTCATTGTCTAATATCTTGGATTTAGTACACCCAATAAGTACTATTGGTCTACTTATTATCTTGTTGCCCCGAATCTGTTGAGACTGATTGTCGGATATCTTGAACTCAGTATCATCCAGTAAGTACTACTGGTCAATTTATTCATCTCGTTATCTAAACTGTGGCTTATTGTCTAATATCCGATTTAGTATATCCAGTAAGTACTATTGGTCTACTTATTATCTTGTTGCCCCGAATTTATTGTGACTTATTGTCTAACATCTTAAATCCAGTATATCCACCAAGCACCACTGGTCAACTTCTCTTGTCGCCTAAAGTTTGTCGTGTGCATTTGTAGAAGTGATTTGCCCTTTACAAATACCAGAAACTATGCTCAACAACTTATAACAAACAGTATACTTTACATATATACTGGTTTAATTTCTTGTTGCCTATATTATTGTCTCAAACTTCAAATCTTCGTCCTATCAGTTTGTCACAGCTCGATTTGCTCGAATACAAACGGGGTAAACGCCTTGCCCTCTCCCACGTAGTACTTGGACATTGATTCGACCCAGTGTAGACGCAGAGCATGAAGCATTGCCGAAGTTCCCTCCATGAGAACCAGAACCGCAACTGTTAACGTGAACCACATGGCGAAAAGTACAACTGTCATAACAACGCCGAGAACGCCGTTGGTGCCAAATGCACCGCCAATGGTCATAGTCCACAGAACCTGAGAAAGCTGTGCATGGGCCAAAGAAAGAGCCCACAAGCGGAGGTACGAAGCGGTATGGGAAACACAGTTGAGACAGAACTCGATAGTGTGAATGACCTGCTCAATCAAAATATCTCCAAACGTGTGCTGCTCGTGCTCCTCATCATCATCAGCTTCATGGGCAGGCTGGTGTTGTTGCTTGGCCAGCTGGCGCTTCATGTAAAGAGGCTTGATCAGCAAAAGAGAGGGAACTGCCAGCAGAGCCAGAACCACAAGCGTAAGCTGGAGAGGCTTTTGGCCAGGATAAAGCTGGTCGTCGATCTTTCCCGGTGCCAAAAACATGTTGATCAGCATATTCAAAAGGCTGGGAGGATTGAGCTTTTGAGCTTGCCAGTCAACGCACCATTTGTACACAATTGCAATGGAAAGATAACCAAAGATTCCCTGGAAGAAGATGAGTCCGGGAATGAAATTACCAACAATATCGATCATGGACTTGAAATGCACGGCATTTACCAGTGAAAACATGTAGCTGTACGACATGTGCGCGTATCCCATTAGCACCGAGAGCTTCATCTTGTACGAGTTTGTGAAAAGAAGGTTGTTGTCGGTTCCGTGCCAGGCCCAATCAAGGCCAAACAGATAGGGCTTACCAGTGAAAACAGCAGTAGCTTGCTCCCCAGCTTTGTGGGCGGGGAACTCCCAGCCCGATTTGAACAAAGTCATGCTCTTGCTAAACAGATCGTTGTACAAAAGGCCCGTGTACATCGAAAAGCAGCCCATAAGAAGAAGCATGTACCGCCCACTATAAGCCATATCGAAAATATCGCCCATCTTTAGCTTTGCCAGCTTGCGCTCATTCAGAACCAAACATAAAGCCGCCAAAGTTAGGATAAACCCGTGACCTAAATCGCCAAACATGACTGCAAACAAAAAGGGGAATGTGATCACAGTTGGCAAAGCAGGGTTAACTTCCTGATAGCTTGCAACAGCGTAGACATCAACCATTGCTTGGAATGCGCCAGTCACTTTGTTGGTTTTGTGGTATGTAGGCGGAGTTCTTCCTGTGGCCAGCACAGTGCAAAGAGAAGGGGAGTCGATGTTTGCAGCACTTGAAATACGGTTCATGGTGTTTTGGATGTTGGGAATTGTCTCAGTCGGCACCCAGCCCTCGCCAACAAGGATGCGGCCCTGCTTATCGCTCTGGAACAAGTTGAGAATTTCGTAAACGGCCTTTTCACGGCTCAGACGCTGCAGCCAACCCTCGAGAACCCCTGCTACTGCTTCGAGCTCGCCCGCGAGTGCAGCATTTGTGTTTTTCAGCACGGTATTGACATCTTCCAAAGCTGCCAAGACGTTTTTGCGCTGATTGTTGCGCTCGGAAAGCTGCGCAACTGCATCATAGCAGTGTGCGTCCAACGCAGTGGCAATCTGCTTTGTGCGTTTTGTCAGTTCTTCGCCATGCGTAACAATGATAAAGGACGACTTTGCAACGGTAGTTTTGGCCTTGGCGTCAAAGATAGGCTCGTCCAACGCGCCTGAAGACAAAACCAGGTTTCCGCGCAGCGCTCGCCACAAAATGCGCTCCAAAACAGGCAAGCTGCGTGTCTCAATAATACCAGCAACCACGTCAATACTGGCAGCAGACCCCGGTGCACTGCCAGCGTCACAGTGGTCTCCAGCATTTGACTGGCCAAAGAACCTATCTGCTTGTACAAGAACATGTCTCTCTTCGATCAACGAGCCCTGGCGCGCCAAAAATTTATCCTGCGAGGACCTCAAATGTCCAATCTCTGTTTCCAGCTCTGCCAGCCTCGAAAGCACGTCTCCAGTATTGCCAACCCGCTGATGCTCTCCTTCCCACGCTCTAACGGGTTTGACGCCAGAATGCTCCATCTGCTCATTAAGGAACCTAATCCGCCGCAGTCCCTCGTCCAGCCGCCTGATTTGCGGCACAAATGCACGCTGGAAAGCATTGGTTTCGGCGTTGAGGTCACGGAAATGAACGGTGCCTGCTTCGCCCAAAGCGGTGACGATCTCGCTGGCTACCTCACTGGAAAAGTAGAGCTGCACCAGCGACATAGGCGCCGAGCGAAAAATCGCCTCCTTTTGCGGAGCTGAGGGCGCAATTGCACTCATAAAAATTATTGTAAAACAACAACTATGGCGGGCGATGCGATAAGACAGGACATTGGAGCAACGTCATGTGACCTGCAACCTGCAGCACGCCGCCGCCAACTCTGCAGCTGTGGCTCACAATGAATTAAAAAGTCAATTCAAGGTCAATTTTAAGAGTCAATTTTATAGTCAATTATATCTAATCGTTACGGTGTCTCTTGTTGGCCTGGATAACTTCCTCGTCCAAATCAGCATGGAACTCGCGAATGATCGAGTCGACATCGTCAATGTTTAATGAACGAACGTCACCAAGCTTCTTGATCTTGCTGGTAACCTCCTTGATCTGGTCATCGGTAAGATGCAGATTAAGCTGGTCAACGCGGCTCTTGATAGCATTCCAGCCAGTAAGACGGTTAGCAAAGTGGATGTAGCGGGTCTGGCCAAAGTCCTCGGGCTTCAAGATCTCATAAGTAGAAGGATTGGCAAGAATGGCCTTGGCGTGAATGCCAGCCTTGTGGGTAAAGGCGCAGAATCCAGTAACAGGGTTGTTAAAGGGAACGTTGACGTGAACAGCATCGGCAACAAGGTTCTCAAGGTCACGCAGCTTGTGGACCTTGTACTTGCTGAGAACGTAGTCGCGGTCAGCAGCAATCATGCGAGCCATAAGGCCACCAAGAGAGGTAATACCATTACGCTCACCAATACCAAGAACCGAAACATCAATCAAACGTGCGCCAGCCTCCAAAGCAGTGTATGCATTGGCAATGGCGCAGCCAGTGTCGTTGTGGAAGTGGCACTCAATGTCGCAGGAAACAACTGAGCGCAAAGTGCGGACCAGCTCGTAAACCTGGCGGGGATTTGCGCAGCCAACAGTATCGGCAATACCAACACGGTTAACGCCAACCTTGTCAACAGTACGGTAGATGTTGAGCAAATCAACAAGGTCACTGCGGAAAGAGTCCTCCGATGAAAATCTGATCTCAATGCCGTGCGACTTGACAAACTCAATGACCTCAACAGCGCTCTTGGCAATGTATGCCATGTCCTTGCCGTGTGAGTAGTCTCTGAGGAACTGCGAAGTGCCAATGACAACATCCACACCGTCAACACCGGTAGCAACTGCTAATCTTGCGTCGTCCATGTGGCAACGGATGTGTGTAAGGATCTTGGCCTTGAGGCCCAGCTTGCAAATTGCCTCACAGTCTTTGCGGCTCTGCTCGCTGGCTGCGGGGCTGGTCAGCTCAATGTAGTCGACACCAAAGTCGTCCAGCGCTTTGGCAATCTCGATCTTCTTCTCAGTGTCAAAGAAGGCATTGGCAAACTGCTCACCCTCACGGAGTGTGGACTCAATCAGCTGGAAATTGCTAACATTCGAGAGGTAATCACTGGGATTGGCAGCGTAGGGGTTTGTGTGCAGAGCGGGGACGCTGGAGCTGGCATCAGGCTGCTCAACAGTAGGCTCGTGGTTAATTGTTTCAGCAGTCATCTTTTGGGGGACTCGTAAATCGTTGATCAATGATAGCTTCCTGATTAAATTGACCCGTTACTTTATACTATGCTTTTCATGCATGCACACCTGCAGAAAATTAGTCACTGTGAAAAAAAGCAGCGCTGTGCATATCCAATCTCTCCCGTGGGGAACTCATGTATAAGCGTTTGCCAGATGACGTAGGTATGAAACCACTGCCGCAGCACCGACAGGGCATTGGCGACGGCAGCAACGCTTTGGGGGGCATTGGCGAGGCTATTCACGGTTTCTGAGACATGGATGGCTTGGGGATTTGGCTCGGAGTAACATGTGTATTGCTAATTACTATAAATTAATTACCATAAGCTGTCAAACTAGTCCCGTAAAGTCCGCCCGAGTCCTGAAGTGTTGAACCAGGGTTGCACGTGATGCTGTCAGCTTCAGCGATGCCAGGCCTAAGCGCCGGCTAAGAACTAAAGCTGCTCGAGACCCAAGTGGTCCTACTGCCTTGACTACAATTTGTGACTGAATATCTTCTGTTTTTCTGCACAAATTCAGTCACGGTGCAGATCACAGGCTCAATGGACGCTTCGGCTATAGTAAGCCGCCTAAGATCTGTGTGGGGTGACAAATGCGCGCTTGGGGAGGGGCGGCCAGATCCCGGCTGACATCGTATTGGGCTATATTGAATGATAAATCGTACATGAAAGATGCTTTGTAATTGGTGTTGGCAGAGTGGCGGCGATCGATTGGGAGATCCAATGAAAGTGTGGCGATTTAGCCACTCGCCGCCACAAAAAAACACAAAGGACAGGACGGTCGGAGGGAAAGGGTGAAGAAAAAAAAAGGGATCTTTACCCTGACCCTTACTCCCGCTACCGTACTCCCATTTCATAGACCGTTTTAACATACATATATAAAGACCATGTCTGCAGGCTGTATGTAGTAGATCTTGCGAATTTGGCCACTTTTGCTGGCAATTTTCGCCCCTTTTAAACTAAATGTCGCGCCTCGAGCGACTAGTGTCGCTTCTGGACACCGGATCGTCCGTGTATGTCCGGCAGGCGGCCGCTGAACAGCTGGCCGAAATCCAAAGGTCCCATCCTGAAGAGCTCTACAAATTATTGGGCCGTGTGGTCCCGTTTTTGAGCCATAAAAAATGGGATACGCGCACGGCAGCAGCCAAGGCTCTAACCCTTGTGGCTGAGGCCGTCCAGTGGGCACCAAACGATGAAATCAAGGCCGAGATTAAAGACGAAATCAAGGACGAAATCAAGGATGAAATTAAAGACGAAATCAAGGATGAAGTGAAACAAGAATCCGCCGATTCAGACAATATGAAGTTCCCCAGTTTAGACCTCACTACTGTGCTACTCAAGGGCACTCCGCTTCTGGGTTCTGCCGGCAAGGAATTCGATCTCAAAATGGCCAATATGGACGCAGCAGAGCGGCTCAAGAGCCAGCAGCAAACGCTCAAGCGACAGCTTGGATTTGGGGCAGACATGGACGACAGTTCTGACCTCTTGGCCGATGAGGACTTGGATCTGGAGCCGCGGCCCAGAAAAAGAGCCAAATCAGTGCAAATTAAGGCCGAGCCCCAGGCGCCAATTCCAGAGCCCCCCAAAGTTGTTGAAAACGCTAGAATGCGTGCTATGGCCAAGCGGAGACAAAAGATGGGAGGCACTAAAGAGGTCAAAGCTGCTGATGCGGTCAAGGTCGAGTTCAAAAAAGACCCCGCTGTTGAGATGGCTGAGCTGCTGGCGGTTCAGCCTAATGAATGGCCGTTTAAAAATTTGTGTGTGCATTTCAAGGCCAATATGTTCTGTCCGCAGTGGGAAGTACGGCACGGCGCGCTTATTGGACTGAGAGCCATTCTCGCATCCCACGGTGCAGGTGGCGGCACCATTCTGGGCGCAAGCGTTTCGGAAAATAGGCAAAACTCGCTGTGCTGGCTCGAGGATCTGGCCTGCAGACTTTGCTGTGTGCTTGCGCTCGACAGATTCGCTGACTATGTGGCAGACGAGGTCGTTGCACCGGTTCGCGAGTCGTGCGCACAGGTATTGGGTGCTGTATTGGTGTATTTGCCCGATAATCTTGCTGCTGAGCTCTTTGGAGCACTCGTTTCTTTGGTGAGACAGGACCAGCTTGATCAGCCTGTTTGGACTGCTCGTCACGGCGGAATGCTGGGGTTGCTGTACTTTGTGACAGTGAACCTTGGATTCTTTGACTGCAATCCCGAAGCCTTTGCCCAGCTGATCGACTGCTCGCTCAATACTTTAGAGCACTCTGATGACGATGATGTTCAAGCAATCGCAGCAGCTACTCTTAGACCTGTTTGCAATAAATTGGTCACTTTGAAACCAGAGCTAGTCCCGAGACTGCTAAATGTAGTTTGGTCGGCGTTGGAAAACTTGAAAGACGATTTGAGTTCATTTATCGGAAGAGTTATGGACTTACTGGCTGAACTTTGCTCCAACAAGGCTGTTACTGAGCTGCTGGCGAAAAATGGGTCGTTACCCAGTTTGATCCCACGGCTATACCCCTTTTTGCGACACTCAATCACTGATGTACGTAAGGCGGTTTTGCGCTCGCTTAGCATCTTCCTTGAAGTCGCTGATGGAGAGAGCGCAAAGTGGATCAATGCCCTGTTTGCACGTCTTATTTTCCAAAACATTGTATTGGAACAAAACGAGCAGGTTGCCAAAATGTCAATTGAGATTTGGCAGCAGGCTTTGAAGCACCATCCACAAACTTTTGCGGCCCTAGCCAAAGAAATCTGGACTCCGTTGTACAAGCTCTTTATTACACCAGTGGGCACAGCACGCAGAGCATACAAAATGGACCCCGCACTGCTACTCAAGCCCAATGGTGAGGAATTTGATCAAAACTTCCATGACCGCGCGAATTGCGACTCAAACAGCAATAGTAAAGTCTGCATCGACGGCCCAGTGATTGCTGGCGATGTGCTCATTGTTGATGCTGATCTGGTGATGAGAAACAGAATCAGTGCAGCGGTGGCTTTGGCAGAGATGCTCTCGCTGCTTCCGAACAGCGAGATTGCTGAAAAAGTTACCAGTTTTTGCGAGACATATGACAGCCCACTGGTTTCGCGTAAATTGTTTGTGATCATCCTTTTGGCAGAGTACGGCCGCAGCTGCAAGGAGCCGAGCCCCGAACTGCTCAGCGTGGTTATTCCTAAACTTACAACCAGTTTGGAAACGCCGCTCAACGTCGTCTACCGCGATATCAACCCCGTTTTGCGTGCAGTTAGGACCCAATGCCAGTCGCTATTTTCGCTTATGGTTTCAGAGGGAGGACTTCCCTCTTCTTCTGTTCCAGCACTTCCCCAAACGATTGAGGGTGATTCTGGTGCCGATTCTGCCTGTTTCGGGCTTGCCCAGGCTGAAGAGTTTGGTAACAAGGTGTTTGACGAGCTGAAACAGCAGCTTTCGCCCGAAGTTCAAGTGGGCATGGCGCAAACGCTGTCAGAGGGTCGTGAAAATCTCTTGGCTGCAATTTCTGAGGCTCGTGAACAGCTTGAAAAGTCCAACAGAAATGTCCGTGCTCAAGCTGCTGTTGCTTATGTCGCTTTATCACGCACGTTACCTCCGAAACAGGGCCCAATTATCAGGGCTTTGATGGACAGCATTAAGACTGAAGTCAACAGTTTGCTGCGCGATAGAGTAGCTGAGTCTCTCTGCGACTTCTACGTTAGGCTTTGCGAGGGAAATCGTGCTGCTGCTGCCGAAAAGATCGTGAAAAACTTGTGCTCATTTTTGTGCGTTGACGTGGACGAAGCTCCCGTTTTCCGTATGCATAAAGAGAGCGAGCAGGGTATCATGTCTTTGAAACGTGATGAAACAAATTTCCAGTCAATCGGCGAATCGTTAAGACGTGAGAAGGAGACTCTCAACTCACACATCAAGCGGCGCGGTGCTCTGGCAGCCTTGGCAAAGATCACACAGCACAGCGGTTTGCAAGTTTCCGATCCTACTAAGGAGCTGAACAAGTCGATGTTTGCATCGCTCACCTTGCTCACCGAGGACAAGGAATATTCTGATCTTGAGGGTCAGGCAATCATCGATAATCTGGCCGTTACCCGCGCACTGTTACCTCTGCTTGATCCCTCAATGTACGGCGAGATCGAAAAGCATTTGCCACTAGTGGAAAGGGCACTGTTTAGCAAGTACGCTGTTTTGCGTTTTGTGGCTGCTAAATGCTTCTCCACTGCTTGCAAGCACATGCCATCTAGGGCAATGCTCTACTTTGTCAAGAATATCCTGCCACAAGTCAACGGAAACTCTTTGTTGTCTAACAGACAAGGTGCCTTGGAAGCCACTTATCATATCATGATGACAATGGGCGAGCAGGCTTTGCCATACATTGTTTACTTCTTGGTCCCCACTATGGGCCGCATGAGTGACAGCGATATTGGCATGCGGACTATCGCGGCTACTACTTTTGCGGCGATCATTAAACTGGTGCCGCTGGAGCAGGGAGTGCAAGATCCACCGGATATGCCGGCGGAGCTGCTCGAGGGTCGTGATGCAGAGCGTAAGTTGATTCAGCAGATGATGGATGTGTCCAAGATCGAACCATTCAAGCTGCCTATCAGTGTCAAAGCAGAGTTAAGATCTTACCAACAGGACGGTGTTAATTGGCTCGCATTTTTGAATCGTTACCACCTCCACGGAGTGCTCTGTGACGATATGGGATTGGGCAAGACTTTACAAACCATTTGTATTGTTGCGTCTGACCACTATCTCAGAGCAGAAAAGCTCAAGACTGACGCTGAAAACAAAGAGTACCGTAAATTGCCCTCTTTGATTGTGTGCCCTACCAGTTTGACCGGTCATTGGGTTCAGGAGTTCAAAAAGTATGTGCCCAATATCAAAACTTTGGCGTACGTCGGTGCTCCAACGGTTCGAAGCTCGCTTGTCTCGGGTATCAAGCAGGCGGATGTTGTCATTACTTCCTATGATATCGCCCGCAATGATGTTTCCGCTCTTTGTGGTTTTGACTACAATTATCATGTACTCGATGAGGGCCACATCATTAAGAACGCCAACTCCAAGCTAGCACGCGCTATCAAGCAGTACTCGTCAGAGCACCGTCTTGTTCTGAGTGGAACTCCAATTCAGAACAATGTTTTGGAGCTTTGGTCACTCTTTGACTTTTTGATGCCTGGATTTTTGGGCAATGAAAAGTCGTTCAACGAGCGCTTCTCTAAGCCGATCATTGCAAGCAAATCTGGTCGTTCAAGCGCCAAAGACAAAGAAGCCGCATCACTGGCCCTGGAAGCTCTTCATAAGCAGGTACTGCCGTTCCTTTTACGTCGCCTCAAAGAGGAAGTTCTTGATGACCTCCCACCCAAAATTATTCAGGACTACTACTGTGACTTGAATGATCGCCAAATTGCGCTGTACAACGAGTTCACAAAGGCTCAGAAAGAAGTTGTGGCTGATGAACTCAAGGAGAGCTCTGCTAGTGCAAAGAAGCATGTCTTCCAAGCGTTGATGTACATGCGTCGCCTTTGTAACCATCCAGCGCTTGTTACGCATACCAAGGATGAGCTCACCAAGCTGCTCAAGGGCAAGCTCGACTTTGCGCAGTCGCCCAAGCTTTTGGCATTACAGCAGCTGCTCAAGGATTGTGGAATCGGTGATATGACTACCAACACCGAGGAGATTCCTGAAGCAGCCAGCCAGCACCGCGCACTGATCTTCTGTCAACAAAAGGACATGCTTGACCTTGTGGAGAACTCATTGCTACGTAAAAACATGCCCTCGGTGTCTTACATGCGGATGGATGGCAGTGTTGCTGGCCAGGACCGCCAGGAGATGGTTGCGAAGTTTAATGACGATCCATCTATTGATGTGCTTTTACTTTCGACACATGTCGGCGGCTTGGGATTGAACTTGACCGGTGCTGATACAGTTATCTTCGTGGAGCACGATTGGAATCCGATGAATGATTTGCAGGCAATGGACAGAGCACACCGTATTGGTCAGAAAAAGGTAGTGAATGTCTACCGTCTCATTACCCGCAACACTCTGGAAGAGCGTATCATGGGATTGCAAGAGTTCAAGATGAACATTGCGTCAACAGTTATCAACCAGCAGAACAGCGGCTTGGGCTCAATGAACACTGACCAGATTTTGGATCTGTTCTCTACCAACGACGAAATTGCACCTGCTGAAAAGGCAGAGCCTGAGTCGACTGAAGCTGACAAGCTTATGGGCAAAGAGCCAGCAGGACTGGCCGAGCTCTGGGACGAGAACGAGTATGCCGAGGAGTACAATCTGGACAATTTCATCAAAAATCTCAAGGGTGCCAAATAAGATGAATTCATCAATAAGGCATGCCTTCCTCCATAGTTATAAGTTAATTTTTGATTATTATTTGACTATAGATGGCAGCTAAGCTTCACGGGATATAAGAAGAGAATTCCGTATACAGCAGACATCTTCAAAGGAGATTTAATACCTTAGGATACAGTTTCAGTCTGTTTAAGGACGTTTGGGATAGACTCGGATCGGAGTCCATGATAGTTCAGGGCAAGGACTATGAGCCAGAAAATACAGTATCTACCGCGATTATTGACAAGTTCAGTGTTTATACCCTAATCCTGAGAGCTACCCCAGGTTTGCGTGCTTCCCAAGTTGTTACACCTGAATCTCTTCCTGCTAATCGATTTGTTTACATTGAACAAAAGCCCTTTGGAGTCCGTGAAACTCCACTCACCCCAAAGGCCGCGAGCAGTATTTGCTGTGCTTGGGCATTGTGACCTTACGAACCATGGATGCATGTGCTCGTCGGGATGCCTCTAGCTGCAAGCTCTGACCAAATTGGGATGAAACCTCATTAAAACAAGAGACCTCATATGCACACGAGCCACACCTCTAATGTGAACTAAGTGGGGTATAAATAATGCTAGACCTCCTCAGTTTCAATATTCCTACCACATCCATCTCTACTACTCATGACCTCTACTGCGAATTCCCTCAATGCCGACAGGAATACTCCTGTCTCTGACCGCTCTAACTCTGACAGCATCTCTGAAGACACGGTTAGTACATCTTCTGTCTCTGCGCGCAAATTATCTGACGTGCTTGCAAGCACTGAGGCAGTCGTGGCTAGCCTAGCTGAGCTCATCGATCAACAGGCGAGTCTGGCCGCTAATGATGAGAAGCCGACCGCCCTAGTTGAGATAATGACCGCTACAAAGGAGATAATGACCGCTACAAAGGAGACAATGACCGCTATGATTGAGAGACTGACCGCTATGAATGAGGAGCAGGCCGCTATGTATGCGAGACTGACCGCTATGAATGAGAGACAGGCCGCTATGGGTGAGAGACAGGCCGCTATGATTGAGAGGCAGGGCCGCTATGAATGAGAGACAGGCCGCTATGGGTGAGGGTCTGGCCGCTATGGATGAGATACTGACCTCCATGGATAAGAGACAGGCCGCTATGAATGCATTTCTAACCTCTATGAATGAGAAACTGGCCACTACGAATGAGATACTGACCGCTATAATTGAGAGACAGGCCGCTTTGAAACCGCCACCGGCTCCCAAAAGCGTGGTTCTTGCCTACTTCATTGCAATCCCAGTCCTATTCGCCCTTTTCATCATGGTCGTATTATCAAGCTGCGGAAAGGTTATCGATTTTAGATCGTTTGCCTCCCCGAGTTAATTGGATCATCGTTCCCCTTCCGCCCTCAAAGTCCCTGAACTCGTCCTCACGTTACCATGCTGATCACAAAATTTATCCTCAAAATCAGCGCTATCATGACAGAAGCGCTCCTGCTACAGCACTTGACTACGCAGATGCATCCCCAAGCCTTAAACGCATGAACCGCTCCTGATAGAGATCATCTGGAGAAAATGAGACGGTCACACTACCCACTCAAACAGATATTTACAATGCTCCGCCGCTAATTTGTAAATGTTTGGGCTCCCAATGACTGGTATCGACCTCTCCAGATGAATCCGCCAAACGACAACCTGGATAGCTACTTGCCTGAATCTAGCCCACTGCATACAAATCACACAACATCATCACATAAAAGCTATTTATCTATAATCTACCAATGCTCACCTAGGTGATGATCATAATATGGTTTTCTTGAGCTTCTACTCCGATGGTCCAGGCCTTATATTTCCATCAGTCTTTAAGTGTCTATCTCCCTGGGTAAGATTGTAGAAATCAGAACTATTTCATCAGCGCGCTGGTCGAAAGACTGTCAAGTGACGTTGCACAAAGTACAGGACTAGCTGTAAGCACCCAGGTTGAAAAATTTGATGGCAATGCTCAATGCGGCGGGCCTGAAGCTCCTAGTTGCCCTTCTAATTTAGCAACAATCGTATATACAGCGAGTTAAGTGCGCCTCTGCGCCATGCTAGAGTGAGCATAATGCCGCTCACCACAGGATCCCATGTTTTAGGCTGCTGTAACTACCCGGTCCTGCATCGGTTGCGTCGTCAATATAAACGTACCAATAAAGTAGCGTAGCGAATGATGCTTTAGCATCTACTAATCAACGAATTCCGAACCATTTTGCACACTAAAAAGGACTTATTCATTCTCAATTCAGAAGGGAACGTGCAGTAATTTTGAAGTCATTGTTGGTCTTGATTAACTACTTCATTCCACAAACTATTTTCATGTCTATAAAGCTTCCAAGTTTAAAGCACGGACAACTTCTTGACAATTTGAAGGAGAGGCAGCAGCCGGTCACAATCACTCATCAAGCACTTGTGACGTGCTTAACTTACTTAACAACAGCGCCAGTGGTTTAGTGGTAAAATACGTCGTTGCCATCGATGTGCCCCCGGTTCGATTCCGGGCTGGCGCAGTTTTTTTTTTAATTTCTGCCTTTTTGGGCTCTTACGATGAAAGTATCAGCACGATTTCATACAGGCTTCTACCTGTGTTTGTCCACAAGGAACTTAATTCAGGCGTCGCCACACAGCCAAAATTCTTCATCATGGCTCATAGTTTAAAAGCCACCACCGATAAAAGCATGAGGGTCAATTATTCGTACTATTTATATCGGGATTTAAGTTCGTTTATAGCAATTGGAGCCTCGAACCGATTACATTTGACTAGATGTCAACATATTAGATGCCTTTTATGGGGTAAATTCTGCCAGTATCGCCTTGACCATCATACAGATTATCACTGACCCCAAAATGCTAGAGTGCTTGGAGATCAGTTCAACGTGTTTCAAAGGCGACTGTTCAATTCAATCGTTGTGTGGACCCAATGTGCCTGATCACTCAAAATATCTGAGCTCGCCCAAAATCATCACTTTCCCTGGCGGCTTACCTGGCACCGGAAGCAACATTCTAACAAGCTTTTTATCATCGTCAACATGCGAAATATGCACGAACCCCAGAATCTCTGCTTCCGGAACCGTTTCAAGTGGCTCTGAAGATGGAGCTTGAACTACTGCGAGCACTGCATTTTGCAGCACGGCTGCACTAATCTCCACCGGTTCTAAAGCTTCTGTTCTGCTGTCCAAAGCCGCCTCTGTGCTCTCAGCGCCTGCGCCAAGTTTGGAAGTTGTAGCGGATACTCTGTAAACTGTCAGATCGGAAAACCTAGCAGTGGTTGTAAACGGCGAAAGAGGCTGGCTCGTGCCGTAAAAGTAATGCTGGATCACGTTGTGGGTTGCCCTCCGCTTGAAAGCGGGATCCTCAACCACAACGCCACCTGAACGAGGCAGAGAAAGCAACGAGATGTTGCGGTCGCTATACCGCCGTTTTAAATCAGCGTAGAGACGTTCACTGCCCACAACTGCAATCACTGTTGTTCTGAATTCGGCCATGATACGGGCCAGAGTGCTGTGTGCATCGGCATTTCCGCTAGCAGCTGCCTCTGCCAGCTCAGCTGGAGTGTCAATTACCAATCCGGAAGCGCGTTCCTGCGAATGAGCGTCAAAACGAGCACCAACTGCCAGTGCAAGCTGGGAAACGCAGTGCCTAAATAGCTTGGAGTTGGACGACTCGCCTAGCCCATCAACTACACTGCCAAGACCGTAATAAAATGCAACAGGCTGCACAATATCAGCCAAAGTCGGCCCGTTGATCGGCGAGTTGCCCCATCCGGGGTGTGTAACATCACGCAAAATTGGAGCTGGCGCAGAAGAGAGAGCTCCTGGCGGTCCAAATGCCAAAGACTGTGGGTCCAAAGATACCACGAGCGGGCTAGAGCCTTGCTTTGTGGCATATGCGGCTAAAATTTTGGCCAAAGATGTCTTGCCGCTGGCTGCAGGCCCCAAAATAAGCACAGATGGTCCCCATTCGGTGCCACTTTGATTTTTGCGCTTACTTTCGAGCGCGAGATGAAGGTTTCCGTACGTTGCCATTGGCGTGCTGTCGGACATGTACTCTGTAACGTCTTCTTGGGCCTGCCACTCGATCACAGCACCGCGCCATGAGAACACAGCTGCCTTTTGAGTGCTAAACTCGTACCAAGAGTTTTTGGCCAGTTCAGCGCCAAAAATCTCAGCTGTACCGTCTACAAGTCTAAATTTGAGCAACGAGCCATCGCCAGCCTCAAAACGCCATTCAGAAAGGCCAGGAATTTCCTGCTTTTTGATTGTTTCCATTTTGAAGAGGATGTGGAGAAGAGGATTACAAATGCATGCTGAACTATATGTACATGTCCCATTGAACTTGTCGTTAAATGGAGAGTCTGCTGGAGAACAGCGATACAGACTCTGAAAATGAATTAGCTGAGCTATTGGAGCAAGCGGAATTGGCAAAAACCCTAGTTCCAGGGCCAGGCCAAGACCTTGCAAATTCTAAGCAAAGACTGAAGCTGGAGGCCAAATTGAGAGCTGCTATTAAAGAACTTAGGAGCCAACGCGGACTGAGCTAGCTTCTTTTTGTGCTTGATTGGCTCTAGACTTTGCAATGATCCGGCGGAATGCTCTTGTACGACTTTGGACTTCGTTAAATTCGGTTAACGAGCTAGCAATCTGTAGTTGTAAATAGGCTTCGGGCTGCTCGTTTTCTGGCATTGTTTCCACGACCTTTTCGCGCTCTACAGCTGGTTGCCGTTTGTACCTCGCAACGATCTGCTCATCCGCTGTACCAAGCGATTTGCACTCGGCCAGGATCTCGTTGATATCGTATGCCTTTCCCGGTTCAATTGGCTCCAAATTGGAAGGAGTAACACAGGGATCATCAACCTCTTTGCGGAGCACATGGTCCACATCAACTGCTGAAAAGAATGCCACTGACGCAGGCAAGTCCTCAAGCCCCATTTGCTCGCTGAACATCGCGCGCGTCCATAGATTAGCGATCTGCAAGGCATGAGCACATCGAAGTGCATCTTCTTCCTTTGCCAGGTATCTAACCTCGTCGTGAACGGTGAGCATCAGCCTGGCATTGATGTGATAGACATCACACAGGTACTTCATGCTCACCACCAGCAGATGTAGGTAGTCCACGCCGCTCGACTGAATTGACCAATTGACACGCGATGTCATAAAGTTACCAAAGAACTTGTCGCCCAAATTTCCTCGGCGCAAACCATGGGTAATGTAGCACCCCAAAATCGGTGTTCTCTGACAGTCCTGCTCGGCCAGCCGCTCAAGCATATTAAACACAACCGACTCTGATCCACCGTAATAAACCTTTTGGGGCTTGAATAGCGATGTGCGACCATTTGCGCCTTTAGTATGCTGGTATAACCTTTGTGCAATTTTGGCTGCCTCCTCGCCGCTTAGCTTTGGGTTAAACTGCTGCAAAAGAGAGATCGCGAATGTGACGCCTGCGCCATAAATCCGTCCATAATTAAAAATTTTGGCCTCGTTACGCGAAATGCCCATAATTCCAGCAGTGCGCGAATGCAGATCTGTACCTTCAGATTTAGAGCCCTCCAAAGTCATCCATCCCAGTGCTGATCCACCATGGATTCCGAAAAGTGCATCGCCCATCAAACCAGCAATCCACAGCTCTTCAGAGTCAACATCCGCACCCACAATTCGGTACCCCGGAGGTGCCTTTACTTTGGATTTCAATTCGCTGCCCAACTTGCCCTTTTTGGCGTTACTGGCAGTTAACCACGTATCCTCAACTGCTCTTCTAGTGACTGTTCCCATGGGGATCATTCGCGGTAAAATGAGTCCCTGATCCTTACCCGGAATGTGCATCTCTTCACCATGTTCCTGATACACTGGCATTTGCCGGAAGATCCTTTCACGAACCGAAACCCAGTACGAAGTTTTCACTGTATCCCTGATAGCATCCATAGCCACCGGCTCGTCAGAAGTGAGAGTTCCATCCTCAAAGTACCGCAGCAGGCTCTTGACAAACGGATTTGTGGTGCGTGCTTTCGGCCCGTCTTTATGCGGAAGTTTGAAGCATGGCTGGTTGGGCATGGACTCTGCCCGGCCCAGATTGCTGAATGCGTCTGACTTCTCAACATCCTCAATTGGCACATGAAAGCACCAACCATCCTTGTCAGACCAAACCAAGGTGTACCCCATGAATTTCAACTTTAATAGAATAGGCGCTAATCTTGTTTTGGCAGTGATCTTCATATCGTGGGTTGAAGACAGAAAAAGCTGGCGATACCATTCGGGTTTCCCCGGTAGCTTTTGTCGAGCGTACGGCCGCGGCTCTTCGCCCTTTTTTTTAGGTTTTGTCATTTTAACTGGCATGATCGTCCAGTCCAGCTGGCCAAGCCAGGGGTCTTCGAGCACTTTTTCCAACGCTTCGGGATCATCAGCCAATTTGCATGCCTCTTCTGCCATATGTTCAAGTTTATCAAGAATACCCTGGCGGGATTCCTGATAGATTCTTTCGGTGTTTTCCACAAACGTGTCCCAACTCCTATCAATTGGCAACAAAAGCGAAGACATTGGCCCGATAGCAGCAAAGCTCACAGGATGGGGACAATTGATGAGGAACTCATCAAGAAGCGGCCCATAAATCTCACGCGTGGCTACAACATCGTGTGCACAGTATGTCAACAGCTCCTGTGCTTTTTCCCGTGTTTCTTCTCTGTTCAAAGTCCCGAAATAGTTGCGTTGTGTTTTGTCAATTGGATCAGAGTCCGGGTAAAGGTGACGGTGTACATCCTTTAAAGAACTAAGGGAAGTGCCCAGAACCCAGGGAGGAGTAGTATCTGGGTCGTTTATCTGCTGCTCGTAAATTTTTTCAGCATCTTGACGTTCGTCCTCAGCAAGCATCTCGTTGCGTGCTTTGAGGTTCTTTTTGAAAAAGGACCATTGAGGCCTTTGTCGTGAACACATTCCGCGGGTAGCGATATGTAGCGACATTGTATCGAGCCAAAACCGATTGTTGGCGTGCAGATCATACTCCTCCTTGACGCGTTTTCTATCGTAGCTCACCGAATGGCCTATAACAACCTGCTTTTCGTGGCCAAGCGGGATCAGCTGACGAAAGTCCTCAGATTCACCCATCAGCCAGGGCGACAGCCAGGAATACCATGAATTCTCAGACACAGCGGTTGCCATGACCGCAAACTCGCTGATTTTGTACAGAACCTCAACATCAAACACTAGTGTACTGCAGTCTGGGAAGTCTACACTCTCGCCACTAGGATTTTCAGCGGTATACTTTGTCCACCCAGATTTCAAGGCCCAAGTCTCTGGAATCTGCGGCCCGCCACCATCTTTCACAAAACTGTTGGCAACTTTAGCATACTGTTTAGCCCAGTCCAGGTAGGGACTTGACATCTCCTTGGCAATCTTTTGAAAATGCTTGTCGAGAGATGTATCTAGCAATTTGGGGATCTCAAAGTCCTGTGGCAATGGTTTTGGCTTCATAGTGGGTTTCCCCAGTAGCCCGCTAGCCTGTAGATGTTTTTGAGCTATATAAACACGATCCATGTTTAGAGATCGCTTTCTGTTGCCAAAGACAGCTGTGCGATAGGGCTCTTCGAGGTGGTAGATCCCGACAGGGTTGACCTTATCGAATTGGCCCTTCCACACGGCTTCTGAAGCACTAGCATTTGGAATAACACTCTGTAGCTTTAGCGCGCGTGAAATCCGCATGAAACCTGCGAGAAAGGGGGTACGATTCGGGCCCTGAAGGTGGTAAATAAGTTTCCCCCTTCTGCAGTAAAGTTCCCCCTTTGGGGACACTAAGTCATCCGTCTTGCATGCAGGGTGAAATTGAGACCACGCCAATAAAAGACCATTTGAGCGATGATCCGGCTTCTAAAATTGGCGTAGCGATTCTTTCAGGCCGCGGACACATTTTTAATGCCAAAGATGCCCAGATCCTGCGCCAGACTTACCACATTTGCGGCGTTTTGACTGGCGTTCTGAGTGCGTTTCCTCAGCAAAACGTGTTTATGGGCCTTCCGCTAGAACTGTTGAGAGAAGAGCTAGCTTATTTGCTGCATTTAGATGCTGTTTATATTGATGAGTCTGCTTCTGACGGCTCAGAACCTGACTTGCCAAGCCAGCCCCAATACGCTATGTTCCGGTACCTCATTACCAAGGGCCGCTTTGTGCTTCCGGGGCTGAGATTTGGCTGTCATTTCATGGCATATCCGGGCGATCCATTGCGGTACCATGCTGCGTCAAATGCGGTTGGCTTAAGGTATAAGGAGCCGCTCGAGATGCTGCATCTCGTTGGCCAGGGGCGGCTTGCAACGACAGTCCGCAAACAGTATGTGGTTGGTGCGCACACAGACGATGATCCAGAAAAGGAGTATAGGGCATTTGCCATCGAATGGGCCGGATTTGGTTAGTGAATATAAGACCAGGAGTAGCGGTCCAGCTGTCCCAGGGGCGAGTTTAAGATCTCGCCAACTACTTTTGGCGGATTTTGCGACAATTTGGACGCACGCTCAAACCGTCTGAGCCTGGTAATTCCAGCACAGGGGCCGTACTTCATTGCCATATCAAAGCTTGAGAGCAACCTATCGATTTTATTAAGGTTCTCGCCATGAATGGGGCTGTGCTTCTGAGAGAGGACCAGCTGGGTATATGCTTGCTGGAAGGCCTCTGATTCAGTTATCTTGGCCACTGTTTGGGCCTCTTCTTGCTCGCTAAGCTGTGGTTTGCTTGCTGGACTAGGATCGCTAACAGAATGGACTGCTGGCTTGACATGGACCTCACCTGCGGTGGGTTTCCGTACTTCGACACGCCTGTTCAACAGCGACTGTGTTCGTCTAGGCGGCATACCTCAATTGTTTGTTAATTTCCGTCAAATTAATGGTTGTTTTGATCTGGGGTGTGGCGTTTTCTTTGGGAGCATGCATGAGGCGACGTGGCGCACACATTAGAGACCACATAACCACGGCCCAAATTCAACGGGAACTTGACGTTTTACATATGGTTCTGTACACGTACCTTGTTCGTACGCCTGACGGGTTGCCGCTGGCGGCGTCTGTAGACGAGAACGACGGAGTGAATCTGCAAGAGCAGAAAAGGCAATTAAAGGTAATTGCCGCGCGTATTTCTGCCAGCAGCGAGCCGTTGGCCAGCATTGAGAGTGGCCAGTACAGTATCCACTATTTGCTGGCGGATGGTGTGGTCTACATGGCTATCTCAGAGCAACACTACCCCCGCAAGCTCGCGTTTTCGTATCTTGAGGAGCTCAGCAAGGAGTTTTCCAAATCATATGGCGCCACTGTCCACCGTCCCGGTTTGCGGTCCTTTGCCTATGCCGAGTTTGACAACTTTATGCAGCGCACCAAACGGCTTTACCAGGACGCGCGCGCCTCGCAAAACATCGACAAACTCAACTCCGAGCTGCAAGACGTCACAAAAGTTATGACCAAGAACATTGAGGACCTGCTGTACCGTGGCGATAGTCTTGACAAGATGCAGGATCTTTCCAGCAACTTACGGTCAGAGTCGAAGAAGTACCGCAAGGCTGCTCGCCGTGTCAATTTCGAGGCCATGCTGAAACAGTATGCCCCTGCTGCTGGTTTCGGACTGATTGTTCTGTTCTTTATCTGGTGGCGTTTCCTCTAGAATTGCACTTTTCTATATATTTAATATTGGGCTTTGGCCTGCAATTATGGATTGACAAAGGATCTTTTGGAGATAATCTTTGTAGAATTTATGCCAAGTGGTGCTCATGTAGGCCTGCACTGAGGTAGTGTCCAGCCGGGGTCGCTTATCTAATTTGTCACTCGTACCAACTCACCATGCTACCTCAAAAACAGGCAGTCAGGTCGTTTTCGACGTCTTTTGCAGCCCTTGAGCGTGGTTTGCTGAGCCGGCTGGGGTCATGGGTCCGCAGAGAAAAGCCAGAGATTAGAGATCCCACTACGGCACCACAGGAATCCTTTGATGAGACCGGTGAACTTGGCAGAGTGAGGAAGCTGAGAGTTTTGGGAGAGCCCCAAGATTTGGCCCTTCAAGAGTACCAGTCGATGGAGAACTACCAGCCATTCAAGGCCTGGCCCACTTCGTACCACCGTGCATCGCTTACTGCTGCCCAGATTGAGCAGGCGGTGAGCTCACATTTCACAGCTGAGAGCAGCACAGATTTGCAGCAGAGATTTGTTGCGCTCAAGGCAATCACACAGGAGCTCCAAGTAGCGTTCCCAGATCACAAGTTGCCGCTGTTGGACTCGCCAGAAGCAGTGAAACAACACCTTTTGTCTATTTCATTTGCATTCCACGAGAAGCAGCCGGATGCGTTACGACTTGAAGAGCTGGACTTTGGCGCAAACGTTGAAACAGTGGATGTGCCGAAGCTGCGTAGAACAGAAAAGAGCCGGTTCAGAAAGCTCCAGAAGCAGGCCGAAGATGCTGAACGCGCATTGGCCGAAGAGACTCTGGCAAAAATCTAATTATGTACAGTACAAATTAAACATGCCTTTTATATGCGTAGAATGCAAAGGCCGAAAGCGACAGTACTGAAAGTGACAAAACAGAAAGCGCAAGGCTAAATTGAGACTCTGCGGGATCGGATTTGGCCAGTTTGGAGGATTTGGGCAATTCAGAAAATTGAGTGTTGGGCGAATTGGGCTCTGATTGAGCGAGTGTCTGAGGCGGCTCGTTGGCTGCGTTGCTAGTAGCTTCTTTTCCAGAAACCGAAGTGGAAACTGAGCTGGAAACTGAGCTGAAAACTGGCTCTGATTTCAGTTCAGGAACTTGTGGCTGTGCCTGGGGCGCTTGGGGCGCTGAGACTGTGGCTGGTGCTGGTGCTGGTGCTGGAACTGTGGCTGAAACTGGTGCAGGTGCTGTGGCTGGGGGAGGGGGAGGTGGTACTTGAGGCGGCGGCGGTGGTGGCGCTGTTTGTGGCGCGGCGAGTTCAGGCTCTGGAGTGGTCTCTTCAAGCGTGTGCCAGAACTTGGTCCACGGCTCTTGTCCCTGTTCTGCCAGTGCTGAAAGAGCACGTAGGTGTGCCAGAGCAACGTATGTCAGTGTAAGAGCATCGACAACGCCTGCAATATCGCCATTTTCGTCCAAAACCGGCAAATTCAGGTAGTTCCCACTGTGCATCTTTCGTAAAGCATCATGAACGTTGATATTACTAGCTGCAGATTCTGGTCTGGGGGTCATGATTCGCAAAACCGAGACCAGACTAGGGTCCAAATTGACGGCTAAAGCACGGTTTACAATGTCTTTACTGGTCACAATGCCTGAAATCTGGTTTGAAGCTGAGTCTGCCACCAAAACTGCAGTGCTGTTGTTTTCCCGCATCATCTTGGCTGCCTGGGCTGCACTGGCGTTCAAATCAATAGTCAAGGGCCTTGTGCTGTCACCAGCAGCTGAGACCACATCCGCCAGCGACGGAATGTTTTGTTCCTTGTCAGTATTCAGCGTTACTGCTTCAACCATCAAGCGCGACAAGTCCAAAACGCCCAAAACAGCACCTGCATCGTCTCCAGCATCGTCTGCAGCCACCACGGGCAAATGTCTAATGCTTTGCGAGGCCATCAGATCCAACGCTTCAAGCGCAGACACATCAGCCGTAGCTACAACCGGCTCGCTAGCCATGATTTCTGAGATTTTGGTATCACGAGTATTTCGGCCCTCGCCAACAATTGAAAGTGCCACATCACGCGCAGTGAAGATCCCGCTCACGCTGCCGTCCTCATCAAGCACTAAAACACAGTCTGCGCGTTTGGCTTCCATGTATTTGCACGCTTCATAGACCGATGTGCTGGCCTCAAGCGCCAAGGGTTCACGGGGCCTAAGCGCGAGAATTGAGCCCACAGTGCCTACATCCGTTGTTGTATCGGGCGTTTCGGGCTGCTCTGCAGCTTGAGGTTCAGGAACGGGGGGCGCTGATGCCGGAACTTGTTCCGTTTTGTCTTTGGATTTCTTGTCCTTTTTGGCTTTGGGGCGGCGCCGAATTGCGTCTCTAAGACGCTTTCTAAGGGTATCGTCGCGCCAGCTCATCTTAGCTTTGGGCTTGGCCGGCGTGTCTGCCGAACCAGAGCGTTCAGTCATGGTAAAATGGCAGGTGTAATGGTAGTTTCTAAATGTTTGGGCTCTTGTTTGACTACTATGCATCGTCAATGTCGTGTTCAGGGCTGTAAATGGGCAAGGGGATGGGCAAGGGGGGAAATGTGCTGCCGGTATATTGGTGCATTCACTTGCCACGATTCGGTTTTGACAAGCGCCACATTTTTATCCTCCAAGAGAGGCGTGCAGACCAGACAGCCTCTTGGTATCTCTTTATCGTAAAGTGTTCATTATAAAGTATTAAATATTGCGTCTTTCCAGCACAGAATTGAGTTCTGCCAAAAATCCGTCGCATCCTGTTGCCGATGCGACTCGCACATGGCTTTCCTTGGCACGCTCAGCCCGCTCAGCCCGCTCCTGCCTCGAAACCCGCGGTTTCCAACTCTCCTCTGTCATCGTCTCAAAAAGAGGGGTATCCCCGGCTGCTGTGGTGTCTGAGCACATCGAGTCCCGCCAGCAATTTCTCGATATACTTGGCGATGAAACAAGCGTAGACTGCGAGTACGGCCGCTGCTGCTTGTTCAAATAGTCCTGTTGTTCCTTTTGAGACTCTTGAAAATCTTCTGGTGTTTTAGGAGTTTCGAGTCCCATTTCACTGATTGGCAAAGTGCGAACCAATTTTGGGGTATCAAGCCTATGCCACGCACTATTGAGCCTCGACAGCTCGCGGTCAATAGCCTCTGCCTGCTCGCTGTACTCTTCAGGGTCCAAAACAGCTGTATTTAGCAGCTCTATCCGGCCAGCCAGTGTTTGTGCCATCATATTCAGCTGTAAAAGCTCGTTGCTGGTACTTAAACTCTGGCTGGGCACCGGGGGCACATTGAAGTGGTGCTTTTCCTCGTCGATGGACAGCGAAAGCTGGTGGAGCAAACCGGAAATATTCTCGCAGTGGTCTGCCACCACTGTCCAGCATTCTAATTCTGGCAGAATTGCGGCATTGTTGGCATTTACCGCTAGCAAACAACACAAAAACAGTCGGCGGATGAAATGCAACCTTTTAAACCCGAATTTAAGACGTGCCAAAGTGGGCAAAGCAGATGTGAGCAGATCAGACTGGCACTGGAAGCAGGCCTCGCCATTTGGCAAAAGGGTAAACCCAAGAGTTTCCATGTCTTGTTTGAGCTCATATACCGCCATGTACTGCTGCATTTCGTCCCAGTTTGTTAATGAACACAGATCGCGAATTGCATCCAAGCATGCTTCAATTGCAAGGTGCAAACTGGCAGCCAGCACGCCCCGCAAAGAAGTTAGCATAATACCCTGATTGGAAAGCTGTCCAGACTGTCGTATTGCCTTGAGAGCCCTAACAACATCGCCGTCAAAGACACTAGCGGCATTAACAAGAGCGTTTACCTGAGCCAGCGATTTCGCATGAAGCTGTCGCAGTAGCCGTCGCCGCGAGTGCGCATAGAGATATAAACACACCAAGAGTGCCAGCACCATTGTGAGTTTATCAATTGAAGAGTTTTGGGAGCCTGCAAATGCCAAACTGAGCTTGGAGATATCGAGGCCAGCGACTTTGAGTTTCCAGGCCAGCAGCACCGCTACCGCCAAAACAGCGCCGCCCTTGCTCACTTTATCGAGCTTTAAGCGGCCTAGTCGCAGTGCGTGGGCCTCGCGCAGCTTCAAAGCATGGATTCCCTGCTCCAGGGCCGGAACAAGAGCTGCCGGACTGGAAGCACGTCGGGGGGCTGGCGCAAACAGCAAACTGCGCCGGCGGGTATCGGATGTGGCGCTGTAGGTAGAGTAAAGTGGCCTGGCAGCCAATAATGGTGATGAAACAAGGATATAGCGAAACTGTTCCACAAATTTGTTTGTTTCTGGAGGCTCCAGCCAGGCCCTCAAGGCACCACGTAAAAGACCTTTGAATCGGGCGATTTGAGTAGCCCGGCTTGTGCTATCGAGTACAAGAGGCCGTAGCCCGGCATCGTCAACAGTTTCAGACTCTGAACTGCTCTCGGAATTGTCCTCAATTCCCCAATCGCCTACACCCACGTCGTTCAGGTACGAGGCCAGCGGGGTGTCCGCAAAGACCGTTTCTCCGGGGTCAGAGACCATTTCGGTGCAAACGTCGCCTGGCAAATGCTGTTGATGGCGCCAGGGCGGTAGAAAAGGGGATTAAAGTTGTGGTTTTGGAAGGTTGGTCTGTGTTAGTGTTGGTCGTTGAAAGTGGAGCTGCTTATAAATCACATGCACTCGGGGATGTATATGTGATGCGATTTTAGTGGGTGCGGGGAGTTAAATTCAAGTGATTTAGTATATCTGTAAACTACTTGGTTCTGGTAGTCAAATTAGAGATAGATCTAGTGGTGGTTTAGTACAAACGGGAACTTGGTCGCACATATTTGATGCAGTATCTGCAGGCCCTGCATTGCACATGCATATTCGAAACAATGGAGGTGACAGTTGAATAGGGTAGATGTGCAGTTATGCATGTTTTACCGCCGTTCGCACGCTAACTTGTCTGCCAAAATATATAGTTGAGTAATGCTGTACTGTTTCAAATGGTGGCTGCTTTGAATGCTTGGAGTGTGGATCTCTGGTAAAAGTTTCACTCTATACAATGCCGAAATTGGTCTACCTTTGTTTGGACTGGTATAAAAGCCGCAGAAGCTGCTGGTAAAGTGCTGGCAACAGCGGCTATATGGCGGATACAGCCAATGCAAGTTTGAACTGAAAATACCAGATCATTCATTTTACAAATCAATAAATATATCAAATAATGTACAGTACAGACAGAGCACAAGCACAATAAAGTATACTTTCCAATGTTCATACAGGAACAATCCCCGGCGGCAATAAAAATTATCCGTAGAAGCTTCGGCAATATGTCTGGCCTGTATCCCAAACCAGAGCTACTTGATTCGATTAATTGTATATCCAAGAGTATATATTCAGGAGTATATTTCATTTGTTTTAGAGCGGTCGTGGCGAACGACACAAAACGTGGAGGCGTGGCGACGTGGCGACGTGGCGACGTGGCGGCCCAATCTGTCTTACTCATCACTAATTCCCGACAATCTACTGGCCTGGTTTTTGGCAAGCCTGTTTGTTTAAATTCTACAATGCCAACTGTGTACCCCACGCTTAGCAACTCGCGCCAGATCGAGCCATTCGAGGAGCGCAGCGTGCTCTACGATACAGCACGTTTCGCAGCCTTTGGCGTTATGTTTGGCTCCTGTATCCTGATGACTCGCCAGATGCTTTCTCCTGCACGCACAGTCAAGGCCTCATTCGCTGGTCGTTTCCGCAAAGTTGCTATCTACGGCGGCGCTGGCGGCCTCTACGGTGTTGGAGAATCTCTTACCTCTAATATTCGCGAAAAGAACGATGCTATCAACGTCGCTGTCGGCGCTACGCTCGCTGGCGCTCTCGTGGGCGGTCTTTCCCGCGGAAGCACTGTGAGCCGCTCGCTCGGTCTTGCAGCGGCTATGGGCACTACTGCTGCTATCGTCGACTGGGGCACGAGACGAAACAAGGAGGACAGCATCAAGGGCGCAGACACTGAAGTTCAGGTCCTTGATGAGTCTCACCCCCGCCAGGGTTTGTGGGACCTTGTATACCGCCGTCCTCTTTCGCAAACCGTTGAGGAAATGGGCGATTTGGCCAAGCAGTTTGTCCGCGACTAGATAGCCCTTTACAGATCCCCCCCCCCTTTTGTAACCTCCCAATTCAACGACATCACGTAACATGACTTCGCGGTACCGTGTTGAATATGCACTCAAAACACACCGTCGAGATGAGCTGATTGAGTGGATGAAAGGCCTTACGGCTGTTCCGTTTGTGCTCAATGCAGGCGCCGGAAGCGAATTCCGCTTTGGAGACGAAGAACGCAGCGTTTCAGAGTGTCGCCGCAAATACGGCGAGATCTTTGCCGATGTCGAAAAGCTAATTGCGGCAGAGCACGACGCCCAGCAGCAAAACCAGAGCGGTAGGCTGCGTAGACTGGTGCCCACAATTGGCCATTTCTTTACCAAACTGCCATTGGAGCGCGCGTTTTATGCATTGGATGCAAAACGTGCCATCAGCCGTCGCAGGCTGGTGGCGCCCTCTTTCAATGACCACAGGCTCATTTTAAACTGCGCGCAGGCAATGGCACTCTCGCACCAGCCGCACAGGGTCAAATTGGTGACCTTTGATGGCGATTTGACATTATATGAGGATGGCCAAGCTTTGGCGGCAAACGACGCCGTTATCAGCCGGATGGTGGCGTTGTTGCAGCAGGATATTGCCGTTGGTATTGTTACTGCTGCTGGGTACTCTGATCCTTTGGGTGCAATGTACTATGAACGGCTTCGCGGGCTCATTGATGCCGTCAAACAAAGCGATCTGCAAACCTACCAAAAAGAACGGCTGCTGGTGATGGGAGGAGAGTGCAACTACCTGTTTCGATACTGCAGCATCGAGGACAAGCTCGTCTTTGTTGATGAAAGCGAGTGGCTGCTTCCTGAACAAGTTAGCTGGACTACAGATCTCAAGCAGGAGTTTTTAAATCAGGCACAGCAAGTTTTGGAACGTGAGATGCGCGACTTGGGGCTGGATATGGCCAAAGTTGTGAGAAAGGAATGCGCTGTTGGGCTTGTGCCCTTTACAAAGCGCCGAATCCCCCGTGAAGCGCTGGAGGAAGTTGTGCTCATGTGCCAGCACATCTTGACGGCCAAATTTGATGGGAAATTACATTTCACGGCCTTTAACGGAGGCGCAGATGTCTGGTGCGATATTGGCGACAAGAGGTACGGCGTGCTTTGTCTACAAAAGTTTTTGGGCGGCATTTCGCCCGATCAGACTTTACATATTGGAGACCAGTTTGCCCCACTTGGTGCCAACGACTACAAGGCAAGATTAGCAGGCTGCACCGTTTGGATCTGCAACCCGCGCGAGACTGTGGACTTTTTGGATGATCTGCTGCTGTTCCTCAAGCCTTAGAAGCCGAGATCTTCCATGGCTGCTGCTTCTAAATTGTCTAGCTCTGCTTCGTCTGGAGCGCCATATTCAGGGGATTCAGCAAGGGATTGAATGTCTTCGAGACCTAATATCGATTCTGGCTCTGTTTCCTGTGCCTCTTTTGGTGTTTCCTTTGGTGTTTCCCTTGGTGTTTCCAACGTCTCATTCAAGTTATACCTTTCATTATCGATCTGCTGTATCCGCCAGTGTTTCACCTCTGAAAAGCTTCCTGCACGCCAGCAAAGCGCCGTCAGATCATCAAAATTTGCTTTTGGGAATAGCTTGTGCCCCCAAAGCTGGTACGCGCCCAACAACTTTGCAAGGTCGCGTCTTTCGTGTTTTCTTCCTTTAAACCTAGTCTTTTCCACGTACTTTTTCAAAATTGGTAGTCCTTTAGGTCCTAAAAGCCTTTCAGAGTCCATTTTGGCGCGTGGAGCCTGCCGAGCCCGCGCCTGGACCTGCTCATCTAGCCCTAAATCGTTCAAACCTGCAAACGGGTCTGGGCTCGACATCCGCGTGAGCTCTCCAGAAACTGTATTAGTAAGACGACACCATATCATTATCACCACCCACCCATTTATTGACCTACATAATCCGGCTGCATGTGATTAGCGTGGCAAGGGTGTATGCATGATGTACTTTAAGCATTTGAGCACTTGAGCGGGATTTATCTTCCTCATCCATCTGGTCGCCTGCTTGAAAGAATTGGCTTTAAAGTTAGCCGCGCTACCACAACCTTTTATCTGAAACTAATGTTTGGCTTTCTTATCAATTCCCTCACCGATATCGTGGCAGTGGCGTTCCCAGTTGTCGCGTCATACAAGGCGTTGTCCGCAAACGACATCACATTGATGAGGCCCTGGTTGATGTACTGGGTCGTTGTGGGCACTGGTCACGCAATTGAGTCGCGCGTGGGCTTCATAACGCGGTACATGCCGTTTTACGGGCTTGCTCGTCTGGCAGTGGCGGTGTGGCTTGTGAATCCTGCTTCACGTGGTGCAGTGCAGCTCTACACCCAGCGTTTGGGGCCCTGGCTCAGGCACCACGAGGCCCAGATCGATGCTCTCATTGCTAGATGCTACGCCAGCATTACAACACTTGTACGCAACCTGCTCTCGCCCATTTTCGGTAAGAAACCTTCTTCTCCCGATTCAAGCGCACAGGCCGCTCGTTTGGCTCCATCAACTTTTACCGATGCATTGCTCTCACAGTTTGGACTTTACGGTTCGCCCAGCAGTTCAACTTCGGGAGCCACATCCAGCTCTGCCGCAGGCTCAGCAGCGACGACTGGCCAGGCAACAGCCGGCTGGAGCAGCATGCTTGCAGGCTGGGCAGCGCCAAAGAACAGTGAGGAAATCACTCGCCGACGCACCGAGCTCATGGCTATGGTCACAAACTTGGATAAACTACGAAACGAAGTCGACCAAGACGGCTATGATGTTGTTGGTGGTTCAAACACCGAATCACCAATCCCCGCTAGAGGCCGCTGGTTCTGGTAAACCGCAGTGCTCATCTATCTACCTTATTTAAGCTTCCACAATGATTTCCTCCTTTTTTCGTTGTAGGACATTTCGCAGTACTTTGACTTGAACTTTCTGATAAATGTTGGATCCCAGAGCTCTGAAGCAATACCCAGATCTTTGCAGCAGCGCATCAGCGCATTGGACTTGCAGCCCTCGATGGCAGTGTGGACGCCGGAATCTGCAAAGAACTCGCGCTCTCCACGTGCAACAGAGACTGCGCGGCCCAAACAAACAAGCACGTACTCTCTTGAAACTTGCTTGCCGGTAACAAGAGGCTTTCCTCTTGGCGCCAGCCCCCAGCCGCCGGGGCCAAATGCACGATTAAGGATGCGGCGGTACCTGATTTCCGGAAGATATAGCAGTCCCTCTGGTGTAATCTCAATCTCTGACATCTCCAGCGGCGCCAAAAGAATCGTGGCTGCTGTTTGGTCAAACGGCTTTGAACCCAGTCCTTTTAAGTTGATTATAGAGTCTGCGTCGTCGTCCAGTTCGTTGAACGCGTCAAGCAGATCTTCATGTGCAAACTTGCTTTCTTCCTCGATATCATAATTTAACAACAGATCTTTGCCCGGAAAAGCTGGAGCAGCAGCTGGAGCAGCAGCAGCAGTTGGAGCTGGAGCTGAAGCTGAAGGAGCAGCAGAGGCAGCTGAAGCAGCAACTCGAGGTGTTTGAGACCTTGCAGGAATCTTTTTGCGCGAAATAATTATCGTGCGGCATTGGGACGCACAGTTGCCGTAAACAGAGGGCCTGGTTCTCGCCAGCAACCTTGTTGCAAAGCTCATTGAAGTCATCTGAATCAAACCCCGAGGCTCACAGCTGCTGGTGGCGCTCCTTGGCAATTTACCTGCATCCCAGACGCGTTGATTAGTAATCGCGTCAGAATATTACTGGAAACGACACACTGGTCAAATCCTCGCTTCCCAAATGCCTCCTAAAAAGAGCGCTAAACAACAGGCCGAGCCCGCGAAACCGGCAGCGGAAAAGGCCAAAGTGCCTGCTGCCGCTCAATTCGATGCTGATATGCCTGTGACTCCTGGATTCGAGGTGAAACCTCCCGTTTCTGTCAACTGCGGAAAGCCATACCGCTACGTCATGACAGTGGTAACTATCCTGTCATTCTGGCTTCGGTTCCGTAAATTGGGCACTCCCGGTTCGGTGATCTTTGACGAGGTGCATTTCGGTAAATTTGCTTCGTACTACCTTCGCGGAACTTACTTTTTCGATTTGCACCCGCCGTTTGCCAAGATGCTAATTGCATTTGTTGGATGGCTCGTAGGCTACAATGGCGAGTTTCTTTTTGACTCAATTGGACTTTCGTACGAAGCAGCGGGCGTTCCATACTTGGCATACCGTAGTGCCTCGGCGCTGCAGGGCTCGCTCGTGATTCCAGTAGCATTTGAAACGATGCGTCACTGTGGCTTTTCGTGGCCTGCCTGTTTGCTTGGTTCGATGATCTGCTGCTTTGATATGATGGAAGTGATGGATTCAAGGCTCATTTTGCTTGATGCTACGCTACTGCTTTCGGTAGCATTGTCGATCTACTGCTACGTCAGATTCTCCAAGTACAGAACCCAGCCGTTTACCCGTAAATGGTGGCAGTTCTTGCTTCTTACTGGCGTCTGTCTCTCGCTTGTGTCTAGCACAAAGTACGTGGGTATTCTCACAACTGTAATGGTTGGTATTCCTGTTATTACTGACCTGTGGACGAAGCTCGATATTCGTTCTGGATTCACAGTAAAAAGATGGGCTCGCCATTTCGCTGCTCGTGCGTACGCTCTGATCTTTGTTCCACTTTGTCTCTATCTGATGTGGTTCAAAGTCCACTTTTGGGCCCTACCCAATTCAGGACCAGGTGACATTTTCATGTCTCCAGAATTCCAAAAGACATTGGGCGAAAACCCAGCTGCTAAAGAGGCCATGGATATCTACTATCACGACGTTTTGACTTTGAAAAACACAATTCACCCGGCATACTTGCACTCTCATCCAGAGGTCTACCCATTGAGGTACGCCGATGGCCGTGTCTCATCCAATGGCCAACAGGTTACCGGGTACGGCCATGTTGATGCTCAAAATGACTGGGAAATCTTGCCAGTTATCGAGTCTGAGGGCCCAAGACCTGTTTTCAACAACGAACCCGTTAGATTGAGACATGTGGCCACCAACACCTATTTGTTGGCTCACGACGTTGCCAGTCCCAGCTACCGCACCAACGAGGAATTTACTACTGTGAGCCAGGAGGTTGCGCTTGGCGAAAAGGCTGAATTCACTCAATTTATCATTCAGTTTACCAGCTTCCAAGGAGATCAGGCCCGCACCAAACTCACGAGATTCAGATTGAAACACAAGCCAACACCCGTTGTTATGTGGATGAGCGAGCGGAAGTTGCCCGAGTGGGGATTCGGCCAGCTTGAGATCAACGGAAACAAGGTTTTGGAGGCCTCTGCAAGTGAGTGGTTCTTTGATGACATTACAAGTGTTGCAAACAAGGAAAGCCGTCGCCACGCTCCTGAAAAGGACCGCAAAGAGAGTGGCCTTGGTTTCTTCTCCAAATGGGCTGAGCTACAGTCCAAGATGTTTGAGCACAACAACAAGCTTACCAGTACCCATCCTTACCAATCTAGTCCCCAGTCTTGGCCCTTCCTTAGCCAGGGCATTTCATTCTGGAACAGCGATGAGACTAGGGCCCAGTTGTACTACGTCGGCAACTACGCCGGTTACTTTATGGAGCTCGTTGCCTTTGTTGTCTTTATGGCTGTGTTGGTGATCGACCAGCTTTTCAACCTCCGTGGCAAGCAGATCATGTCAAGCTATGCTCGCGGCAAATTCTACAGGACTTTGGGCTGGCTCTTTGCTGGATGGGCAGTCCACTACTTCCCATTCTTCCTTATGGGCCGCCAGCTGTTCTTGCACCATTACATGCCCGCGCACTACATTGGCGCCTTGCTGACTGCCGGCGTTGCTGATTTGGTTTGCGGAGAGTTGGATAGTGTAAATACCGGCACTCCAAAGCACAAATCTATCCGTGTGGTGGCTGTTATGGGCAGCGCAGCGCTTGTTTATGTGTTTGCCTTTTTCTGGCCACTGGTTTACGGCAACCCACTTACAGTTGATGAGGTTCTTGCTAGACAATGGTTCAAGACTGTCCTTCAGTACAACAAGTGATTAGATACATAGATACATGTAGATCAAATCTATGATAAGACACAGGTGTAGGTGCATAAAGTGCTTATCGACCTGGTTAATCACGTGCACCTCTCCATCATGCCGTTTCGCAAGCTTGAAAGAGCGCTGGATGAGACTTTTAGCGGCAGCGAATGCCCCGAAAGTATAATCGAAGAGTTCTGGAATGCTCACCACCCTATAGAAAACGCAGACTCTGCGCGATTGCACGAAGATCTGAAGCGTGTGAGCCACAATCGTGCTGAACTTAGTACCGGCTTTTTGGCGGCTCTGGTTAGGCTTGCACCGCTTTTAACTGCACCGCAAAGCCTTGAATTTTGGTTTTCCAAACTTGCAATGCTCGCACTTGATTCTGCTGGCCGCAAAAACACTAATGCCAAGCTGGCAAAGCAGTTCTTATGCCGTGTAGCCATGGCGGAGCCAGACGGAGCTATGGACGATGCCAATGCACATTTGCTGGCCAAACTTTACTTGGGCAAGATCGTTAGAATCCTTGTGGACTTCAAAGACCCCTTTTGGACCCAATCTGCAAGCGACAGCGAGGAAAGAATCAGATTTATCAAGTATACATGCCGAAATCTACTAGTGGAAATTGGGGCCCGCAATATGGCAGACGTTTTAACTTGCCTTAATGCGGTTATTGCTGACCCGCAAAGCCGTTGTGAGGTGCTCCAAGTGCTATCGCAACTGGCAGAGGACCCCAACAGTAACAAGATGTCGCTTTTGGGAAGGTCGCCCCTGTTGCCCAATTTACTGCATATCTTGGAGTACGACAACGATGGGCCAGCGCTGGCAATGGCGGCCACAACTCTGGGAATCTCCCTTCCGCATCTTGGTACAGATCTCATTCCGCTTTTGCCGCAGCTGTTTGGGTGCTACGGCCGTTTATGCAGCTGGCAGCCTCCAGCGTTTATGCAGCACGTTGAACAGCTAATGCAATCATCTCTGGAACCATCACCACTTTTGGAGCCGGCACAAACTACAAACCGCGAGTGGAAAACTCTGGATCAGAATGTAAATCTCGAGTTCACACCCTCGGTAGACCCATTGTTTATGGTACTCTATGGTCTTTTCCCCAATAACCTAATGGCATTTGCCCGTTCGCCGGCCGAGTACCTCAGGAATAAGCAGCATAAACTGTGCTTTGACGACTTTTGGGACCGCCAGGCTATTTCTAGTCGAACCGAAGATGCGTTTAGCCGGTTTTTGCTCAACCCCCTGATGCTAACTTCGTCGGTGGAGCTTGAAATCGAGCCGAAATCACAGCAGTGGCTCCAGTTTAGCTCAAGCGCTGATATTGCTGCTCACTGCCTTTCGTTACGGTCTGTGCTTCCTCCAGTTGTCAATGCAGTTGGTGTGCTCCAAGAGTTAACCAAGGCAAATGAGCAAGACACTGAGGAACAGCTGTCGGACCTGCTAGCAGAGCACCAGAAGCTGTTTGTAAATGCATCCAACTCTATGGCCCCATCAAGGCTGGCAAACAGTCAGGGACAGGCTTTGGGGAGTCCAATGGTCTCCAGCAGACAACAGTCTCAAATCGGCAGCAAAAGTCCTTCTCGTAAACGCAGTCCTCCTCCTCCTTCTCCTTCTCCTTTATCTCCTGCAGCAGCAGTCCCCGAAGACGAAGAAGGCCAAGCAGAACCTGAAGCCCAGCAGCCGGTTTTGTACTATCAGCGCGAACTTCTTCTTAACCGAAACGAGCTTGCATTTTCGAATTTTGCCAGGCACGCAACCGAAAGACGTTTGAGAGCTGCCCGACAGCAGCTGCGCGAGTACGACATCGCAATTACAAAACTGGATTTCTACAAGGGACGGGCATCAGCGTTGCAAAGTCAGGTTCGCGACTTGGAAGCCGATATGCAGCGGCAGCAGCAGCAAACAAAGACCACACTGAGGCAAAGAGCGACGTATGAAACGAATCTTCTCGATAGGATCAAAGAGTTGAAAGCACAAGCAATTACAGCCAGCGATTTGCAACAGCAGCTAAGAACCGATTCGCAAAGGTTGACTGACCAGCTAAACCGTGAAAGGCAAGCCTCGATTACACGGGAATCAGAGCTCTCTAACCTCGAAATCGAACTCCAAGAAGCGCGCATTGCCCTGAAGCAGGCTTTGGAACCAAACCAGCTCAAATCTGAGCTGCACGAGGAGGACGAAGAAGAGGAAGAAGAGAAAGAGGATCTGCACAAATTGGAAGACGAAGTAAAGGCTTTGATGATGAAGGGCGAGATGTCAGATGTTGTTGCAGAGCTCGACAAAGCCAAAGCTGAGATCCAAGCACTCCGACAACATATCTCAACTCTATACAGGGAAAACAAGCCCAGTATCAAGCCCAATCTGTACGGGCCTACACTGGAAACTGCAGAAAAAGAGCACACCAAACGGTTTTCGCAACTGTCCGAAGAGAACGAAAAGCTCAGAACAGAGCTCGATAGCTGCATGGAAGAGCTGCGCGTACGCAAACTGCACGACGAAAGACGGACAAACGAACTTCGCACTGCTCTGCTTAGCACGCGAGCGCTGGAGAACGACGAACTGCGCAACGATCTGCGTGTACGGGGCCGGGGCGGTGCTCAAAAGGCAGGAACTCGCACGCCATGGCGTACAACTGCTTAAAGCCCGAGGTACTTCTTGATTTTTTCCTGTGCTTCAAGCTTTGCGTCCCGTTTACCAGTGGTTTCCAGCTGGTTTTTGAGCTTGCGCTGCAGTTTCAATGGCACAAATGGCGCGGGAGCCTCTGGGTACGGCCCCAAAACACCATTAAACACCTCAGAAGGTTTGTTGACGTTGCTTCCAACTCTTTCGGTTCCCTCCAATGAGTACTTACGCTGGGCCTCCATCATTGGCAAGTTGATAGCAGAGCGGAAATCATCATCCGGTTCGGGCCAAACAAAGGGCTGCTCCATTGTGATAATCATCTTTTTCTTCTGTGCAGCTCTGTAGCGGGGTCCATGCGACCGCAGCCATGGCGATGCCAGAACCTGTACTGAGACGGAAAGTGCACGTAAACCATAGATATTCCAGAGGTAGTCACGCATATCGAGACGATTAAAGTGCCTGGGCACAATAAACTGGGCCTGCCACGGCGTCATTTTAGCACTAGGCTGCATCAAAGTGATTGGGGTCCATGGGAACCACTGCTCCTTGCCTCCCAATCCAAAATGAGGCCTGCCGGCTGCGACATCGCTTTCAAAGCGCTCAAATAGCTCGCCAGTGTAGGGAGCATATTTATCGGGATCAGCGCGCGGTTTTTTCTGCTGCTTCTGCTGCTGTTGCTGTACATTGGGCAAATTAACTGTCCCCTCAGCGCTTTCTGACTCGGAGGCGAAAAGCGAGCGCTGAACGATAGCAGAGGCCTCAAAAGCTTCGAGATGCCGTGATTTTGGAACTTCACGAAGTGTCACCGGCTTGGGGGGCTGGGCTTTGCCCAGAACCTTGCGAAGATTGAGCCTCAAACGCGGCATGCTGGTTGAGAGTTGAAGGAACGACGGGAAGACATTTGGCCTGATTAGTAATATAATTTCGGGGAAGCCACAACCTCAACCCCATCCACATAAAATCCTTGAAATCAGAGACTCATTTCGGTACATATAGCACTATATTACAGCTAGTAAACACATTGATTAGCGCTCGCGGAGAACATCCTCCTTGGCCTTGCGAACACTGTGACGGATCTCCTTGATATCAGCCTGTGAGGCATTGTAATCGGCGTTCACCTGGTTGAAAGGATTCTCGGGCGCCTTTTGGAATTCCTTGTACAGAATCTCCTTCATCTGGTTCAGACGCAAACCGGGGTGCTCCTCGCGCAAGCGGTCCAGGTTGCGGTCCTCGTAGTCCTTGAGGGCGGCCTTGAAACGACGCTCTGGGTGGCGGTCAACCTTGCTGGAGTTCTTGCCTGTAGTGAGCTCCAATGCAGCAATTGCGTCGTCAATACCATGAGCACTAAGTCCGGGCTCTGAAGAAGCCAGCGCACTGTCAATTCCTCCTCTACCGCTGCTCTTCTTAGCAAGGATCTTGTCGCGGCCCTTGTTCTTGCTAGCCTTGGGCTTCGACTCCAAACTGGCCTCCTCCGCAGCAAGCTCAGCATCGCGCTCAGCCTTCTTGCGAGCTGCCTCTTCACGCTTTGCTTCCTGGTCAGCCTGCTTCTTGTTGCCCTTCTTAGCGCCTGACTCCCAATCAGCGGCTTCGGCGGCCTCAGCAGCCTCTTCAGCCTGTCTCTGCTTGCCTGCGGCTGCCTCTGCCTTTCTTGCTTGGCCTTGAGCCTTCTTGGAGTTCTCTCCAGCCTTTGGTTTTGCCATTATTTGTGGTTAATACGATGAGATGCAAGGTGGACCGTCTGCTGGCGGAACAAACCGTTGACATAAATCACGTGAGAGTTCTTCCGGAACCCTGAATGATTTGCAGGTACCCTCTTTGCCCTGTCTGCAATGAAATGCGGGGTCATTTTGAGTAAAGTGCCAAAATGATCACAACAAATCCCGCAGCTTAAATGAATGGTTTCTGGGCTATTTAAGACTTGATTCTGAGCTAATCTTATTTGTGCTTTGGCTGATCTGGCTTCATGGAAATAGCATGTTGATCAAGAATTGAGGCACTGCAATTTTGCAGGTTTTGGGTCAATGCAAGAATTAAAGTTGGCGAACTTTAATAGTTGTTTGTGTGTAACTTTTGAAACAAACTTATACTTTAACGCACCACACAAGCATTATGCCGTCGCAAGCGGCCCAGCCTGACTATTTGGGAGGCTTTAAACTCTCTGAATTCCTATGGGAATTGGGGAAAATGGTGATCTCAATCTTGATTGGATTCTACGGATTTCGCGCCATTGCATGGCTTCTAGGTCCCAGATATCTTTTAGTGGGCCCCTTTATCGATCTCTATCCAAAACTAGCTCCCCCTGTCATCTTAATGAGGAATCTGACAGCAGGTGCAACTGCACTAATTGAATCGCGTGCGACTGTACTTGTATTGCCTTCTAGTTATAACAAGATCTACAAGGGCTAGAATTGACGTATTTACTATGGTATAGCTAGACTAATCAAGTGTATCTTCGTCCAAGCTTAAGCGCGTGCTGTTTGAGTGCCCTTTTTGGGTGCCTGATTTTGAGTGTCCTTTAAGGGTAAGGTCACAATTGTTCCTTTGGGTGATCGTTGCCTGCATGCATTTGTGGTCTGGGGCTTGTCACTACAACAAAATGGTGATCCAGCCAATTCTGGTGCTTGCCAGCGCCATCCTGTATGCTTCAAACTGTGATGCTGCGCCGCAATGGCCACTGAATCGAGGATCTGAGTCGCCAACCCGTGATTTCGAGCCGTTGATGGACACCCTTGATGGTATCAATGGCAAGTCATCTTTGCCCCTTCAAAACACAGATCTATACCGTCCAGCGCCCTGGGGGGAAATCAATTTTCTACACACAACCGACACACATGGCTGGCTGGCTGGACACATGCTGGAAAAACAGTTTCAGGGCGATTGGGGCGACTTTGTATCATTTGTTACGCACGTGCGTGAAAACGCTGCTGAGCGTGGCAAAGACGTTGTTGTAGTCGATACTGGAGATCGACACGATGGCAATGGCCTTTCCGACGCTAGCGACGTACCTGGAGAGTATACCTCTCCACTGTTTGGCTACGTTGGGTACGATCTGATAACGATTGGTAACCATGAGCTATACCGCGGTCAAGTTGCCATTTCAGAGTTCATGAACTCGCGCAAACGCTTTGGCGATAAGTTTGTGGTCTCAAACGTTGAGGTACGTGAGTCGAGCAGCCTTGAAACGTGGGATCCAATGGGGAACAAGTACCGTATCTGGCAACTCCCCAACACTGGCAAACGGGTACTTGGTTTGGGCTTTTTGTTCAACTTTGGTGGCTCCGACAGCAACAACGCGCGGGTAATACCTATTGAGCAAGAAATAACCAAGCCTTGGTTCCAGTCGCTTTTGCAAAACGAAATATCTGCAGGCCAGATCGACGTAATTCTGCTGGCTTGTCATGCACCGGTAAGAGATGTGCCTGAAATTGCAGTATTGTTCAATGCCATCCGCGCGGCAAACAGCACAATCCCAATTGCAATGCTTGGCGGTCACTCGCATATCCGCGATTTCAAAGTCTACGACAAAACTGCCGTGGCGCTTGAAAGCGGCCGCTTTTGCGAGACGATCGGCTGGCTGGGCCTGAATTTGACAAACAAAGTGGAGTTTGACCGGCAGTACCTTGATTTCAGCCGCTCGTCGTTTTCAGCGCATTGTGAATTTGACCAATTCGACACTCCATTTGGCCTGGAGATCAAGGATAAGCTCAAACTTGCTCGTGAAAAGCTCAACTTGGACGAGATCAAAGCATGCGCGCCTCAATCATGGTACACAGACCGTGCAGATGTCAATTCCAAACGATCAATATTCAGACTTCTTCGAGACCATGTTCTGCCGCTTCTTCCGCTATCAGATCCAGAGGAAAGCCGGATGATACTGATAAATACGGGGCTAGTGCGTTTCGATCTTATGCGCGGTCCATATACTCGCGACAGTGCGTTTATTGTATCGCCCTTTAAGAACGAGTGGCAGAGTATTCACAATCTCACATCAAAGCAGGTCTCTGAAGTAACTGATCTTCTCAACAGCGGCGCCAATGTGCTTAAATTTGTCCCCCCCAACCGTGAATTTGTTTCCAATTTCAAGGGCCTAACTAGAGGGTATGTCACTCACGACGATTTTGGCAACTCGGGCGATGATCTTGAGCATATTCCGTGGAAATTCTACCATCTGCCCAATGTTGTCGTTACTGCCCCGCCCAAACAGTCATTAACCCAACTGAAGCTAGTCTTCCCATCGTTTGTGGGCCCCTTTATCCTTGATGCCCTAAGTTATCTGGGCCACAACCACTATGAAATCTTACCGTACGGAGGCCCCCAGCTTGGAGACCTTTTGCCCGCTTATCTTTCCCGCTTCAAAGAGTGTTTGCCAAGTTAACGAGGCGTCTGGTGTGACGAATAGTGATTATCTTATGAACTAACTTAGTTGCGAGCACGGCGAACATCGCGCTCCTCAGCGATGCTGAGCTTGATACCGCGGCCGCGGGGCAAAGAAATAAGAGGGGTGGTGCCCTGTCCAATAACGAAGATGTTAGTAAGACGGGTGACGAAAGTGTCGTCTCTAGCGTCCTTGACGTGGACAATATCGAAGCCACCCTCGTGGCGTTCGCGGTGGGTAATGACACCCACACGACCCAAGTTACGACCACCGGTGATCATAACGAGGTTGCCGTTCTCGAACTTGACGAAAGAAGTGACCTTGCCAGTAGCAATATCGATCTTGACAGTGTCGTTGACCTTGATGTTGGGGTCGGGGTAACGGATGGTGCGGCCGTCGTGTGTAACCAAGAAAGGAATGCCCTTCTTACCGAGCTGGACACGGCGAACCTTGCCGAGCTTGTAGGCGGCCTCCTCATCGGTGATGCGGTGGATGGCAAAGCGGCCCTTGGTGTCGTAGACAAGACGGAAGTTCTCGCCGGTTTTGGGGATGGAGATAACGTCCATAAAGCCAGCAGGGAAGGTGGCGTCAGTGCGGACCTTGCCGTCAACCTGGACGAGACGCTGCATGAGAATCGAGGTAACCTCACGGCCGTTCAAGGCGTACTTCAAACGGTTACGCAAGAAAACAATGAGAGGAAGCGACTCACGCAGCTTGTGAGGTCCAGCACTGGGACGGGGAGCATAGGTGCCCGAAAGCTTCTCCAGCATCCAGTGCTTGGGCGCAGCAACGCGCTTCAAATGCTTCTTCGGTCCGCGAGCCATGTTTCAATACGGTGTCTACGCTGCCAGGATCTGGTGGAGTCGTCCTAGCTACAAGTGATGAGAGTGTGTGTAGCCCTAAGCCCTACGTGTGGGACGGAAAAAGAACAAATGGATGAGGGCAAGGGTAGAGCCGTCGAGACCAAAAGGAAGTTCTAGGATTTCGCTGTCTGCTGGGGGGAGAGTTTGAGCTGAGTAATGTGTGCTCAAATCAGATCAGCAGCGGTTGAACTATTAATGTTAAAATAGTCAGGAATAAACACAGCACGAAGATAAAAATCCAGAATGTAACAATGTATCTCAGTAGCGATATACTCTGATACTCGACTGCTTCCACAACCTTTTTATCCGAATCAAAGCAAAAACATAAATTCAGGGTGAGGTCAGGAAATTAACTACACATCTTAAATACCAAACACAGTACATTTCGTTATCTTTCCCAAGCACTTTCCGGCCTCAGAATCGATAGGAAGAAAAATTGAAATAAAGCTGTACCGAATTGGGATAAGAAAAATGCTATTTGATATGGGAATCTACAGATATGATCGGGGCCGTCGAGGCTGATTTCAAACGTCTATTTCGACGTTCCCAAGGCTTGGCGATACCCTAACTCGGAACAACAAGACTAAAGCTACCGAAGAGATCCTTGCAAAACCACCCCCGGCAGCTTCTAATTACTGGGGTAAACTCGCTCTTTATTTTACCAGTCCCTACCCAGTGTTGCGGCGCTGGTAGCCGCAGAAGGTTTTGAATACAGAACATATTTTCACGTGCATGCAGAATATGCACAGGGAGTATAGATCATCTGCATGGATCATCGTGCAAGATAGTGGAGACGAGAGGTGTAAGCCATGACCGCGTCGTGCGGGGAAATAAATTTGTAAACTTAGCTAGCAACCCCGCGAGCTGTGAACACAGGCCTGCATCCTTTTGTAGACTTGGGGGCCGCCCGCCGTTGCTAGATGTATGATTTGCTGCATGCAGGGAGCGAAGGCCTGGAAGATATGGAACGTGCGTTCTGCATTTAGGGTAGGAGTCAAGATCATCTATGCAATTTTGTTTTTCTAGACCGCCAGATCAGAACTATGCCCAGCCAATTACCGACTCGGTGCCCTAAACACGAAACTTTTAATTGAAGACAATACTTAATCCCGCGAATGTCGGCGTCTAGGCCCTGCTAGGCCCTCTTCTAGTTGGGCCCAATCGGCGTGAATATAGTTACACCTCGCTCTCGCCATCCGGGTGAAAGTACATCAAAAACACCAGATGCAAAGGTGTTATGCGTATTGATATGCACTAGCAATCGCGCCACCCCTCATCCGCGGAGCTCCTGCCCAGAAACGCACCACGTTAATCCTTCAAGTATCAACACGCCAAAGTGTTTATTTTTATCAGGGTGCCATTTACGGGCGTCCAAACCAGGCACAATAATTTAGAGATTAGCCATCGAGTGATCGGATTTAACGGGTCCCAAGCAATGCACTAACTACAGGTATCTCGACTAAATTTATCAAACGATTCTGGAAACGGCAAGTCATCACATTTTTAGGGCAAATCGGCGGCTCAAACAATCAGGCCCTTGTAAAGGGAGGGTTCCAGCAAGTTTGTGACCCAGTTGAAGTAAATCCGCGTTGCGCTGAGACTTGGAACCGGGGGTTCAACGGCCGGCACGCAACACGCCAGCGATTTAAATAAAATTACGGGCACCAAGCAATCTGGGCATCACATGCTGACCTGACCAGCGGGTGCGTCTTACAAAGTCCCGCCGTGCATGTACGTTTAACGGTTTATTCCCAGAGGTCATGCCAGAAAGGGTTTGACAGGCAGACGCAACAAAACAACCCGAAGCTATGTTCGCGAGCTATCTAAATACAAATCAAAGTGCCACTAAAACGAAAGGCCTGGTTTGGCGCGTGCCATCCCTATACTGGGTGTTTTTGATAGCATTCAAGACCACGATCTGGGTTTAAAGGCCAGATTGGAAATGACCTGATCAGGGTTTGGCGGAATTTAACGGGCTGCCCCATGTAACATGTAGCAATATGCACATGATCCATGCACTATACGATGCATGCGCTTACTGGTCCAATGCGCAGCAACCAGAACGCTCGAAATTAAAACACGGCAAAGATAAGTTTGCACCCCGAATTGACCACCGAGAAAAAAAATCACCGACTGACTCGCCCGCAATTTGTACCACGCAAGGACTTGGCTCGATTCGTAGTTTACTCTAGAACAGTTTTTAATAAATTTCACCAGAAGATTCAATGCACCTGTTTTCCCGAATGGTCTAATAAAAAACCGCTCAAAAGGCGTGACTTCAAGGGCATGTGCTTTTTTTAAATTTTTTTTTCCCCCCTTCTTCAACTGGTGGGTTTCGAGATATGCGCCACTTTGCGGGGCGATTCCCGCGAAACCGCGAAAAAGCTAGCAACGTAACAAAGCGCTGTAGCGTTTATTTTACAAGCATCGAGCACTGGTTTGAATACTCAACGTCTATTTACTTGTACTGATATCAACAGCGATGAGTTAGCCTACTGCCCTGCCACTTCAGGGTGGGGGGACCGTTAAGCAAGACGATGCATTGAGCGCAGCATGCACGCCAAACAGCGGTGCCGTTGAAGCCTACCCACCAGGGTTGCGTTTTATTGCATGATGCATGCATAAGGCAGAGTTTGCAGGAAAAACTATAGGAAATTGGTGCTTTGGTGATATCCCTGGCCCACAGCATCCAATCCCCTCCCGTAGGGCTGAGGTTTGCGCCTGTCAAATACACGAGACAGGTTTTCCTGATCCTTGACATCCTGTCACCAACATTCGATCCACACATCAAAGTTTACCTCAACCCAACAATTGAACAGCACATTTAATACTAGTACTACTCAGTTGCCAGCATTGTTGCAATCAAGAATACAAGAAGCATACACACCAGAGCAGCCCCAGACCAGAACTGAGGAGCTGAACCAGCAACTACAGACCGTTCAACTGTCGCCGAACGACAACTTCCTGTCTTCGTTTCCACCATATACGAAATACAAGGGCACCGTCCACCACTCTGGACCCCCTCAGCCCATGCGTTCTTCTTGGCGGCCCAACTCTGATCTCTCCTTTCAGAGCCGCTCAGAACAGCAGCAGCAGCAGCCCTCGCCACAGCAGGCGGAACTTGCTGCCGACAGTCTCGGGCCAGGCGCAGGCGCCAGCAAGAGACCAAGTCGCAGAGCCCACAACACAGCGAAGATGCAGCTTCCGCCGATCCACCGGATGGTCACGGATGTTGTTACTCCAAAGGAGGCACTGGAGTCGCTTAGAGATTCGAGCGTAGTTGCTGTATCCAACGCTAAACAGAATTTGCAGGGCATTAGTAGCACTGGTCCGGCGCCGTCCGAGGCAGAACTTGCCAAGGCCCGGAGAAGAAGAAAGCGCAAGCGGCGGAGAAATCGCCAGTTTGATGCAAGCAGCACCGGTAATGGCCAGGGCAACGACAGTAGTGGCCAGGGGCCCTCGGGAAACAACAGTTCCAGCAGCAGTATAAGCTCGTACAGCTCTGGAAATGGCAGCTCCACCCAGGTTAGTGCACGGCAAAGGGCCGATCAGGACGAGAGTGGCATGGTACGCCCAACTCTTCGAACAAGGACCAAAAACCGCCGCAAGAGACTAAATGCGTTCAACGACCAGCAACAGGGCCGGTCCCGGGAGGAAAGAGGGATTCTTAATACCAGCTTCAGCCCCGAGGGCCATAGCGGAAGTTCTACCCCGCCAGACTCTGACGAGAAGCTGCAGCCGGCTGAGAATAGTGGGTCTAGCGCCGAAAGCATCTCTTCGTTTGACGATACCAGCAACCCCTCGGAATCAACGCGCGGCACTAGCGTTTCAGGGAGCCAATCTGGGGGTAGAAACAACGGGTATGGCAGCTCACCCAACTCCAGCGATGATAATCAGCCTGCTCCACTGGGCACATTGGAGCCGTCATGTGCAGAAGCTAGACTTCCGCAGATGCCACAGCTGTATATCGCTGGTTTTACAGTTGATAATGTTACCGGCACTGCCCCGCACGATGGCAACGGCCAGCTGTCCCAGAACTTGGTACCGTCATTTAGGTCGTCCGACTATGGCTTCCAGAACTCGGAAATTGCATTCCCAACCTATAGCGGCTGGTTAAAGCAACAACAGCAGCAGGCACAGGCAGATGCTCAGGCGCAGGCGCAGATGCAGCAGCAGCAGCAGCGGATTCAGCAGCAACAGCAACAGATTCAGCAAAATGCTCAGCAAAACGCTCAGCATAATGCCCAGATCCAGCAGCAGCAGCAGAACGCTCAAATGCAGCAGCAGGGGACCCAAATGCAGCATGCTCAGATGCCGCTAAAGCAGGATTATTTCAGGGAGGATCACCCGGAAATTCCTGTCAAAAGACGGATCAACCTACCAAAGGACGTTACAAACACTTTGAGATCCTGGCTAAGTCGGCATGTGGACAATCCATACCCCACCGAAGAGGACAAGCAGCGGCTGATGCGTGAGACTGGTCTTACAATGGTCCAGTTAAGCAATTGGTTTATCAATGCGAGACGGAGAGTTTTGCCTCCCAGCCATCGCCGGTCAAAGGCCAGACAGCATCGTTCGTAGCATCATCATATTTAGCATTTGCTTGTATTGTATGTAATCTACTCCTTCTTGCCCCTACCGGCGTCCGCCACCGCCACGACCAGCATCGAACTCTTCACGCATCTCGTCGCGGACCTGGCCGCCAGACATTCCGCGCCCGTACTGCCGGCCCTCAACAAATCCTGGATCGCGGTCAATGCTGATAATGCGGTCATCTAGCTTGGTCTGGTTCAGGTAGCGTACAGCGCGGAGACTCTCCTCGTGGCTGGCATACTCCACAAAGCAGAACCCACACGGCGTCTTTCTAAACCTGTCTAGCCCCATAATGACCCGCACTACAGTTCCTGCTCTGGAGAACAGCTCGTAGACCTGCTCTTCAGTGGTGTAGAAGGACAAGTTGCCCACATAGACCGTAGAGCTGACTTCGGTGGCTTTGAGGTCTGCTTCGCCTTGACGCGACCGGCGCGACTGGCGGAGAAGGTAGCCACTTAGCTCGTCAGTTCTTTCTGTCGAGTGTGGGCCGAATCTATCGTCTATTAATGATGCCATTTATGAGGTAAATGGTATGGGGATCATGTCGCCGTTCAAATGTGTATTAGTAATGAGTATCACGACCATGACCCCAAACCTCTTTTGGATCAGCCATTTGGCTACGCGGACTGTCGGTGAATTGGCCAGTCGACCTTCAAATCGAGTCCAGATATTCACATTTCATCCTTAGTCTTGTCTTTGTAGAATTTGAGTGAAATTTTAACTAGTTCTAGATAAATCCTAACTAATTGTTAATTAATGTTGAAGTTGTCCATGAGCCGAGCATTACACAGTAGACGAAAGCTCCTTTGATGTAGTAGAATGCAGAAGACATGGCTACTCGGAGATGAACACCAGCAAAAGTGTAGTTTTGGCAACATCATGCAGGTACTCGCTTTTCCCGACAAAGCTTTGATTACACCGGCAAGCTGAAACAAAGATGTGATTCCGTCACTCAATGAGAATTTAAAACTTGATGGCTCGGCTTGGACACTTAAAGTCTATCATTATACCACATCTAGTCGGTCCAGAACAAGGTCAAGGACACCCAGAAGATAGGTGGACCACTTCCAAGCACACTGTTTGCAAATAAAATGCAGTCTGGTTGGCAACGTCCTGAACAGAGACCGGCCAGCCAATGAATCCAAGTGCTTTTAGTCTAATTTCAGTTGTCCAAACTGCTATCTAAGGTTTTACAGAACTTTACATTGAGAAAAGACTGCCAGCCTAGAATAACCGGGAACAGCACAAAGCACAAAATACGCTGGCTTGGCATTAGTACATACCTACATAGAGAGTTGGCATCTGACTGACAACCGACGCCAGTTCCTGCGACATGGTTCTAACAAAATTGTGCTTTAGGTAAAGTAATTTTGACATATGCCTGTTAATGCATGCATATGCAAGCTGATAAGACGTGTATATGTACGCGTAAAAGGCGTGTGTTTGTGAGTGAAACGCTAATTAATTAATATTACTGAAAGCCGGTTTGTGTGACGAGTTTACAAATTAACCCTCGTGCACGTCAGGTCCTCATTTACGAAAGTAATTCCTGATCATCTTGCTAGGGCGATGTTCATTAAGCCAACTAAGCGTACTCTTTGAGCCAGACTTCTCCTTCTGCACCTCCTGCACCGGCTCTTGTGAGCCCTGGTGTCTCAGTTCCTCGTCAGATTCTCCTTCAGAGACCACCTTATCCTTGAGCGGGATGAAGCTATTGCCCAAACACAAAGAAGGGTGGAAAACCACCATAATCAGACATGCCAAAAAGATCATGAGGGTATCGCAGACCAGGAAGTCGCGTTCCGTCCGGCCGATTGAGGTATTAGCTAGCTCGGCAATGCGGAAGACGAACCGAACAAAGATCAACAAAGTAGAAGCCGATACTGCTGGGATTAAGAATCTGAACTCAGGATTTTGCCTCACATGGGTGTATTCGGGGTTGTGGTTTGCAGGGCTGTCATTCAGAGCTCTATAAAAGAAGGATCCGGCCAAACCAAAGAAACATAGCGTAGTAAAGACCTGGAATACCACACCAGCAAGGGTGATGTCGTGTCCTGTATTTCTCAGATCAATGTCAGTAGCAGCAGCAGAAGCAGCGACCGATGCACCTGCAACCTGGAGCAGACGGGCCACCACGTCACAAGTTATAAAAACAAAAAGATACTGCCGAGGACCAAGAATGGAATACTGTTTCCCGTAAACAACCACAAGTCTGCCGAGAAGAATATAGATATATGCCATCAAAAAGGGAGGACCCAAAATTAGCGTGATAAGCTGAAGCTGATAGGCGCTCAGATTCTGAGGGTTACTATGATTGATCACACGACCGATGTAACCCATCATTTCAAGCGCGATACCTCCTGTCCATCCGAAGATGTTGGGTCTAACTTTGTACTTAAAGTCCAAAGCGAGCTGTGCAATGAGCAGCAGGATAAAGAAGACTAGGGCAACAACATTGGGTGCAAGCGAGGGAACATAGCCATACGTCGCTAGTGCGAACTGTTCATCGGCGCTAGACAACATTTGAGATACAATTTAGCCTAGCAATCAGCTCCTTATATATTTCAGTGCATATGAATGCGCCACATGCATGTGAATGTCAGTGCCCTGCACTCTCATGCATCGTGTCGTGGGAAGCGGGGCTTGGCACAGCCAGGCGAGGTGTCACGTAATTAATGTAGATATTTTTTGGGTATATCTTGTTTCTTTTTCAAAATCGCCCCAAACCGGAGTTTTTGGTACTGTGCCAGGCTTGTGCCAGGCCTTTACCAGACTTGAACTCAAAGGTACCCACGTGTCCTATCAGACGGATGTGCTGCGCCAGTGACGTAATTGCAAGGCTGTGCAAAACTAGATTTTATCAACGCATATACAGCATAGACAGCGAAACCGGCAGTAATTCTGGCCGGTTGACAGCAAATTAGCGCTACTGGGACTCATTTTTTTTTGGGTATCTACCAATCTAAATTCACCACTGTTGGTTTTTACATTGTTGTTATCACAGCCACCATTATAATTAATCATCCCTACTGTTATCAAATAGTCACCCATCACTTACTCGATTCGGCAATTCAGATGTAGGTGGGCTGGCCTTTAAAGAACTAAAATCATGCGCCTCGGCACCAATGCTGCACACCCACCCTCGTCGAAGAAAGGAAGTTTCTTCGTGCGGCGCCCATCAAATTAGAAGAAAGTTTCATTTAAACACTGTTGGTGATTTTGTCAAAGATTGTGTACGATAAGATACGATCTAGAATTTTCACGTGACTGATCTTGTTGAAATGAGATCTGAAAACACTAAATGAAATAAGCCCACCAAAATTAAATGTACACGTAGCATCGTCCAAATTTCTAAAACAGTATAGTTCAAAATCCTACTTATATGCCGGCGTTGACGCCCAAAACAGGCCGTCTGAACCAGGCCGCAAGGGAGAGCAATCATCTCCTTCTATCATCCAAGATTTTTGACGTGAACCCCCACAACGCAAGCGACAGCCCTGTCGTTGAGTAAGCAGCGATGACAAGCAGTTGGATACCCACGTTCAAAATCCCCCCTATACACATTCGACTAAATCTCATATTTATGGGCTCGAACGTCTCCAAAAATGTGGACGGACGATCGAGCGCAGTTGGAACACTCGTTGGTGATTCTGAGGACGACGATGCCGGTGGCGGTATACGAGGTATACACCCCCGAAACCACCACAAAAAGCCAAGCCCGTCACACACGGGTGGAGACCGCAAAAAGCCCTCTTCGCAGCATACGGCCGTGCAGAATGAGCCTCACAGACGCAAGGCAGTCAATACGGAAAAACACTGTTCGCCAGCACGCCGTGTCATGATGCCCACTCAGCTTCGGAGAGATCCTCTTGATGATGCTCTTGTTGACAGTTTGGCCAACACGACCGCAAGCAGCACCGCCGAATCTGCTGCTGCGGTGCTTGATAACTGCTTATTCCGCGCTGCGCCTAACGCTACTGCCCCGGCGGCTGCCTATGTCGATGCGGCCCAAGGAAAGATGGCGCCACAGTTTTCGTCGGCTAGAGAATCGCTTTCCAAGGCCCGCGCCAGCCCTATGACCATCCCTACCACCGCCGCTAATGCCTCCAACACTTCCCGCAGCCATGGCGATACGCCAGCTTCTTCAGACTCTGCAAGATCGGCGGGTTCGCTTTTGAGCCAATCAGCTTCAGACACGAGTTGCTCCTCTGTGGATTCGGCTCTCACTCCTCCTAGCACTCACCCCGCGTTTGGCAGCCACCTTGGAGATTGGCCCACTGCTATTGGTGTTTATGATTTCACTGAACACGGCAGCGCTCCTGTCTCTGATTCTGAAGTTAGCAGCTCCAGCTCAGGCGCCGAGAACCATACCTGGCTCAATAGCCTGATTAGGCGTATCTGTGTTGCAGGAATCGATCCTGCTGGCCGCCAGAAGAACCATTCGTTTGAGTTGAGTGGCGAGGAAGTCAAGAATATTGCCCGTATGGCCAGTTCAGCATTGCTGGAGGAACCCACGTTGCTTCGCATTCCGGCGCCCGTGAAGATCGTTGGAGATCTTCATGGCCAGTTTAAGGATTTGTTGCGGATTTTGCGGACCTGTGGAATGCCGCCCGACACGACCTATCTGTTTTTGGGAGACTATGTGGATCGTGGCAAGCAGTCTTTGGAAACCTTGCTGCTTTTACTGTGTTTGAAGCTTCGTTACCCCCAACATGTTCATCTTCTTCGTGGCAATCACGAGTGTGCCAATGTTACCCGTGTCTATGGCTTTTACGACGAGTGCAAACGTCGGCTGAGTGTGCGTTCCTGGCGCCAGCTGGTCGATGTGTTTAACTCGTTGCCTATTGCTGCTATTGTCGGCGAGCGTATATTCTGCGTTCATGGTGGATTGTCTCCATCGCTGAATGCATTTAGCGACATTGAAAAGATCTCGCGACCCACTGATATTCCTGGAAAGGGGCTTATTAGTGATTTGCTGTGGTCTGATCCTGATTTGCAGGTGAGTGAGTGGGCAGACAATGACCGGGGTGTTTCGTTTTGTTTTGGCAAACGAGTCTTGGACAGATTTTGCAAAAACATGGGTATCGATTTGGTAGCGCGCGGCCATATGGTAGTGGAAGATGGCTATGAGTTTTTCGGCCAGCGGAAGCTTGTTACGGTCTTTTCAGCCCCAAATTATTGCGGAGACTTTGATAACTGGGGCGCTGTGATGTCGGTAGACGATAAACTTTTGTGCACATTTGAGCTTATTGAGCCACACGGAACACTGTCAAATGCCAAACCCGCGGCAAAGCAACCAGCGAAGCAACCAGCGAAGCAAACTACGGCTAAACAAACTGCATGAAAGCAGAAAGCCGAACGGCGTTTATGATTATTTTTATTCAACAGTTTTGTTGCTTATGTACCTCTTATTTTGAATCTTTACTAGACCAGTGCGCTTGAAATCTTTTGCCTTTAAACTTTTTAAACGTTCGGCAATATAGGAAGTGCAAGCCAGGGCTGAAATATAGCCAAACTTGAGCAGAACAAGTCTGTGAGCTGCTGAACTTGTCACTTCCCAAATAGGCAATGCCAGAGGTGTGTTAACCCTAGTCTGCATTAGGGGCAAGGAAGGGCAAGGGTAAAAGGAAAACTTCGTTGGCCCCCTGTGAGGCGCGCAGGCCAAATTTATAAGTTTTGCCTCACTTGTTACTCATCTCGCCAACGCGATTTTGACATACCAGCCCCAGCCAGGATTCTATTCTGAGCTTATCACAACTGCTTTTTAACGACTTTAACCAAAGTTCAAGGCTCTGGATTTAGTTACAAGTGTGAGGCACGTGAGATTACGGTTTTTTTATACGTTCGGGCCACTACGTTCTTTTGATTTCACCCCTCTACTGTTTCCAAAAGCATCTATCTTTAACTGAGATTTAATCCCCAAACTCCACGTTCCAGAGCATATCTTTTAATGAGCGATCAAAAGCGGTACTTTGTGGGCACCCACGAGTTCAAGCGCAGACAAAATGACGAGCTGGATATCCACAAAGGCGACTACGTGGAACTCATTGAGGACGACAGCAAATTTGGAGATTCATGGTACGTTGGACGGAACTTGACAACAGGTCAAACAGGTTTATTCCCCAAGGCGTTTACCAAGCCTATTGCGCGCTTGCCCGAAAAGCGTTCCAGTAGTGGACTCAACGATTTGGGGTCTCCAGAACGCAGACGGTTACATAGTGAAGGAAGGTCTCCCAGCTATGCGTCCTCATCGCATTCTCGCGACACAACTTCAGGTTCGCGGGGGACATCACCAATGAGTACACAGCCAAGCCACCAAAGCAATTCCATCCGGTCAATCCATGGCAACAGCACCAGCACGTCTGCCCTATCGCCTATTCGCACTAATTCAGGACACATGTCGCACACGCCACTGCCGGCTAATGGCAAACTGTCACGGCTGTCGAAGCTGGGTACTGCCAACCATGAGCGCAGCGACAGCGACACGATGCATTCTGCTGCTGCTTCTTTATCTCATACAATGACTGAAATCGACGAGGCCCTCTCAGAGATAGCAGCAGCCACGCCTCCTCTGATGGACCGTGTGGGGTACTGGTCTCCGTATGAGGTGCGCGCGTACTTTTTGTCGCGCGGCTACGACCAACAAGCTGCTGAACGCTTTGTATCTCACCAGATTGTTGGCTCCACACTCTTGGAGCTGGACTTGCCAATGCTAAAGGAGCTTGGCATTGCCAGCTTTGGTACCAGATTTGAAATCTCCAAAGACATTAAGCAGCTGGCTTTGCATGTAAAAGAGTCCGGACAGGAAATGCCTGACAGCGAATCAGCCGGCGTTGCTTTGGGAGGCCCCAGAACGCCGCAAACAGGCCACAGCTGGCCTAGTCCCAGCCAACACTCCAACTCTGGTCCGGGGTCTGCAAATCTTTCAACCCCAACTCATTCCACTTTATCTAATCGCAGTCCAGCCACCGCATTTGCAACCCGCAGTCCGGCTGCTGAATCCAAGCCAGAGCGCAAAGAAAGCATTAAGAGCATCAACAGCACCGGCTCTGTCAATCATAACCGGCTTCAGTCAGTCGTTGATTTCCCATACGAGGCAGTCACAATGCTCGATGATTCCCCCGACACTCCGCCATTATCTCATTCACGCAGCGTTAGTGAGCTTGTAAACACTGCCCTTTCCACCCCAGAAACGGCAGCATCAATAACTGGCGCAAGATCGTCGAGCCAGGGCGATGCAGTTATGAATAAAGTTCGGCTGGAAGAGGCACGTGCAAAGGCACATCGGCGGCACAGCTCAATTCCATCGGTGTTGGGGGACGTCAACACTCCTCCGCCCAGTTCCAATGGTAATACCATGACTTCAAGCCAGGGTCAACGCAAGCAGCCTAGTCCCAAGCGATCTGGAAGTACCTTGAAGGGTTTTAGAACTGCATCCTCGCAGTACCTCCGGCCATCTTTGGTGAAACAAAAGACCAGTGCCTTTATGGAGGGAATCCAGCATATCACAGCCGAGAAATCAGCAAAGACTGCCCAGATGTCTGGATGGATGCACAAGCGCGGTGGTGTTGGTTCGTGGAAGGCTCGCTATTTCACGCTTCACGGCACGCGGCTCTCGTACTTTGGGTCTATGAAAGATGACAAGGAACGCGGATTGATCGATATTACCGGCCACAGGGCAGTTCCTCTCGAGGCAGACGCTAAATTTATGAGTTTGCTGGCTGCAAGTATTGGCGCTGGTCGCTACTGTTTCAAGATTGTGCCTCCGGGCCCAGGGTACAAAAAGGGTGTCTCTTTCACGCCTCCGAAAACCCATTTCTTTGCAGTTGAGACTGCCGACGAAATGAACAAGTGGATGGCTGCACTACTAAAGGCAACTATTGAGCGTGACGAAAGCAGTCCAGCGGTGCTAAGCTGTACAACGCCTACTGTTTCTTTGCCGCGTGCACAGGAAATGCTTGCTGAAAAGGCAGCTCTGGAAGCAGAGCTTAGAGACGATGACGCTGTTTTGCCCATTATAGCTGCTACTACAACTGCAGACTCTATTTCTCCAGATACTAGTGCTTTGGAAACAACTTCTTTAGCAGAATCTGTGCCGCCTGGTGCCGGTGCGGAGGATGTCATTAAGCTAATGGACCGAATTTAATAGGATATATGACCCACCCCCTTTTTATTATGAATACAACCCCCAATATAATCATGAAGCCTGGTTCAACTGGTTCATTTCCGCTCTGGCAGAAGCAGAAACACGAGGGTCCAAATTAAGTGCCTTGGTGAAATGCTTCAACGCCAAGCTGGGTTTCCCAATCGCTTTGTACGCCCGGCCCAACGCTAGCTGGACATTGGCGTTTGGCGGTCGTGAAGCCAGGGCTGCAAGTTCGCGAAGCGCTTCGGAGGGCATCTTAGCTGCAATTAGTGCTTCAGCCAGCTTAAAGCGTGCAGTCATATTTTCAGGATTGGATTCTGTAGCGCGGCGGAAATGTGATAGTGCTTGTATGTGCCGGCCACGCTCTTCGCAAACTGTACCGGCAAATGTATGCAACACCGCATTTTCAGGGTGCAGTCTCAAAGCATGGCCAATATGCGCATCAGCACCGTCCAAGTCACCAAGTCTAAAAAGAACCATTCCTAGTCCGAACCAGGCATTGAGATTTTCGGGATCGTAGCGCAGAGCTGTGCAGAATGCTTCACTTGCAGACTGCAGCTCATCGTTATCAGCGAGCTCATGGCCCAGAAGCGAGTATGCAGGGCCAGCACATTGGGACCCAGCTCTGGTGGCTAGCTGGGTTGCGCGACGATAGCACTTGAGCGCCTGAACTGAATCGTGAACTAGGGAGCGAAGGTCGCCAAAGACGCACCACGTTTGCCATGAGCTTCTTGATACAGAGGAAAGCTCATGCGCCAACGCTGCCAGCTCGAGCTCGTTACGCAGCTGCCACAGCACTTTGGAGTACGTTTCCATGTTCTCAATGCGGTGTGGATCGACTTTGCGAAGAAGCGCAAAAGACTTGCTTGCGGAGCGGTAGTCAAGCTGTCGGAAGCATGAAAGAGCTTGTATCACATAGTACTGTGGGGTACCCTTTTGACTGTCCGGTAGACGATCCAGAGCTGCAAGGGCTTCTTGGCACTTGTAATGCCCCAGAAGCTGCTGCGCAGCCACAAATGGCTCATAGAGCGATGCTAGCGTAAACCTGGGATTTGGAATAGAGTTAGCTGTATCGCTTCCAGAGCTTGCCGCCCTTGCTGGCGTCCAGTCAGGCTCACCGGCTGAAAACAGTCTCCGGCCCTTGCCTAGACGCTGTGGAAGTGGTGTAGCGGGGAAATCAGCCGATGATTCTGCTACTGCAGTTAGTGTGCGAACATCCTGGTTGCCGCGCGACCCAAAGTTACTGGAAGCAGACTGAGGAGACACCATGCTGCCAGCAGCAATCGGTCTTTGCAACAGCCCCGGCGGATTTAGTTGAGGGCGACTGAGATTGGTATCGCCAAACAACGGAGGGACCAGTGTATGTTGCCTGGGATTGTGGAGAGGCGCTGGCATTGTGAGGCGTGCCGGTGTAGCCATTAAATTCGCAGTTGCATTGTTGTTATTGTTGTTGACACCATTACCGTTGATATCAAACGAGTCCCATGCAAACGAACTAGAGACATCTGTGAATAGTGGCCGCTGGCTAGGCGGAGGCATCGTGGGCGTGAGAAACGGATCCAGTGGCCCATTGTTCTGTGCTACAAACCCAGCAATGGCATCGTCGCTGTCGCCAAACAACGGTTGGGGAACGAAACTAGAATTCATCGTGGAGTTTGCGACAGCCGACTGGGGCCCTGATCCACTTCCAGCACCTGTTTTAGCAGCAGATATCACCTGTGTTGCGAGCGCATCATCGCTGCGATCGCCCTGCTCTGGCCTCATCGTTAACTGTTGTTCCGGGAAGAAGGCCGACGGAGAAAACTTGATTCGCCGCTGGTCACAAAGGATCTTGCAGTTTTCCCAGAGGTACGGATTTTCCTTTGCTGATAGTGTCAAAGCATTGATTCCAGGCTCAAATGAGTCGAGTGCAAGATGAAGGCGTCCCAACAATAATAAGAACACTGCGCGCGGAGGCACACGCAGACTAGGCTCTATTTTGATCTCTTCATTCGCAGATTCCTGATGTGACTTTGAAAAAGAACCCTTGCGGTGCTTATTTTCATTTGAGGTCTTGCCGGTTCTAGCGCGTGGGTTGTGAAGAATGTCCTCATTTGCTTTTGAGGACATCTCATGGGGCGAGATATCCCACATGCTACGTGCTTCTTCCAGCGCCTTGATCCCCGAACGTGGAGTCCCCAGTTTGAGGCAGCACTGGCCGTAAACATAGGCGCAGCCAGGGTGAGAGATGTCGCGAGATGCTGCAGCAGCGCTCTCAGAGCGATTCGCAAGCCACAAACTCTGCGCATAGACATAATGGGCATCGCCCGAGGGCGCAGCCGCCAGCAGCCGCTCAGCAGCGAATTGGGCACCGTCCAGCAGGCCCCAATCGATGCATTGCCAGGCGTGAACCAGCAGGTCTGACATGAGAACTCCCAAACCTGGGCTGGGCTGGGCTATATCCTGCAGCTCGTGAGATATATCACATCACGGCAGCCCTACTAGGATACATAAAGGGAATTAACAAGTCGATTAAAAAAAAAGAAATTCCAAAATACAAGATCTAAAGACTACAAGTGCAGCACGTATGAGATCAAAACAGCTAGGAGTCTCGTAATTCTCTATTTGAGCCAGGTCGAGAATCAAGCACTTGCAACGTTTACGAGTCTTCGTTTTTGCGCGGACCAGCACGCCACCTACCCTTGTTGCCGTCTCTGTTGTCTCTGTTGTCTCTGTTATCTCTGTTATCTCTGTTATCTCTCTGATCTCTTCTGTTGTCGCCACGGTCTCTTCTGTTATTATAGTGGTTGTTGTTGTTATTACGCTGGCCCTGGTTCCTTCTGTCTTGGCGTTCCTTTGCCTGCTCCTCTATGCGGCGTTCCTCGCGACGAGCCTTGCGCTCGACCAGAATTTTGTCCAGCAAGTAGTCTGGAACCTGCACCATCTTAATTGCAGGTCCTCTGGCATAGAATTCCTCTAAAACAGAGGTGGCTCCGTCAGCGTCTGTGCAGTGACATTGGCTAATGAGTACGTTCATGTGTGTGTCGCATTTCTCAAGCTTGCCGTTGAGCGTAGCGCCTGTTTTAAGCTCAACCGAAACGGTCTCGCCAACTGCCAAGTTCAGCAAAGTGAGAGGAAGCATGACAAAGACAGATCGATGCACCGACGCTTGATCAGTGCATTAATGCTGAAAAGACAACAGCCACTAAACAGCTCAATTAAGCGTTCTTGCCTAAATTTTGGGCTCAAACAGGCTATAATGCCACAACAAGGCCTCCTAGGTTTTAAGAGTACCAGCTGAACCTGCCAGAACACCATAAAGCTGGTAATGGCCAAAAGCCAATACAGTACAGTATGTGGCGCATTTAAATGTGTGGCGCTGTGGCGCGGTGATATCGCGTACTCGGAAACGCCAAACCCGAACGTGTTTTTCCCAGCATGAACCCCATTTGCCAGGCCTCGTACTCCAATGTTCCGGTGTGGGTACAGTCTATCAATGGCGTTAGTCTGATGCGGCGGCAGCATGATGGGTGGGTCAACGCTACACATCTTCTGAAGATCGCCAACTTCGACAAACCGAGGCGCACACGCATTTTGGAGCGCGACGTCCAATCTGGCGTCCACGAAAAAGTCCAGGGTGGTTACGGCAAGTACCAGGGTACCTGGGTCCCAGTCGAGCGTGCGGCCGACCTTGCGCGCGATTTTGGCATCTATGACGACGTGAGTGCAATGCTGGACTATGTGGACGATGGCAGAAACGAGCTTCCACAAGCGCCAACGATCTCCAACAAGCGATCTTCGGCAACAAACGCTGCAGCTCAGGCTGCGAATACGACGCCGGCACGAAGAGGCCGCAAATCAGCTAGCCTGCCCTCGCGACAGCCGCCGGCGAGAATGGCACAGCCGCCGCCAGCACAGCCCACAAAATCGATAAACCTACCACCACAACCGCAAGTCCACAACCAGCAGCACCAGCAACAGTACATTCCAAACCAATCGCAAGCTCATATTGGTGGATTGTACGCCGGTGTTGTGCCAATTGTGAATTCCCCGCAACAGTTCTACTCAGAGCAGTCGCAGTCGCAGTCGCAGTCGCAGCAGCAGCCACAACTGTCGCAGCAGGCAATGCCCAATTACTACCCCCAGATCAGCCATCCGTACCAGCAAATGGCCCCCTCGCGCCCACAGCACACTGCAAGCTCGTCTTCTGGCGGCTACTCAAGCAGCGAGGGCGAAAGCGACGGTGAGTGGAGTCAGCTGGTGCGAACTCAGAGCCGCGGTCCTAGTAGGGCCAGTGGAGATAACAGCAAAGCTGCAGGTGAAGACCACGCGGTTGATAGCCCACTTTCGGCCTCTGTACCCAATAGTCAGGGCCGTGCAGCTTCGAGCGGGCAGCCGAGTGCTGGAGCGACGCAGTACGCCAATACGCTACTCAACTATTTTATGGCGCCCAACAAAAACGATATTCTCGAGCTGCTGAGAAGACCGCACCCGGATTTCTTGGTAAACGAGGTCATCGACAGCGAGGGCCATACTCCCTTTCATTGGGCGGCTGCAATGGGTCTGATTGCAGTTATGGAGGCCCTTATCGCGCTTAATGCAAACCCAATGGCGTTAAACTATGCTGGAAAGACCCCGCTTGCGCGCGCAGTGCATTTCACCAACAACTACGACCTCAGATCGTTCCCACGAGTCTTGGATCTGCTAAGTGATTCTTTGTTCCATGTAGAGCCCCAGGGAGAGACTTTGCTCCACTCAATTGCGTTTACCGCAGCCAGCCGCAGCAAGATTCCCTCTGCGCGTTACTACTTGGAGCAGTCTTTGGCGAGAATGACTGAACTACGCGGGCCTAATTACGTGCACCAGTTCATGTCTCGCCAAAATGCTAGCGGTGATACTGCTCTGCATTTGGCGGCACGAAACGGAGCGAGAAAGCTCGTTAGAGTGTTTTTACGGAACAATGCTCCTCGGGAAATTCCCAACAGATCCGGCCGGACTGCAAACGATTATATTCTCGAGTACGAGGCCAGCAGGCGACCACAACAGCCGCCGCATCCCCAGCTTCACCAACAGCACCAGCAGCAGCAGCAGCCTCAGCAGCATCAACATCAACATCAGCAGCTGCACCAACAGCAGTATCAACATCACCAACAGCTGCAGCAGCATCAGAATCAGCACCAGAATCATATACAACAGCAGCATCGGCAACAAATTCAGCAGCAAGCCCACTTGGGGTCTTCAACAGTGGTCGTAACTTCAGGCGAAAAACGCAGAAGACGTCCTGGGCTTGGTGCTTTAGCAAATGGATTGCCGCATGCAAGCGAAGCCGCAATTCAGGCCACGCAGCAAGTCGCGGCGACATTGGCTGAGCATTTGGAGGAGCTAGCACAAAGTTACGATGATGAGCTTGAGACCAAAGACAGTGATATCGAGCAGGTTCGGCAGCTTCTCAAACAGGTAAAAGAGCATACCCGAAGCGTTCAAGCCCAGATACCTGAATTGCAGTCGCGTATGGGTCCTGAAGAGCAAGCCACCGAGCAACTAAGGCATTTGGGAGAGGAAAACAACCAGATGGCAGCAAGGCTGCGGCTAGTTTTGGAACGCACCCAAGCAAGAGACCTGGCTCACCTAGTTCAGAGCGAGGAAGAAGCGGCACAATCAACGATTCAGCAGCAGATCGCGCAGGGAAAGTTCGATCATGTGCAGTCCTGGAGATTAGCGCGCGAGCTGGCCGATTTGCAAGCCAAAAGACAACAAACAGTTGATGAAATCGTCAAGCTTTACTCGCAAGCAGGTTCCGGTAAGCATATGGACGATTACCGCCGGCTGATTGCACTCTCGTGTGGCGCTGAACCGAATGAAGTTGACTCGCTGCTTGATGGTATTGAGCAGGCTCTTGAAGAAAAGCAGTGAGACAATTTTAATTGGACTTTTTACTAGGTTTATATCTGTAGACGCTGAGCGAAGCTGATCGGTGAGGACATGCATGTACCCTGCAGCTTGCATCGCTTAGTGATGTTTTTTATGAATTTATTTCCCTTGGCTTGAACAAAAATCAGGTATCTACAAAATGGCAAACCCGCTTGAAGACGCCGTGCGCGAGCTGGGTGGCGACGCCGAAGACCTAAAACTGATCGAGGATCTGGGCTCGGACTCTGAGTTTGAAGAGCAGGGCGCAAAATCCGACAAGTCTCTGATTAACGATGTAGACAGCATGTGGGCTCAGATCTCTGGAATTCCAACAGGAAAAAAGGAGAAAAAAGCCGGGAAAGAAAAACCCAAAAAAGAAGAGGTTCCGCAGCTGGTAGATACCGCCGTCACACCCTTTAAAGCTGATGCAGAACAGGTGAAAAGGCTGAAAAAGCAAGCCAACAAGAAGGAGCTCAAACCCGAACCAAAGGTGGTGCCAAAGGCCAACATCGAGATGGACGCCAAAACTGCTGCTCAGATCTCAGCCATCAGCCACCCCAACACTGTTGTTGTTGACTTTGAGTGGTCTGCGCCCCCGAAATCGCTTTCTCGCGGCTCAAAACCAGCACAGGGCCCTGCAATCAATGCCTTACATCTTGCTGCAAAGAGGCTGTTGACTACTGAGAATGCCATTTACCTCGCAGAGCAGCGTAAGTCGCGCGAATATGCTGCAAGTGCGGAGTTTCTCAAATCTGGTACCTTTAGCGATCAGCTGGGCACACTTTCACTTTTAACTACCGAATCCCCTCTTCACAGCATGCACCACCTCGAAAAGCTACTTGAAAAGTGCTCAATCAAGTCGCGTGAAAGTGCTGCGCGTGCACTGGAAGTTGTGCGTGATCTGCTGGTCTCACATGTGCTTCCCGACCGCCGTTTGCAGAATTTCGCCGACCAGAACTTGGGAGTGGATGCTGCAAAGGGTGTTTTAATTGCAGCGGCATTTGAGCACTGGCTGAAGGAGTGGTATTTCAAGCTACTACAGGTTATGGAGCGGCTGCTTAGCGATACAGTCGAGAATGTTAGACTGAGAGCACTTCACTCTGTTTTTGCACTGTTCAAAGCCAAGCCTGAGCAGGAAGCCAATTTGCTGAGACTTGGAATTAACAAGCTCGGTGATCCTACTGGCAAGATCGCCAGTCGCGTCAAGACTTTGACCTCACAGCACCTCGAGGCCCATCCCAATATGAAACCCATCATTGCCAATGCGGTCTCGGAGTTTTTGGGCAGGTCAAAGGAGTACACTGCGAGATACTACGCAGTGGACCTTTTGTCCGAGTTTGTGCTGGCGAGAAAAGACCCCAAGACCGCTGAGAAGCTGGTGTTGGCATACCTTTCGCTGCTTGAGCGGCTCCTGGCTGAATGGGACACCAACAAACCCGAAGCAAATGAGGAAGTGGCTACAGTCAAGGCAAAACGCAAGGCTAAAAGAGGTAAAAAGGGAGGGCTGGTCCAGACCCTTTTGACTCAGTCTCAGGCCGAGGAGGAGAAAAACTCACGTCTTGTGGCCAAGATCTTTACCGGATTGAACAGAGCCTTTCCATTTGCAGAGATGGACCCCAAGGTGTTTGAGCGGTATATTGCCACCCTTTATAAAATGACGCACTCTGCCAATCAGGGAACCGCTATTGAGGCCCTTGCTTTCATCTTTCAGCTCTCGTCTGCTTCAGGTGATGAAGTAGCCCTGTCACGATTTTACCGCGCACTTTACGCCAGTATTCTCGCACCCAACCTGTGTCATGCTAGCAAACTGGGCAAGTACATTGCGCTTTTGCTTCGTGCAATGGTGGCCGATATTGATATGTTTGGTCCAGTGGGGTCTTGGCCGCGCAGAGCCGCATTCGTCAAGCGTCTTTTGCAGACTGCTGCTCAATGGCCAGAGAATGGCCCCGCGGCTGCTCTGATCTTTGTGGCTAGCCGTGCTGATCCCAGTAGACTTTTGTTTACTGCTGCGCACGACAAAACTGACAAGTACTCTTCTGAATCGCGTGATCCTGAATTTGCTCATGCTGATACCTCTATTGGATACGAACTTGTGCCATTGTTAGCACACTACCACCCTACCGTTAGACTCTATGCTGAGAGCCTTGTGCTTGATCCTGAAGAAGTGAATGGTGGCGTGCCGCTGGATCTTCCCGATATGGCACAGTACTCTGTTGCCAGCTTTTTGGACCGCTGGTCTTACAAAAAGCCTAGAGAACGTGAGTCAGTGCGTGGCCACAGTATCTTCCAGCCTCTTCAGGGCTTTACTGATGTGGTTTTGGGTGTTCGTCAAGAACGCGCCTTTGACCAAACACCTTTGACACTTCAGGACTGGTGGGGCAGAGATGCCAAGACCGTTGCACCTGATGAGAGGTTTGCATTCGAGTACTTCTCTAAGCAGCAGCCCAAGGAGAAGAAGAATAAGCAAGAGAAGCCCAAGTCAGTTAATGTTGATGATGAAGACAGTCAGGAGGATGAGATCTTTGATGCGATTATGCGGACCAATCCTGATGAGATGGGCTCTGATTCTGATGCTGGCTTTGACGACATGCAGAGCGGTGACGATGACGACGAGTCCGATGACGAGGCTGAGCTTCTCAAGAAACTTGAAGATGAGTTTGGCAGCGACGATGATGAGGAACCAGATGCTGAGCAGGGTAGTGATTCCGATGCCGAGTCTGGTGATGATTCTGGAGAAGATGACTTTATTTCCGGACTTGCAAATGATATTTCGGACGACGATGATGAAGAGTTTGGGTCCGGGCCTAATTCTGAGCCTGAGCCTGAAGCAGAGGCAGAAATTCGGCCGGATGCAGAGACAAAGAAATCGTCCAAGTCACGCAAGCGGAAGCAGGAATGGAGTTCGCTCCCCACATTTATGGACGCCGACGAGTTCGAGGCCTACTCTCAAAAGAAGAGCCGTCGCTGAGTATATATGTAATGCTATTGACACTTTTTTTTTTTTTTTTTCTCTGCCTTTGATTCTAAAACTTGTCTCTGCCATGGGGCGCGTTCCAGTCAATTTCTGGGCCAATAGAAATGACTCCATGGGGATTGATCGTTGGGTGGCTGCGGAAGTAGTGGTGTCTGATATGGTGAAGCGAGACTGTTTCCTTGACGCCTGGCATCTGGTAAATCTCACGCAAAAAGCCCGAAAGGTTGGGGAAATCAACGATCCGCTTCTTGTCGCACTTGAAATGCGTAACGTAAACATGATCAAATCTAATAAGGGTGGTCCATAAACGGAGATCTGCCTCGGTCAGAGTGTTGCCACAAAGATATCTTTGTTTACTTAGCAGCTGCTCTGCCTTTTCAAGGTGTTCAAACAGAGGTACAACGGCTTCATCGTAGGCATCCTGAGAAGTTGCAAAGCCGGCCTTGTAAACACCGTTGTTGATGTTGGTGTAGATCCAGCTGTTGACTTGATTGATAGCGTCACGCAAATCTTCTGGGTAGTAGTTGCCCTCTTTGGCTCCCAGATCGTCAAAGGCGGTGTTGAGCATTCTGATAAGCTCTTCACTCTCGTTGTTGACGATTGTGTTGGTCTTGGTATCGAACAATACTGGCACTGTAACACGGCCGGTATACTTTGGATCATGCGTGGTATAGACCTCGTACATGAACTTCCGGGTTGGGTTCAGCAAATCACCAGTAGCACCGGGGGCTTCCTTGTCAAAAGTCCACCCATTCTCCAGCATCAATGGTGAAACAACGGATACAGGGAGCTGCTTCTCAAGGCCCTTGAGAGCTCTCAAAAGAAGAACACGATGAGCCCAGGGGCATGCTAGTGAGACATATAGATGGTAGCGATCGGGCTCTGCCTTGAAGCCCTTTTGGCCATCAGGACCATTGCTGCCGTCTTTGGTGAGCCAGTTGCGGAAGGTAGTAACAGTACGTTGGAATCGCCCACCAGTTGACTTGGTGTCATACCATACATTTTTCCAAACACCCTCGACTAATTGACCCATTTTTTTTAGCTATAGAAATTTAATGTTCTTGCTCCCTCTTATATACTTTTTGATTCGACATCCTCTATCACGGTTCCTGGGCGCTGGGGTGCATGGAATTACAGATCTCCTCGCCCTGGCTCGGCGCTCCGTTATTGCTCTTTCCCTAATAAGAACCATGGAGGGGTGGCTGGAACTCGTGGCAAAAATTTCTCTATGTGGCGGCCACCCCGAGGTCTTGGACTGGGTGGTATTTGTGATTAGTCAAGGGTAAGCGGAAAAGAAGTTCACACCTACAACTGTAGACTTTCAAAGCAGGACTAATTGGCAATTTTCCAGCTAAACTAGACTCGTACCATCTCAGTTTGAAGTGCCCGTTACGATGTTCTCCTCAAGCTTTGCCGAGCAGTCTCGCTTGTCCAAGGCGGTTTACATTACCGTTCGTACGGCTACCAAAAGAGCATCCGCAGGACATGGCCAGAATAACAATACCGCCGGTCGCAGGCTGGGTATGAAGTGTGGTGATGGCGAGTTTGTTTTGCCTGGTCAGATTATCTGGCGTCAGCGCGGAACAAATTGGTATCCTGGCGACAACACGGGGATCGGCCGTGATCACACAATCTTCGCCAATGAGCCAGGATACGTCAGATACTACCGTGATCCTTTCCATGCCAAGCGCAAATTTATTGGTGTTGCTCTTGTTCAGGGCGAGAGACTGCCCACTCCTCACATGGCGCCAAGGAGGCGGAGATTTGGTATGGTCCCCATTCCAGATGTCGAGGTCGCAGAAGAGGAAAGAATGTACCTCAAAAAGAAGGAGGTCGAGGCACAGATCGTGTCAGAAATCAAGTTTGAGGTCCGTCACGAGAACCGTTTGGCGCGCGAGGAATCATACGGCGCCGTAATCACAGAATGCTGCCCCGAACTGGGAGAGGAGACTAGTGTTGATATGCTCCAAGTGCAAACTGAGCGCTATTCCCGCTTGCTGTCGTTCTTGCAGGGTGGCTACTCATACTCCAAGGCTCTGGAGATCGTCAACAGCAATGACGCTGAGGATTATGCTATTGCACTGAGATCTGGCCAGCTCACTCAAGAAGAGTACGATCTTATCATGACAGAACACACTCGTGTTTGCACTATGGTTGACGAGGCCGTTAAATTCGGCCCGCGGTTCCATCTTTTACCTTCTGCTTCGCTGTCTAATATTGAGGAGCAGAAATCCAAGGCTCTGGCCGAGCTTGATGCTCTTACCGCGAACGTTGATTCTACTGCTGGAACACCCAAGGAGTTAAAGTCAAAGATCTTGGATATCATTAATTTGCCAATCTTTTCCTTCAGCGAACTAGAGTCTCTCCGCAAGCGTTATATCCTCAAGCCCTTGCCTGTGCCCATTCAAGCCGAAAACCGCGCAGAGCTCCAAAAGCTAGCCAAGAACGGAAAGGGTAAAATTATGGGTATTTGGGATTACAGTAAACGCAAGGCGGTCCAGCACTATCTGCCTCCGAATGCTGAGTATAGATACTGCTGATTGTATAGAAAATTAATACTAGTTTGAAACAAATTGTGCGATCATTAAAATTTCCCTCCGAAAACGCAACTTTCGTGAGTCTGTCTCTTATGCACCTGGTTCTTTTTTTGGAGTTTTTCATGCACCGATGATTACGTTACACCAATACGAAGACAACTGTATATACCTCCGATTGTCCCTGATTTCAGGTTTGCAACGAGATTTAAATATAAGTCAGGAACACTATCGTGATACCCATTGAAACCATCCCGTTTGAGTCAAGAAAATGGTGTCTGTAGATACTTCGCCTAGCATTAGCGTTAGAACTAGTTTAGATGAGCAAGCAGCTACTGCCAAGTCTTCATGTAAAGAGTCTGGTTCTGAACCTCCAGAGTCTTTGTTCTTCAAAAATAGTTGGGAACTATGGTGGCTGGTTGTAGTCGCTTCGCTCTCTTCAACTGTCTCTTCAATGACGGTGCCAATGTACTTTCCTGCACTGACTGCCTTGGCTGATGCTTTTAGCACAACCGTCGAGAACATCAACTTGACTGCTACAATCTACTCTGTGTTTCAGGGAATCTCGCCTCTACTCTGGACTAGTCTTGCTGATCGATATGGCCGCCGGCCAGTGGTCATCTCTTGCATTGCAATTAATTTTGCTGCAAATTTAGCACTTGCATTCAACAACACATATGCCGGTCTTTTGGGTCTGCGTATCTTACAGGCCTTTGGCGGTGCAGCAACCTTCTCTCTTTCCATTAGTATTGTTGGTGATATAACTCAACGCAAAACCCGAGGCGGGCCCATTGGTGCTGTTGGTGCCCTGGGATTAATTGGTACCTGTTTTGGCCCCGTTATTGGCGGTGCCATAATGCACAGGTGGAATTGGAGAGCCCTCTTCTGGTTTCTTGTGATCCTTGCTGCGGTATGTCTTTTATGTGTTGTTTTTGCTCTGCCAGAAACGGCACGGAATATTGTAGGAAGGGGAACCATTACTCCAAAGAATATCTGGTGCAGATCGCCGTATATCACAGTTCGTCGCAAGGTGACTGGTCTTCCTTACAAACAAGAGGATTCTCAAGCAGCAACCGAGTGGAAAGCTGAGATCAAAGCCATTGATGCCTTCGAGTGGGTTCGAGTTTTGACTGACACAAAGACAATTTTAGTTCTTACACCGATGTCATTGATGTACACTGTTTGGTACATGGTTCTGACAGCACAATCAACAATTCTCGCTTCATCTTATGGGCTCACTACATCGGACGTGGGATTAACTTACTTATCCAGTGGTCTTGGAGCGATTCTGTCAAGTTTGTTATCGGGCCGGCTGATGCAGTATAGGTACGCCAAAAGCTACAAAAACTGGGAGCAGGAGCAGGAGAAGTCCAATGAATCACAAGGGGAGCAGAGTCAGTTTAATTTCATTCGGGCAAGGCTGGGATTGAATATATTCGCCGTGGCTCTCATGATCGCTACTACACTTATCTTTGCCTGGACACTGGACAAGCATGTTTCTAAATATGTTCCTGTGGTAATGACATTTTTCGTCTCTGCATGCTCGATCTTTGTCCAGTCAACAACCAACGCTGTTCTCGTTGATTTACACACTGACTGTAGTGCTACTGCCGTTGGCTGCAGTAACTTGACGAGGTGTTTATTATGCGCTGCTGGGCTTGCTGCTGTAGACCGAATGGTATCGAGTATTGGCGTAGGATTCACCTTTACTATAATGTGTGGATTCTTGCTCTTGGGTGGTATTTGTTCTGTATTTGTAACGAAGAACCACTCCCGCAAGTAACTCTAAGAATTCCGACCATCAAGAGTTCATCAAGGGCAATTAGCAGTGCAAGAGTAGTTATATATAATAATTTTCCATTTACGTCTTCTATTGACCTAGCAGATCAGATAAGGAATCCAACAATGGCTCCAACGCCTGCAACGAAAAGGCCGGCTGCAGGAATGTTAGCATTTGCTTCATTAGATGAAGAGGAAGATGATGAAGAGCTGGCGCTAGCGCTGCGAGAGCTGGAGCTAGCACCGGAGCTGGATGATGAGGTTCTGCTGGCAGAAGAACCGCTGTTGGCAGAGTTAGAGCTAGAGGAGCCGGAGCTGGAGCCGGAGCTGGAGCTGGAGCCAGAGCTGGAGCCGGAACTAGAGCCAGAGCTGCCAGTAGAACTAGCACTAGCGCTAGAGCTGGAGCTGGAGCCAGCACTGGGAACCTGTCCACTGATGCCAGAGAAAATGGTAGTGCCGCCACAGACAATTGAGGAAGGAGAGAATGAGTTTGCGTTGTAGTTGAAAGAGCTAAACAACTTGTAGTAGGTGGTCATGAGATCATCCCAGTCATCCATCATTGACGAGAGGACGCCGCAATCAGTGACCTTTGAGACCAAATTCTCACCAAACTTGGTAACCTTCTGGGCATCATCGTACATGTACGAGCCAACATACTCAAGGGCATTCTGAGCGTAAGTTGTCTGAGGAGTATCGCGGAACTCCTTGCTGCGATCCAGAGCCTCGCCGACAGCAGATTCAAGGCCATCGATGTAGCTTCTGACAGGCTTCACAACACCCCAGTAGTCGACGTTGTCTGTGGGAAGGGCGTCGAAGCCCCAACCACTTGAGGACATTTGGTCGAGGGCCGTAGAAGTGTAGGCCGCATGGTCAGTTTCCATGATCGACTTCAACGAGTCGTAACCGCTCGAAGACTTGTAGTTATCCACGGATTTGGCGAAGCTAGAGGCTGCGCTAGAAGCGGTGGAGATCACCGAAGAGAAGGAAGCGTACTGGTCATTTGTCAAGGTCATACTAACGTAGCTCTCGCGAGCAGCAACTGTCTGAAAGTACAACAGAGCTGATGCTGCGACTGCGAGTGATGTTGCGGGGGACATTATAAATTTTCAGTGCTAGTCTCATTCGAACGGGAAATAGCCGGTTTATATAGTGTATGCAGTATGCAATTGCTCATGCACGATGCACTTTAGTTACGGCGGTGATGAATTACAATCGGGGAAGGGGTACCCCAATGGAAGTTGTCTTGGCAGAGCTAACCCACTCAGCAATTTTTTAATGGACTGACCCGCTACATTCATTCGAGGTTGCAGCAGCCTGTAAGCGGCATCATCATTGCCTCAGCAAGTAGCCCCAGTGCCTTTTGTGGACACATCCCGACATAACCATACAGATGGCTTCGCTTGTCCCAGTTTTGCCGGGCAGAGATCACTGCATGTGCCACTGGCGCATAGTACCTGCAGCAGCCATATGCAGGCCAAATGCGCGGAGAAGTGTTGACAGGACACACACAAACGAAAAGCGCTTTATATAAATTGAAATATCACCACATCACTCCATCCGTATTTTACCCTGATCATCAGTTCATATAGTGTTCTGCCGAAAGATTTGCGGGTTCGCGTGAAGCGCTCACGGCAACCTGCCTTGGCAGTGATATAAACCCCGCCGGATGGGTGTGAGCTGTCGAAATCTTCTACTGCAACCTTACCCTATCGGGATTATCATCTTAATATAGATATTTTACTGTTCGATTGTTCCATTTAGAACTGGTGTACTTTGGTGAAACAAAGCTTGTCTGTTATGCCCAATTGAGAAAGTCGTCCAAATTTCGTACATGTTTTTATTTAACTGCGCTCGCTTTTACCTAAATATGAAGACGACATGTCTGAAATAAAAACCTAAAAAATCTGTGATATCTGAGAGGTCGTTGTTTCGATCGCTATCCATTTGAAATGAGGAACAAAGTCCTGACGTCTGTAAAGTTTGGCGAGCAGGGTTCAGCTATGCTACAGTTAGAAAATTAACAGTATATGCTCTGCCAATGTCAGGGTGTCGTACAATACATCTTGTCACAATTTGCTTGAACATATACTGAGTTCAGCAATGGCAAATTCTCTCTAAAATTTGAACAGCCACTGCTATAACTACCCGATCTGTCCGCTAAAAAACTTGGCGCCACGCTGAGAAAGAATCAGGTGGCTACACCCCACTTGACTCAGCGTCATGCGGATGACGTAGCGATGCAAGGCTGGGCATTTGAGACAGATAAAATATGAAGGGACATCAAAACGCTTGTTAATGCATATCTCAACATTTATTCGCAATATGAACGACTTTTTGTGACTAAAAAGGCCCCTAGTTCTGGAGAAATGATCAGTCCTTGCCACATTGCATCACAGTCAGTGGACACCCAAATCGAGAAATTTGACTGGGTGTCAGTCAGGAACACTGGGGTATCGCTCGTCGAGGCAATTTGCTATGTGAAATTGAATGACAATTCACCAACATTCTACAAAGCAGCAAGCAAGAATTCAAGCATGCTCGTTGCTGTCCCTAAATTCTCTCTAAGCCTGTAATTTATATTTGTTTTTCCAGCTATTTTTATTTATTTTTCATGTGTGCTAATTTTGGGACGTAAAGCTCAAATTAGACCGTGCGGCGGTCTGAATGAATTTGACCCTTTCCTAGTCACCCAATGGTGGAATTCTACACATGGAGACTAAGTTTCGATATAAGAACAACGCATGTTCCCGTTTTGAATAGACTGTCTCTCAAAAGAGCGGTGTTCTATGCGTCTACATCTCGTGCATTCGTCTACATGATGAAAACCTTCACATCCTGCATAATATGCACGTGATGCTGCGCCACACTGGCCAAATGTGGCCATATGTGGCCCAAAACGTCTACGGCCAAAACTTAAAGCTGGCTCAAGCTCGACGACCAGATTTCAAATCTGCTCAAGCTCGACGACCGTCCAAGAATGGACGGGCTTAGTCTTTTCCTCTGGGACAAGGTTAATTAAAAAACTTTGATTATTAGCTGCAAAAAAGTATAAGAAGGCCCAATTGGTACCGAAAATACTTGTGTTCGCACCGGCTTCTCTCTGGCAAAGAGTAGCCCACCTCTCCCTGGCAAAGAGAGAAGAACTTCTTCCTGGCGAGGAGAAGTTGGTTTTTCCCTGGCAAAGAAAAGCACGCTTGCACTGAGATCACTCGTGCTGGCAACGTTTTCCGCTCTTCCCTGGCGAGGAAGAGCCTGCTTCTCTCTGGCAAAGAGAAGCCCGCTTGCACTGAGATCACTCGTGCCCCAACGTTGCCCGCTTCTCTCTGGCAAAGAGAAGCCCACCTCTCCCTGGCAAAGAGAGAAGAACTTCTTCCTGGCGAGGAGAAGTTTGCTTTTCCCTGGCAAAGAAAAGCACGCTTGCACTGAGATCACTCGTGCTGGCAACGTTTTCCGCTCTTCCCTGGCGAGGAAGAGCCTGCTTCTCTCTGGCAAAGAGAAGCCCGCTTGCACTGAGATCACTCGTGCCCCAACGTTGCCCGGCTTCTCTCTGGCAAAGAGAGGCCCGCTTCTCTCTGGCAAAGAGAGGCCCACCTCTCCCTGGCAAAGAGAGAAGAACTTCTTCCTGGCGAGGAGAAGTTTGCTTTTCCCTGGCAAAGAAAAGCCCGCTTGCACTGAGATCACTCGTGCTGGCAACGTTTTTCGCTCTTCCCTGGCGAGGAAGAGCCTGCTTCTCTCTGGCAAAGAGAAGCCCGCTTGCACTGAGATCACTCGTGTCTACAACGTTGCCCGCTTCTCTCTGGCAAAGAGAAGCCCACCTCTCCCTGGCAAAGAGAGAAGAACTTCTTCCTGGCGAGGAGAAGTTCGCTTTTCCCTGGCAAAGAAAAGCCCGCTTGCACTGAGATCACTCGTGCTGGCAACGTTTTTCGCTCTTCCCTGGCGAGGAAGAGCCTGCTTCTCTCTGGCAAAGGGAAGCCCGCTTGCACTGAGATCGCTCGTGCCTACAACGTTGCCCGCTTCTCTCTGGCAAAGAGAAGCCCACCTCTCCCTGGCAAAGAGAGAAGAACTTCTTCCTGGCGAGGAGAAGTTTGCTTTTCCCTGGCAAAGAAAAGCACGCTTGCACTGAGATCACTCGTGCTGGCAACGTTTTTCGCTCTTCCCTGGCGAGGAAGAGCCTGCTTCTCTCTGGCAAAGAGAAGCCCGCTTGCACTGAGATCACTCGTGCCTACAACGTTGCCCGGCTTCTCTCTGGCAAAGAGAGGCCCGCTTCTCTCTGGCAATGAGAAGCCCACCTCTCCCTGGCAAAGAGAGAAGAACTTCTTCCTGGCGAGGAGAAGTTTGCTTTTCCCTGGCAAAGAAAAGCCCGCTTGCACTGAGATCATTCGTGCTGGCAACGTTTTTCGCTCTTCCCTGGCGAGGAAGAGCCTGCTTCTCTCTGGCAAAGAGAAGCCCGCTTGCACTGAGATCACTCGTGTCTACAACGTTGCCCGCTTCTCTCTGGCAAAGAGAAGCCCACCTCTCCCTGGCAAGAGAGAAGAACTTCTTCCTGGCGAGGAGAAGTTCGCTTTTCCCTGGCAAAGAAAAGCCCGCTTGCACTGAGATCACTCGTGCTGGCAACGTTTTTCGCTCTTCCCTGGCGAGGAAGAGCCTGCTTCTCTCTGGCAAAGGGAAGCCCGCTTGCACTGAGATCGCTCGTGCCTACAACGTTGCCCGCTTCTCTCTGGCAAAGAGAAGCCCACCTCTCCCTGGCAAAGAGAGAAGAACTTCTTCCTGGCGAGGAGAAGTTTGCTTTTCCCTGGCAAAGAAAAGCACGCTTGCACTGAGATCACTCGTGCTGGCAACGTTTTTCGCTCTTCCCTGGCGAGGAAGAGCCTGCTTCTCTCTGGCAAAGAGAAGCCCGCTTGCACTGAGATCACTCGTGCCTACAACGTTGCCCGCTTCTCTCTGGCAAAGAGAAGCCCACCTCTCCCTGGCAAAGAGAGAAGAACTTCTTCCTGGCGAGGAGAAGTTGGTTTTTCCCTGGCAAAGAAAAGCCCGCTTGCACTGAGATCACTCGTGCTGGCAACGTTTTTCGCTCTTCCCTGGCGAGGAAGAGCCTGCTTCTCTCTGGCAAAGAGAAGCCCACCTCTCCCTGGCAAAGAGAGAAGAACTTCTTCCTGGCGAGGAGAAGTTTGCTTTTCCCTGGCAAAGAAAAGCACGCTTGCACTGAGATCACTCGTGCTGGCAACGTTTTTCGCTCTTCCCTGGCGAGGAAGAGCCTGCTTCTCTCTGGCAAAGAGAAGCCCGCTTGCACTGAGATCACTCGTGCCTACAACGTTGCCCGGCTTCTCTCTGGCAAAGAGAAAGAGAAGCCCACCTCTCCCTGGCAAAGAGAGAAGAACTTCTTCCTGGCGAGGAGAAGTTTGCTTTTCCCTGGCAAAGAAAAGCACGCTTGCACTGAGATCACTCGTGCTGGCAACGTTTTTCGCTCTTCCCTGGCGAGGAAGAGCCTGCTTCTCTCTGGCAAAGAGAAGCCCGCTTGCACTGAAATCACTCGTGCCTACAACGTTGCCTGGCTTCTCTCTGGCAAAGAGGAGCCTGCTTCTCCTTGCTGGCAAGGAGAGGTCGAAATCGCACTGAGAATACTCGTGCTTTTTTTTTTTCTTTCTTTTTTTTTATTTTTTATTTTTTCTTTTTCCTTTTTATAATTTCTACTTTTCTTTACCATCTTCCGATAAATCTAGAAGCCTTGGGCAGGCAGCAAGGCTCCCGCCTGTCGCGGGGCCAAACCCATCGGGGATTCAGTACAGTTCTTCAGCCCATCGCGCGCGGTTGTGCTTCTTAGAGAGATTAGAGAGAGCTATTTTGGGACCATCAGAGCTCCTCTTACTGCAACATTGTCCCGTCATTTCAGATTTTGGTGACAATCGAGAAGCACCGGCAAGCTCTACTGGTGTGATTCTCCGAGTTTCTTGTTGCAGGAACCATGCGAAGATGATTATGCGAATGAACCGCACTTACTAGTCCGAGAACGAGATTTCTATCTGTGAACTCAGCAGGTGGAAACATTTTTGCTCGCGACGTTGTCCGGGTTCCTCTCTGGCATAAAACGGCGAGAGGAGGTCCAATTCACTTTGAGAATACTTGTGCTTGCAAAGCTGCCCGGCCTTTTTCTGGCAGAGGCCCGATTTGCACCTAGAGTTATTGTGTTAATACATTGCTCGTCTGCAGCCTTGATTATCAACATATTATGAGGATTCGATGTCCGATTGATACTAGATATATTGTATATCATGTAGTCAGTGGCAGGCAGCAGTAGCTACCTGCTTCTCCGAGAATCAAATAGAATCCTGGGGTTTCATTGGTGTCAGTGCTGCCCGCTCTTGACCTCGGCTATTGATGTTGGCATGGTGAAGTTCAGTTAGTACTCAAGATGTTCTTAATTGTGTGCATTCCATCTCTGTCGTTGCTAGAAATTTCATTGACAAGAGAAGGTCAATGACCACACTATCATAAATCCTATCCATACTATGCTCGACTGAAATAGGACTGGGAGCGACCAGCCCTGGGCATCTCTTCCACAAGTCAGAAGATTTGTTCTGGTTTGCTTGCGCTGGAAGTTGCAATCATTTTCAAATGCCTAGTAGGAAAGTCAATGCTGGACCTTTCGGATGGGCTTTCAGAGGTTTCAAAGGGACGCCTTCGCACTCCGTCAGAACAAGAGTCGATAAATATCTAACATCTGTGGCAAATAGACTTTGCCAGGATTTCTGAGGGTGCGTATTGCTAGATAAACGTATGTGCCACCCGCTCTTTGTTCGTGAATGCTCACTTACTTGTGCTATCAAAGCTGAGTCCGCAATCTGACGACAGTAGCACGGATGCAGCTATTGATAGTAGCTGCTAGCCAGCTGGTGGCCACCAAAACACCTTTTCACAGTATCTTGTGTAGCCAGATCGACAGTAAGGGCGTCTGGTGTGGTCTCCTCACGCGATGGACCAAGGCAGGCATCAGTCGCTCTCTATCTTCGCAGCGAGAATTTCCCTTGTAGCCAAGACTACTTCTTCAGGGAGCACGTTCAGGCAGTAGAAGAGGGCTAACATAGTTATTGTGACGACCAAGTACTATCTCACAGTTAATTTTGCAGACAAAACCGGATAGCGGGTTGAACGCATGAAGTCAGAGCAAACTGAAGTAAGGGTGTTCACACAGGTCTGACAGTATCTCCAGCTTATTCTGGAAGGATGTTATTTGCAAGCAACTTATTTTATGTGCTGTTGAGTCTCTAGCTATTGTCTTGGCTTGTATTCTTTGAAAGAATGAGTCGTAGCGATGCACAGAGCATCGATTACTGGTACTGTTCGTGGAGCTTGTGTGGTAAGGGCAACAAAATGCGGGGTCTGGGAGTGTGGACTAGTAAGGGCGATCGGTGCCCTGCCTGTCTTGAGACATCTCAGAGAACCATACTAGTACCAGCGATCCCACTGGCACAAGCCCGGCCGTTGGACTGGCGAGATTCAGTCTTTTGTCATGAGTCTGTGCTCTTGATGTATGTTCGGGAATAGCAGGCGTCACTGCCCCAAAGTAGGCTCGGCCACATCAAAAGAGCAATTCAGTCCAAAAGGGTCCACCTCGCTGACCGGAGCGGCATGTTAGCTAGGCACTTGTATCCCTCTGGTTGAGCCAAGGTCTGTGGTCTGTTTTTGTTGCCATGCGGATGATCCTCATAGTTAAAAGGTGACGCACTATGAGGCCTTATACCTTACATCAAGTAACTATCAGAAGGCCAGATCCCCAGTCATTCCTCACCATGTTCCCAATCTGATGAGTCGTCCCTTTTCCTGGGCTAAATGATGGTTGCCTCATCTGTGGCTTTTCTCCTACGGAGGGGTGCTGTTTTGACTTCACCTGAGATGTGTTTGGTGACAAGGTCGGCGGCCTTGACTTTGACCTCTTTTTGACAGGGAGTAGCCAATGGAATAATGGTAACTTGGATGCTGTTGATGATAATGCTGAAAATAGGCACTTTCTCCCTAGGCTTTTCTTTGGCAGGGAGAGGACGATACACCTAAGGCAAACGTTATGGCAAATGGTTTGATAATAAGGCTGGGAAGGGGTCAGCCTTATTTGAGTCTTCTCCTTGGCAAATAAGATGATACAGTCCTCGCAAATATCATATTGTTGCCATTCTAATGCGATGAAGGACAGTCTATTTGGGAGCGGAGCTATGAGCGACGCATTATCTGTGTGGTGGAATACTGCCCGTCACTTCATGGAAGTTTGACAGCAGCATACATGCGTCCATTGTGGGTGGAGCCGAGAAATTCGATGTTGATGTTTATCAGGCTGGCCCGACAGTCGGCTGGGTTAACTAATGCATGTCTTCTTCCACACAGATTGAGATAATAAGGGCCGCGCCAATTCGCGCTCATTATCTTGAGACTTTTTACGACACGAATAATGGTTAATTTCAAACGCAGCTGTCAAAGCTTAGGGCGTTGAAACGGTAATATCTGTCCAGTGGTGGTAGAGCGAGAAGAGTTACATATATGAAGCTGGCGACAGTGTCCTTGGATCCAAGTCTAGCTCAGCCGATGTTGAAGATAGCTCTGCTAGCAAAGATCTTGAAAACCATGCTTCAAAAATACAGTTTTGAACATGAATTCAAAAACCGTTTCAAGTGACGGCTTTGACTTGGCTGTCATGAAGTTGCGACGGCAATATGTCGGGATATGAGCGGTCTGTCGGGAAAACTCTCGGCTGCGGCCATATCTACATGAAAGCAAGACTTCCCGTCCGATCAGTCATATTTAACCATGTGAGAGCCTTACCAAGTATTGTAGTGGGAGACCATACGAGAACAGAAGGTGCTGCAGTTTTTTTGCGACTCTTTTAGAGTCCCACGTGACTTTTTGACAGTCATCTCCCAATGAGCTGTCGAGATCTTGACTTCCTGACACTACTTCTCGCAAAAAAAACGTGCAAATACAGCCCTTGGAGTTGGCGCCTAAAGTGTCGCTAAGTGAGCGCTTAGCCTATTTGTGTCTGCCGAGGCGATTCTGGCCTTGAAAGTTTAATTTGCCCGTATTGACGGGAAATTAAAACTTAAGTGGGGCCTCGTTGATGGAAAGTTGCTTTGATGCTCATCACTATCTGACTGCACATCTTGTCACTTCTATCAGGCAGCGAGACTTTTGTCCTTCGCAAGACCAAACCCTTTATGGGTCCAGGCCAGTTAGTTCTTGAGCCAACCACACAATGTTTTGCTTCTCTGGGATATCAGAGGGTACTTTCCAGAGCCACCAGTGCTTCCCTTATGTCAGCGTCGCAGCGCCGTTGTTGGTTATGCTGACCACCGGGGAGCTCTGGCAGGCTTCACTAGAATGTATCTCCAAGCTTTCTGTTTGAGGACACGCGCGAAGATGATCATTTGTATGAATCGAGCTTGCTCGGCCGAAGACGAGCTTTCTACCTGTGAAGCTGGCAGGTATTAAGCTGATGTGTTTCCCAGACTTCTCTCGTTTCCGAGATACTTTGAG